>VWYE01020918.1:0-91816 GCA_013398995.1 Alaudala cheleensis | reverse complement strand
TGGCTGACAGCTCAGCTCAGCAGGAATTGATGGCATTGCTGTAATGGAGTTATCAGTGACAAATACCTCCTATGCAACTTCCAGGTCACACTCACTTAAGCAATGATAAATGAGCATGAAACATTGTTAGCACAAAACAAGATCGTAAATACTCAATTCTGAGCTTAAAACACCCAACCATTTCACACAGCTGTTGCATCTTGCAGTCTCCATGATTTTATGGATGTTCTCACTCTTGTCACAGAGGTGCCACAAAACAACAAAAGATGACTTTATGAAGATATATATTAAAAAAAAAACTCAAAAAAGAAAGAAAAAACCCAAGTCATCCATCCAGAGCAAACATTGCATCACCCTTTACTGGCTAATATACAATTACCTCAGTGAACCTGACAGAGTAACACCTTTGGGAATCCCAAGGTCTGACATCCATCTGTCCATCCTTCTGTCACAGAAAGCTGCTCAGGATGAGGATGCAGACTGTGAACATAAACATGAAAAGCTGTGAAATTCAGGAGTCTGGGATTCCTCTGTCCAAACACTGACATAGGTGGGAAAACAATGGAGAAAACCAGGAGAAGTCCACGGTAAAGCAGCCCTTGGAACTCTGCTTTATCCTCAGGGTTATCTCCACAGCCTACAGTTGTTTTTAAGAATCAAGCAAGTGTATTCCTGAGGGTGTTTGCTGATTACAGTGAGGTCAGTGACAGCTTGGGACAGACTGGCAGCTGCTCCTGCACTGCACAGCACAATGGGCTCACCTTCTGCCTCCCCTGCACCTGGCATTTCCAAGGTACAGCATGAAGGGCATCAACCCTTCTCTCCCTTTCCAGCTGGCATGCAATGAAAGCCCACCACCTCCAGCTCATCCAGCACCCAGCCAAGCACCGCTCATGGAAATGGGATCCCTCTGGTCATTGCCATAGCAGAGTTACCTGGGCACAGTGCAGGAAGCTCCCTGCTCAGCCATGACCCACCTGCTCATTCCTGCTCCTCCAGATGTGTCTGTCACTCACCATCTTTGCTTCCACTGCTGCTGTTTGATGGACAAAATCCTTTATAGCAACACTGCAAACTTGATAAGCACAGCTACATATAAAACCTTAGGAGCAAACAAATAATATTTTTATCCTAATTTCCTGTAATGCTAAAAAATTAATTCCTTACTGGCTTAAAAGATTTTGGAAAAATTTTGAAATGGTTTTATTTAGGAGGATCTCAGCCCCACTCTTACAAACCATAAAAACCCTTACACAACATGTTAATTATTTATATATATTTTAGGGGGTTATTTGCTTTTATTTAGTGACATTTCCTTCATGAAGTTCAAGGAATAATGCAACATCTACTTGCTTATCAAAAGCTTGGGAACCTCAGAATATCTGCACACGGCCATACACACAGATGAAACCTCACACTCACATTGCCACCCTTCCAATTTGNCTTGGGAACCTCAGAATATCTGCATATGGCCATACACACTCACACTGCCACCCTTCCAATTTACAGTAGCTAATTGTGTTTTACATTGCTATGCAGACAGAAGCAACCACCACAATAGTGGACAGGAAGAATAAATTTCTCAGCTCTCTGTTACATGTCAATTTACTGCTAGAACTATCAGCAGTATTATGCCCTGTGCATTCAAATGTGCTGGAATTCTTCTGTCCTGGAAAGTACATTAAATGACAAATAACTCAACATGGCTTCAGTCAGAATTTTTTAATTGTATTCCTACAAAATTATGTAAACATTAGCATACAGATCCAGAAAAATCAATACAATATAATGGTGCATAAACTGTAAGTTTAGAAGACTGTCAGGAACACTTCAACAGTTTATAAATTAATATATACAGCACTGGATACTCCTCATTGGATAAGGAAACCTCAAAACTGAGCAATTTAGGTGCAAGAGCTGTAGAACCACAGAAGAGCTCAGACACCAAACTTGACTATGAGGCAACATTGCAATCCACATGACTGCTTGTTGTTGTTTCATATTAAGCATTCAATTCAGCTGCTAGAAAGTACAAAACAAAAGTTTTGGTAGGAAGTTTATTTTTATTGGAAATCATATAGCAAACATCCCTAAAATAATAAAAAAACCCCAAACCCAGAATACTCCATCACCAGATTTCTGTAAGAGTGAAACTGAAGCTTCCTAGGCTGCACAAGGAGATCACTGGCATCTCCATTCCACACTACTTCCCCCAGAGCACCCAAGGCATTGCCAGCTAAAGGGAGTTTGGAAATGGGGAGTGGGGACAAAAAGAAAGATGCAGAGCATGTACTGGGCTGACATGCAGCAATCTGGGCAGTTCAGCTCTTCATTGAATTAGAACATAATGGGACTGTAACACCACTGTTTACTAATTCTGGGCTATTTTGCTTAAAAAGAACCCGTAACAACCAACAACAACAAAATAATCTTCAGCCTGCCTGTGATCAAAATGATATTCAAAGCATTCTTACAATGTTGCCCTTAATGAGATCAGGAACACAGCACAGAATCCAGGATATATCACTCTTTTTCAGACAACACATGAAATGGAAAAGGAGATATTTCCTTTGTTCCTGTCCAAACAAGCATAATTCACAAGAGAAGAAAGTATGGTAAACATATCCTAATGAATGATCTCAAACAAAAGGCATTCTTCCCCATATTAGAAAATGCTCAGTATCACTGAAACTACAGACTGTATAAAAAGACTAGGATTATCCTGGAAGCACTTGACACTGCAAGAACTCTTTTAAGTGCATACCTATAATATGATCATCAGAGAATCTCTCCAAAGTTAAATTTTTCTGTTTCTAGAGTTGAAGTAGAATTTCATTCCATCGTATTTTGGTACACTTTTCATACCTGACCAATCACTTCTCACAATGACAATATTGCACTAATGAAGCAGTATTTATAGATAACAAAGGGGAGGTCATTTCTAGCCATCTAAAGCTTTTTGTTGTATTTTTTTCCAGTTGTTTAGGAACAAATTCTGTTCATCTCTTCTCTATGAGATCCTGAGTAGTAAGGTGAAAAAGGTTTGGCTGATAGCACCAGTTTTCCATCACTTGTCATAATTCACAGGGCACATCTATCATCAGCAATGCATCTAGAAGCATTATCATACCTGAACCTAAATGCCCAAACAGGATCTAATAAACAGTTATTCCTATTGACAGAATCTGAGCCAACACTGAAACACCAGGAGCAGGAGAAAAGATTTCTGCTATATCTGAGGACACAGGTTGCAAACACAGAAAAAAGCCTGAAATTCTAGCCAAAATCTTCTCCTTATAATGGATGGGGGTGGAGAAAACTACAGCTGGTGGGAAGAACAGGAAGAAACCTCTGTGTCCATCACTTCCCAAGTAACACACCTGCAAGCTGCTCACTTAGAATTAAGTGTACAGCACCCTGAAGGTGTTTATAAACGACCCAGACCCTTTCCTTTTGCTTCCCCCAGAGCAGATCAAGCAGTGATTTATTCAAAGCCAGACTGCCAATAGCTTCCAGCATTTAATTACCATGGTGTGTTTGAGGTTTGCAGAGTTTTATCTGACATAACTCAAAAGAATTCATTAAGAAACTTAGGTCACTACATTTCCTGCTGCAGTTTTTTCTTGTATTGCTAACTCATAATAGCAACTAGGACAAAAGAAATCTAACACAGAAGAGCTTAAACTTAGGGATCTGGGCTGAAACTTAAACTGGGCTTAAACTACAAACAAACAAAAGACTCACTGGATTTGTCCTGTACATGTACCTCAAAAAGTTTTATCACAGATGTATCTGCAGTTTTGTGTAAACTATTAATGTACTACAGCAACACTAATTTGGTATTCACAGATAGTAAAAGCACAGGTTTTACACATTTTTCCAACTCTTCACTTTATTCCCATGTCTAAAATGACACGGGCAGAAACTCTTAATAAAACCTCATATTCTGATTCATCTGTAGCCTGCAGACTTTCCTCCCACTGATATGTGACTTGTTTCCTCACTCACATATCCCATGGGGATCTTATACTCACATACATGTATACTGAGAGAAGGGAGAACTGATATGACAATATAAACACAACTAGCAGACATTAACTCAAATATTGCCAGCAGCACTTGAGAAACTTCCAGTAGACTAAAGTGTCTGAGACCTTGTTCAGTGTGGTAACAGATAGCACCAACAAAAATGGTATTGAAGAGCTGCATGTGAAAATCTTTCCCTCTGCTTCCAGCTTTGGTCACGTTTCTCATTTTCCCACTCTATTTGTTTTTTCTCTACTGCTTTATGCTAACTTTTATGTCTGATTTGCTGCTGGTATTACATGTTTTGCCAACTCTGCAATTGGTAAAGGCCATGCAGTTGTGAAATGCATTCTTGGCTCCCCCAGAACTTTTCTATTTTTAACCATTTATTAAAAAAATAAATTAGACCCAGGACATTTTACGTTAAATGAATGAAAACTTTGGTAAGAACACTGATGGTACCTTGGCACTCTTAAGGATTATGACCATTTTCAGCAAGGACAATCATTAAAATGCTTCTCTCTAACATCATCCAAGGAGCTACATGGCTGTCTGTACTCCAGTTCTAAGCCTCCATGAGAAATCTACATAAGAGCTCTGGAAAATAAAGGCAAAAGGGTACAGGAGAAATCTGAACTTTTTCAGCAATCTCAAATGAAATACACATGTATACCAAAATATTCTACTTAACAAGGTATAATGCAAACCAGACTTACCAAAGTATTTTTTTCTGTACACACATGAACAAGGTTTTCATGTATGAAACCATCAAACAAATAAATCTTGTCTCTCAAAGGTGCTTGTGGGGTTTTTTGTTTGGGTGTTATACATAACTACCAATGCAGTCAATATAAATTAAGCCAGCTCATTCATTAAGTCCAGCAATTCACACAATATACCAGTGGGAGGAGATAAACATTATTCTGATCAAATACATTTATTTCAATCTTCAAAACACAACCCTTTTTCTTCATCCTCATCATCATCATCAGTAGAATCTGCATAGGACTCAATGGTGTTGTATATGAAAGAGTACAGCTTGACATCTGGTCCTGAAGTAGAACAGTTTCTGCATTGTTCATTGTAGTATCTCAACAACAGCTTATAAATGTCCCCTTCAAAAACCAAAGAGAAATCATTAAACACCATGTAAGAACACGCCATATGAGCAACGTATGATTGCAAAGGAAGGCTAGAAATGCACACTGAGACAGTGGCTAGGAACATCTCTGAATGAGCAGTGACAGAGGAGGCAGATGACTGTGTAATGGGAATGTCTGCAGGTTGTTCAGAACATAGGATGTCTCCCTCAACTTCCTATCCTAACATGAGGCTTGCATACACATTACTTACAAATGCATTGCCAACTACCCAGCTTTGTGCTTCTGGGCCAGAAATGAAAAGACATGTAAGAATTACAGTAGGACAATGGATACACTGCTTTTCTTGTATTGCAACTGGATAACATGTCAGATCACATCTTGCAGGATCAAGATAGAACCACAAAAAGACAAATTTGTATCAAGAATGCCTAAGCAGCTTTTCCCTTTTCAAAGCATTACTGAGCTATATCAAAAGGTTCTGCAAATCTTCTGCCTACCACATATATCTGTATTTTTCAAATTCTACAGCATTGCTGTACTCCTAAGTGAATGAGAAAAGCATCTAGAAGTCTTCTAACTGATTAGCACTGTGCAGCAGATCCTGAATCAGAAGGGCTCCCCATTCTGAAAACAGGTACAAATAAACTGAGACCCATTTGTTTAAGTTCAGGACTTACTGGCAAGAATTCGTATTGGAAAATTTCTACTTATAGAAAGTTATGTCTTTATAGGTTATGTCTCTTCTGTGTACACCAAGATTTCTTTTTGCTCACCAATAGTTTGGCCCTTCTCACAGAGAAAAGTATGCATGCTGTAAATGTCCCGCATCAGCTCCACATCTCCAAAGGTAAAATAAACAACATCACGCCCAGCCTCAGCAGCTGCCAGGATCTGAATTAAGGCTGAAACAACAAAAAAAGATTACACAGGAACACAGGATAAAACAATTTGCTGAAGGAAAAAACCACAGCTTAAGTTTACAGCATCCATTTCCACACGGATGCTGCAAAGCAGTACTAACAACAGGTAGGTAAGTATTACTTCCATTTCCTAAATAAAGAATGCTGGGCACTGCAGGTCAAGAGTGTTGAAGCATTCTGCTAGAGCTGTTAGTGACATCTTACCTTACTTCCAGCTAAACACTGTGCTTAAAACTGAGAGGGGTTTATTTTGGTCCATGTCTGCCCCCAAACAGCATGCAGCCATTAATTAACCAATAAATGCCTGTGGCAGCAGAAGGCAACAGAGCAGCACCTTCCAGCCTGGTTTGAGCTGCCCTTACAGCCACAGACAGGGGGGTAAAAAGCATCCATGAGCAATTGGCAATTTCCATTCTGTGCCACCTGTAAGAAGGAATGGAGCCAATCCTTCCACTAGGTAAGCTTTGCAAAGTGAGAGCTGATCCAGCTTTTAGTTCCAAGAGAAGAACTACATTTCTGCAGCCTCTTCCTGCATAATTTAAGGTGTCCATCATACCTACAGTAGAAGTATGCAGCATGGAACACAACAGCTTATTCTGACCTGTGAGGGATGATGTCAGCAATGCAACTCATGTTATAGAACTTCAGCTTTCAGTCAAACTCATCAGCCCAAGCTGCATCCCAAGTTCTGCCAACAGCTAACATTACAATACAGACAGACTTTGTTCCTCTAGATACAAAAGAATGAGAAATGTTTCCCATCTTGGAAATGGTTTTTTGAAGATTCGCCTTGAGAAATCATCTGGACTATTGATTAGTGGTGTTACTAATGATCCACTGCAATTGGAGAAAGTAGCTCTGGTTCACTTCTCACCCAGCTCCTGACTTTGCTGCAGCTCTCTGGTGCTCATCAGCCATCATTGTGCCAATTCCATTCACCAAACTGGCAGAAAAGTTATAGATTAAGAACAAAAGCCAACTGTTTTCTGCTAGGACAGCAGCTGAATTGGCAGAGTGAAGGATTTGCTAAGAGCCAGAGCTGAGGCAAGGGAGGGCACCAGACCACAGAGCCAGGAATAACAAAGGGGGAGAAGAAAACCAAGACCCTTTTATGCAGTACCAAACCTAGAAGAGTGCAGCTTTTTCACCAGGCAGCACTGCCACAGAGGTGTGCAATCAGTCACAGGTTCATTTCAGGGAACTACAACAGTCCAAGCAATGGTCCCCAGCAACTATTTAATCTGCTACAGCCTGTCTTACTTCAGAGCCTGTTGGTGCAGCTCTGATATTAATTCCTCCTTTTTCTACCCAGTTAGTAGAGTTAATTAAAATGCGATTAATATTGTCTTTGTAAAGATAAATTTAAAATAATACAGTGTACATAGTGCATTACCCCCTGCTAGTGGAAGCTAAATAGAAAACTATTCAGAGCTGAGCTCAAGAATCTTTCACATTTTTAAACAGAGACCTATTAAAACACTGTATTCTTTAATAAAAAACAACTCCTCTTGTAAACCCATAGCCAAAATTATAAATTACATGATTCACATGTGAAATTAATCTCAATCTGGGAATGATATTTTAATTAAACTACTGAACCAGCTGTGGATTTAGTAAAGCTTCAGTAGTTCAGCTTTTAAAGAGTCTAATTAACTAGCTTGCATAGGGGAACAGAACCTAATGAATCTTATTATTCACTCCAAACAAACAATGCAGTTTCACTTTACAAGGTATTAACAATATCCTACTGTTTATTTTGAATTGCTATGAATCTATGAAATTGCTATGGATCTTATGAAACAAGGATCAAAATTTCTGTCCAGAATCAGACTTCACAATCTTCTGGACATTAACGATACACAATCCCATGGTAAATTTCTGTGCTACTGATACAGAAAGAAGCATCACAGGAAGGGCAACAGAGCCTGTGGTGCTGGGGTCTGGAGGGATCTGAGCTCTCTTGCCCCTTGCACCCAGCTGATGTGATCCCACTTAACTTCTGGACTTGCACCTCAAGCAAAGGCTGTACTGACATCCCTAATTCTACATTTAAAAAAACATACATGTGGTATTACAGTTCAGATCCAAGATCTTATGCAAATTGAAGTATTTATTAAACCTCCCTAACATAAATCAAGTATGCTCAGAGCCTACAATAAGTACTAGTCCTGATCCTGGTAAGATATGCATTTGGCAGCCTATTTTATCTAATGGAAGTAAAAAATTCCTGGCTGCCAGGAACTCAATGAGCATTGAGAAAAAAATAGATGCTTTAGGAATAAAGCACATTAAGAAAGAAATGAAGCTGGTAGCCTGATGACTGTCTCACTGTAGCTACCTAAAGCTGTTCTGAAAAGCAATTTTTAAATACTCTCCAAATGCTTGGAAACAACAAAAAAATGTAAACTTCTATTTAGGATTATATGAACCAGGATATGAATTTATATGTCAGGATCCATCAGTTCTTGGATTGATGGAAAAGGTCTTAAATGAATGTAGGTATGTGGTATCTGCTGCATTATAAATACTCTAATTAAGTATAAAAGAACATGAGAAAGTGAGTGATATAGCAGGCAAGTCAGCAAAGAAAGCATGACTGAGTGACTGGAAACCTCTCTGGCATACAGCAATATATTAAGGAGTAAAACTAAACATTAACCATTGCCAGCAAATTTGGGAAGCCTTGCAAATTACCAGGTACTTTAAACAGCTTTGCAGAGATATGAATTACAGGCAGAATCTAAAAAGACTGCCCCAGAAAGGCCAACTGATTGATATGACTGACAACTGCAATTAACATGTTCTGTGAACTGCATGTTTGTGTTTTGGAAGGTTTCAGTGCCACAAGTCCTTGCAAACCCAGCATTTCACCATCATGTGCTTGCCCCAAACTTTAAGATTAAAACAGCATAAAAGTCTAAAGCACAAAGAATAGAGTAGAATGCTCTTTTATTGTTTAAGGCCACATTACTCATGGCCTAAAGATCAGCACTACTGAACCAATTCTATAAAATGTCACTTCTTGGCAACAACATATTAATTAGAACAAAAGCAAAACACGTACTTAAACAAAAACATATGGCCCAGGATCAAAAAGTAAGTTATTTGATTAATGTGAACATTAAATAATTGCTACTCTTTACCTTTTAATCGGGAGTCCCCTCCAAAGGCACCACATCCCCAGTTTCCTGTGGCTATTGCAGAGAGATGCTGAGGTGGAACGTTGGGCCGAGAGAAGCCACAGTAGGCCTGCAAACACACAAGGGCCAGAGATGGATTTGAGAGGCAACCAAATAAAATGATAACAAAAATCAGTATTGTCTTCTAGCAATACCAAATTCAAACTACTTCAATACACCATTAATTTTCCCTGAAATTCAACATCAATAACAAAAAAAAATGTAAGGCAGGAAGATTTTTGTATTATTTGGATCCAAGTTAAAAATTAAGACACATGTCCTGAGTCCCAGGCATTTCATCACAGCACCAGGAAATTTTTCAGGACAGCCTGAACAGAAAATTAACTCAAGATTCAAAATTTTCTTTAAATACCAATCAGTCCTCATAAAAAAAATCAGCCAAAGCAACCCACCTTATAAATATTGCAGTGATCTATCATAATTTATTTTTGAAGTCCAAACCAAATCAATACACTGAAAATTGTAGGCAAATCATAAATTCACTGATGTAAGTAATTAGAATTTTGTACTAAGGTATCAGTGAAGTTTACAAACTGTACTTAACTGTCTTTTTTAGGGCTAATTTCATTACCAACCATGAAGAAACAAGCTGATGAATGTTACTTTAGTCAAGATGCTAAGGTTGCACAACTAATTTAAATTAGTCATTCAGCACTGTACATCATTTCAAGAGGGTGTATTCCCTTTCCAGCTGAGAATTAGGGCAGTATGTTCCTGTTTGAATTTATTTAAAATACATCCTATAATATTCTATACCCTCCTGTACTGCAGAAAGGAGGAGGCTTTAACAATAGCAACGTTGAGCTCTTATATTCAACACCCAAGCTAAAGCAGAGGCCCACTGCATCTGTAAATGTAGAATCACACTAAGGAGACTCATGAGCACGTTTTAATCCCAAAAACTGGCACACCAGCAGAGTATAACTGAATTAGCATTCTTGTGTTCCACTGCCCAGCAAAAACAGCACTGCCACTGCTAGAACAGGCCACACACCTCTCACTACCTATGCCTCATACTGGCCATGCAAGGCCCTCATTCTGGCCCATTAACCTTCTTATTAACTTAGGAGAATCTGCTTTGTGAACTGCAGACTGATTCCAGACACAGCATGTCAGCAGATATAATTTGTGCATGAGAACACAGCAAAGGCCTTGAAAACACTGGCACAGGTTAAAAGCTGAAGTCTCATAACCATAAACAGCTCACTGATTGCAATTACTAGTCCCTGTAAAAGTACAGCCTTAAAAGCTGGGAAAAGGCTGCTTTAGCTTCAACAAAAGAGCACCAGCAAAAGAGGAAAAACAAGTGTCAGGAAAACCTCAGCTATGCAGATGATAAAGAACCTGCAACAGCTTGGGAAAGTAACCCAGTGTTCCCAAACATCATGCACCATGTAATCCAGGGCAGAGATCAAGGACTGGGAAACATCTCCAATAATTTACTTAAGGACAAGATCCCAAATTAAGAATGGCAGAGAAGAGAAAAAAATTATGTCCACCACAGTTCCAACTTCCCCTATCAAAGAGCTCTTCAGCCTGGCAACTTTGATGTGTGAGAGTCTCAAGGACCACAGTCACTGCAAAGTGCAGTTTTGTACACAAACAGCTGACTTGGGGCAGGGTCAAGGACTGACAACTTTGAATATATAATAATTATTATTTGCAAGAATTTTAAGTAGGAAGCATGCTAGTTTTGAATGTCAGCCCAGAAGTTTTGTTTAAAGGATTAAAACTGGCCTGCATTGTCAATCTTCTTGAAGACTGTAAGCTCTGACTGGCATGTATACACACATATGTAGTTACAGCAGCCCTTACAGATTTTGTGAAAATAAAGGGGATTTATGAACAGCTGGATCTGATCTCAAGAAGACATGAATATGGGAAAAGGTAAGCTCCCAGAGCAAAGAAGAAAGGTGGAAGCAAAGCAAGTGGCACCATATTTATGAACTGCCCCACGTTAAAACATAAGGCACCTCCTTTTCCACCTTGACTGTAAGGCTGAGTAGGATTCAACAGCACAAATCATAGGTAAAGAACATAGACTCATCTTTTAGAATCATAGAATAGCTAGAGGAGGAAGGGACCTTAAAGATTACCTCATTCCAACCTGCCTGCCAGGGGCTGGGATGCTATTCCCTAGCTCAGGTTGTTCAGGGCCCCATCCAACCTGGGACTGAACACTACCAGGGATGAGGCATCCACATCTTCCCTTGGCAACCTGTTCCAGTGCCTCATCACCCTCACAGTAAGGAATTTCTTCCTAATACCTAATTTAAACCTGTCCTCTGTCAGTTTAAAACAATTGCCCCATGTACTGTCACTATCTGCCCATATTAAAAGTCCCTCTCACTTCTTTTTATAAGCCCCTTTAGATACTGGATGGATAAAAAAAGGTCTCCCTGAAGCCTTCTCTTCTCCATGATGAGCAAGCCAAACTCTCAGCCTGTCATTTGGAGGTAGGACAGGGAAGAGTTAACAAAATGTATATCCAAGTTTCATTTATAATTTTGAAAACTATATAAGATACACCTTTGAACAGCACACCAAAGAACAAGAAATATATTTGATAATATTTTGCTTCAACATTGAAAAGCAAAATCCTGTCATGAGAGACACAACTAAATAAGAACTTCCTTAGATGAAGACAATAACAAAAATATTTGAAAAGGCTCTATAAACATTAGACTGCAGGCTTTTGTAAGAAGTTACTGGCCTTGTTGAGCTCTCTTCTAATTTTCTCTGGACCAAACTGATCAAGGAAACGTCTGAAGTGAAATGCATCTATAGCGACAATTTCAGTGTAGCGCCGTTGCCATTCATCCCTGCAATTGGAGGGGGGAGAAAAGCAGATGACATTAGTTGTTTAATATCAGCCATATAACCCTATTCAAAATGAGCAATCTTGTTCAGAGCTTCTCTGTTAGAAGCAGCTGAAAAGGTGAACTCATAACAGACAATGGAATGCTTTTTCTTTGTGGGTTGGGAATGAAAATAGAATCAGAAATGAGACAGGCCTCCCCATAAATTTAGAAATACTCTGGCTAGACTTTGGGCATGAACGTGAAACAAATCTAATTACACAGCACTATTTATCAAATATGTAAGAACACTGCAAGGTCAGTGTTTCTCTGTCTTCCTCCAACATTTAAATGAGAGTACATTGTGTATGTTTCTATACCAAATGAGTAATTTTCTGTATACACTCCAATGACATTGCTGGAGAAACAAATTCAAGAGCTCAGAGCTTTCTGCTCAGATTCATGGTATTGATTCTAATTTTGCCACACATCAGCTGCACTGTGGCATCTGAAGTATCATTGCCAAACTTCTTGTGACATTGCAAACCGTAGTTCAGTCAGTATCTTAACAAAAATGTGCATTAAGTACATATATCTCTAAAAGATGTTGGTCTAAGAACTTATATAAGGGCAGGTACCACTTATTAGTGCTAGTATGGCATTACCAATATGACACAACTTTCTTAGCTTGTTGGCTCTACTGAAGAGAGCAACATCAAGCAAATATCCTACTAAGGCAAATGCTAGGAAATACTTAAAAGTACCAAGTTTTCAAATTTCTAGCATTTATTTCTTCCTTCTCTTAAAATACTTATGTAGAACTTTACCTAGGGGTCTTGTCTTCGTGGCTCCTTGACCAGCGGTACGTCTCTGCATAGCCTGTGTACTCACTGTACTGCTCAGTACCTGAAACAAACCATTTCCCAGATTAGATATAAAATATGTACAGATTTGTTTGACTTGGCGCACCTTTGCTAGAAATCACTGCTCCTCCAAATGACCATGCAGCTCTCAGAAGCAACGGGAACCAGAGGATTTGTATTTGCACCATGAATAAAGGGTACAGCTCCCTTCCCACAGGTGGTGAGCAGCACCCAGGACAGAATGAGTGCAGATCTATGTATGGTGCCCAGTATATAACCAGATGTGGGCAGCACCAACAAACTACCTCTGTAAAAGCACAAAGACCCAAAAAACACAGTCTGGAACATACTTGGCTGCTCATGAAAAGGTCCAACAGGGTGTCTTGGCAAGTATTAAAGGCTGTCAGAAAGCAGCTCCTTAAGGCCACCAGTAATTTTAGCTACTATGCTCTGCTATACCAGCTCCTTTTCAAAGGTTTATCCTAAGACAGAGTGTATCTTAACTGAGGACAAGGATCATAACCTATTTAAAAGGCTGCCATTCACCTCATTTTATAGAGCTTCAGGACCTTGCTTAAAACCTGAGCATTGCACAAATGCTTCATAGGAATACCCCTAAAGTAATGCCACAAAATCACACCTTTTCCCCCATTCTGAGCTCACAACAGCTGAGTTTCAGAAGTAATCACAGAATGGTCTGGGTTGGAAGCGACTCCCAAGGATCATGGAGTCCAACTCTTCAGTGAACTCAGGACCTTGGCACTGTGCTCTGACCAGCTGAGCTGACTTCTTTGGAGGTTCATGCAGGTATAGCTTGGCACAATTATAAACAGTAAGAGTAAGAAGAGAACTGTTAAGGAACCCCTTCATTTGTGCCAGCAGGTATGCCTACAAATAGAATGGGGAAAAATAGGTTTTAAAGAAATGCAAGCTGACAGCACAAAGCATGTGATTACTGAGACAAGAATACTGCCTAACTATTGCACAGATCAGCAATACCCTGAGTATACAAAGGTTTAAAATTAATCTAAGTTTTCCAATCCCTAAAAATAAAAACGCAATTGAAGCTGAACAATCAAAACCATAAAACTATGAACTTTAAATCTCACTGACAAGGAAATTTGAATGTTTACCTCCAGTAGTCTCAAGCATAGGAAACAAGCTGTTAAAAACTGTGTACAATGATGCATATACATCAAGGTATTTTCCCCATTTACCCATATTGATTTTAACTGACAAGACTTATCAATGCTCATTTAACTCATCTGCCCTGTTACCCACTCACTATTTATTTAGTCTAGAAGATTAATCATTCTGAGGGCACACAGATCTCACTCAAGGCTGTTTTGAAAAGTTGCTATGCAAAGTGAGTGGGATGGTGAGAGATTCCTCACCAAGTTCACTTCCTGATAAAAAAATTATCTGAAAAATGTGGGTAAGAAAATATGCCTGTTTATTCATACACACCCATGCCCTCAGACAAAGGACAACCACAAGCAGCTTCCATATTCAGAAATCAATCTTCTAATTGAATTGCAGGCTATCAGCCTTCACTAAGAATTTTCCTGACAGGAGTAAAATTCAGTTCTCTTGATATGCAAAGTGTCTGAGCACACAGCAAGAAAAGACAGGTAAGGGAAGTATGTGACTCTCTTGAGAGCTCTCTTCAGAGGACAACCTAGCAGAACCTCCAGCCTGAAAAAGGAAGCATATCCTTTGGTGCCTAAGATGGGGAAAGAAAATTCTAGGTCATTGAGATATTGTACCAGGATAGTTTAAATGATAAAGTATTAGGCTGGCTTTTTCAAGGTCCATTGTTTTTGTTGATTTTAATGGAAGTGTAGTAGTGTCTGACGACAAAAGCACCAGGAAACAAACAAACAAGCAAACACACACACATACAGACATATAGCTATAAAAGAAATCAATACTGGAGAAACTCCAGGAAATCACACAGACTCTAAAGTCATGTCCCAGAAACACAAAGTTAATGAAAATCAATGAGTTTTCATAAGTGAAGCTCTGGAAATCTCTCAGACAAAAATGATTATTTGACTGGCAACACTTCTGCCTGTGAACTACTGGGATACAAACTTCTGCTGCTGGGAGAAGCAGTATGGGATAAGCTGGATATGTTAATGTTTCTGGTGAATCTTCTTCCCAAGAAAAAAAATATAGAGGTGAAAAAAAGGCAAACCACAAATAAAGTTCCAGCAGAACTTTAAAAACAAGCTACAAAACTTAGAAAATCCTACCTAAAGTCAAAAGAATGTATATACAAGTACCATTCAAAAATCCATCCTTTGTGATACTTGTAGAAGTTACAGCATCAGACAAAAAGTGAAATTGCCAAGTGTTGGTGTTTATGGGACCTCACCAATTTAGACAGAGTTGTAATTATTACTAAAAATAAATACACCTTTCTCAGACTCCATAGTCTAGCTTTACATTTGCACATGATCTGTACAGCATTGTAACATTTCCAGGGGTAAGGAAAAATCCCACCATAGTGTTCCTCTAGTATTTCTAATGAGCTAGAAATTATAGAAATATAGAAATTATATATATATCCCTGAAGAGGCAGGACCACTAAATAAAAAGTAGATGTGAAAATTGCAAGAGTTTAGCTTTGTAGTCACCAACATAAAGGCACATTGAAGTGAGAGGAAGGTCCTTCTTGCCCTTCCAATCAGTTCTTCCAATCCTTATCTTGTACCACCATTAGTCTTTGGCTCTTCCAACACTGGCACAATCAGCCTGCTAAATCCAGCTGAAAACCAATTTTCCTCTCTGAGTAAATTTTCAGCCAAACCAATTACCTCATCTCATCTCATTTGCTGCCTGGCTAATGTGGTCAGAAGTCTTCAAAACTGCCCTGCTAAGATGTAGTCCTTACTAGCCATTGATGGATCTGTAGATTTAAAGCAAACAAGGAACACAGCTTCATCTGCTCTGAACACTGCCTGAGGATGTGTGAGCTCAAACAGGGGGGAAAAAAGAAAGAAAGAAAGAAAGAAAGAAAAAAAAAATCTGAATGAAAACCACTCACACTTATTCACAGCTCTAGCAGAAATGCAGCTGTGGGAATCTCTGGCTGCTGCTGACATTTCTGTGGTAGATGTCTGTGTTTAAGAACTCGACTGCTTGCATGACCAGTTTCATAGTCATTACAGCAGTGATCTTAAGCAGATACTGTGAAATCACAACAAATTTAATTTCTCTCCCAATTTCTTGGGCTCCTCTGCAAATTTAAGCTGCACAGTTATACCCATTAGGCCGCTGAGTCAAGATGCATCACAAAGAATGTAATTTATCAAGAGGCTCGTGACACAGAGGAGACTTGGCTAAGAACCAAGGTGGAAAGGCTCCAGGGATTAAATAAAAATGATGGAATAGATATTTCCATTAGAGAAGAACTCCATATCCCAAATACTAATTGCAAAACACTGAAAGATAAAATATCAAGAAAGATAAGATGTTGCTGCAGTGAAAAAACAGTCTCACCTTGTCCATGCCAAATCACCATTTTTGTTTGCAGGGGAATGGAAGGTCTTTCAAACACTGATTTAGTGTTACCCCTAATGAGTTATTACCCAGACTAATAGCTGTGCTCTGTTTGTACCCTTCCCAAAAAAGTCTTTCCCAGAGGACAGTGCTTAAAATATGTTAATATAGTATATCCAAAATACAGAACAGAAATCTCTGATGGCCAAGAACTCTTTTTCTGACTCATTCTTTTAAAATGTAATCACAAAAGCCAATTTATCAAAAACTTTTCACAGAAAAGGCATTATTTCTGGCAGAGTGGAAAAACAAAATAAAAGACTGTCTTAAGAAGATTACCAAGCATAAGACTGAAAACAAGAAATGCTCTGCCCAGTAGGATCGATAACTCAGGACAGAATAAGACCTGCAAGATTTAAGCTCAAATTTCTACTGTGTATGCATGCAAGAGAAAGAAGTGCTATTCATGGGTTTTTCCAAGAAATTGTGTTCTAATACCTACAGAAATGGAAAATATTGAAAATATTTTCCCACAGAAACTCTTGACTTTTGAGACAGCTCAGGTAACTAAACCAAACATTTCTGCTATAGCAGACTGAAAAATATAAACAGTCTATTATAATATTTACCCAGGGGATCTCTCTGATCATCTATTTTTTCTTTATAGTTGCTCTCTAGTCTAAATAAAGTATATAGCATAATTTTTTTTTTCTTCAGTCATGAAAAATGCTCATTCATGTATAGAACTGAGACCAGCATGACCTGGGCTGCTCCAGTTCTTAGCAGTGACATTTGGTTTTTGATGCTAACTGTTTTAATCCAATGGATAATAAAACAATCCAAGCTCTGTAGCTGAGTGGGAAGCAAAAGAAAAAACCCTTTAGCTAAACTCTGGACAGACAGGATGTCTCCACACACAACCCCCCAGCAACACACTGAAGAAGGAGATTGCTTTTGATGTAATTAGGAACCCATAACTAACTTACAAGTAACACACATATGTGGAGCTTACAAGATCAAAATCCTTCAGACACAGCAGTTCCAAGCCTTCTACCCTTTTCTAATGCATGCAGATTTTCTACTCTTCCACTTCCTCCCCTTAGAGGTGATCAGAAGGCAGCTCCTCTTAAGAGTGGCCAATCGCACTGATCACAGCAAATGTCACAAATTCAACAGAGGAAGAAAAACCCCACATCCTTTAACATAACAGAAGCAATATCAGCTAACATCTGGAAATTCTGGCTGTTACCTATATTGCCCATCAGCATTTAGCTAAAGGCACCAAGTCCTCAAACACATTTACAGAGGACAAAATAAGTTCTTCTGCTTGCTGTCACTTCATTTTTCACAAAGCATCTCTGGAACAGTGTCCCTTGTGGTGTTAGGTGGGATGAAGTAGGAGGCTCTTTGTCCAGTGAGTATCAACATTTTTTTTCCTTTTTTAAAAAATCCTTACAGCATTTAAACATACTAAACTTCAACTTGAAATGTATTTTGTATATATAAAACCAGGATTCAATGTGAAACATTTGCTGCAAAGACTAACCTGTGATGATAAGACATTCATTGTGATCCAAGACTTCAGTGATGAGCCTTGATACAATCAGTTCTGGATTGATTAAAAACCGAATTTCTTCTTGCACTAGTCCTGCCCCAGTCACACCACCTCCAACAAAACGGTTTGCAAAATCAACCTACCAAAAATACATTCAGGAGGATTATGATAGGATAAGCAAAAAGAAAGCCTTTCATTACCTAAGTAAATAAAATTCTGTAGAAATTTCAATTATTGTGTTGAAATCTGCTCCTACTACTTAAAACTACAAGCAGAGACACTGATTAACATGATCATGCCTCTCTCTTTTTTTCCATTCAGCTTCTCAGAAAACTTACAACAAATGAGACATTACACAGCAAAGGAAATTTTGTATCTCAAAGATTCGAAAAGCAAGTTGTGTGGGTTTCCCTTGAAGAGGCACATATTTCAGAATAGAACACAGTTCAGTAAATGTGAAAGATGAAAACAGCATTCTTTTTAGGGACATTGAAAAATCATTAGTTTGTCCTTTGGAAAGCATTCTGCCCCAATTGCCTACACTGAAGTATCTTTAGATTAGCACTGCCCCTGTAACACTTCTCTACCCAAAAAACCTCTCTAAAAATTCTTCTTGAAATGTACTAACAATCTCTTACTAATTGTCCTTGAAATGCACTTGAACAAGGCAAATCATTTTGACTCTAAAGGTTTCTGCTTGAAATAGAGAAGCTCTGGACTATTTTTTGCTGCAATAGTACATATTTTGCAAATTACATTTTCATACAGACAACAGTTTTAAAATGAGTTTGTTTATTCAATGAAGTAATTGCTATTCACTCAAATTAACTGCCCATATACATCATCTTTCAAATGCTCTTAGCTTCTTACTGGTTTTTATTAGGTAGCTGATGAGAGCACAGGTACAGGAGGGGGACAGAAGTTGCTGGGGTAACATGAACACAATGTGTAGATTACAAACTGACCCAGAAGGCAGAGTCCAAAGCACACCAAGAGCCAGCCACTACAGCAGCATGTGCTCCTTCAGTCTACCCTGGAAATACCAACACATTTCAGGTTTTTAAGATTTGCTAAACCTGACTATGATAGAACTAGCTATATGAAAACCACTCAGTTCAGTGTGCCAGGGCTCCAAAGCACTGTGACTGTGCTGAGCAGCCTCCCCTGGGGCCCCAGCCTTGTCCCTCACAAACACCCACCCTCTCCTGGAGCTCACCTGGGACACATCAGGTGTGGGCCCAGCCCAGCCCTGTGCTCTGCTGATTCCCAAATGCTCACAGACCTCTCTCCCTGCCCTTGGTGCCCTGAATCAGCTCCTTGCCTTTGTCTGATGGCAACCAGCCAGGAACTGTGACTGTCACCATCTCTGCCCACTAAAGCTGGGGTCACTGTGGACTCCTGCACTGTCCTGCCAGGTCATCCCTGCCCATCTGAGCAGAGATATTTTGTTTGATAAGACTTGAAATAGCCAAGAGGACAAATATTACATCCTAGGCAATACTCCCTTATACAGAGTGCACCAGTAGAATTGGTCATTATTGAGCAATTGCTAAGTTCTTCATAATTTCAGCACACATTTGAGTGCTCAAGTTTCATAAAGTTATGAGACATTTTAAAGTCTGAGCAAAAAGCATTGCAGAAAAATATTCACTTTGTCTCCTTCCTCTTCTTCCAATGCAGTACTTGCCCCTAGCTAAAAAACTTCTACTTTTTATTCTTTTTTTTTTGTAGAAGAATTCTAGAAGGCAGACCATTAAAAAAAAACCAGAAAGGCAGAAAACAAACAAGTAATTTAAAAACTCAAACATGTTCCTTCCTATAGATATGGACAGGACATCCTCCTTATGAATTTCTTTTGCTGACTGCCTCCCAGACTGAAACAGTGGTGCTGGCAGCAGCAAGAAAGTCTCCTGGAGCACTGACCTGGTCACTGTCTGGGGCATGAGAATAATATTTTTAAAATAAACTGAAACCCTTGACAAGTCATCAAGGTCACAGCCTGAATCTTCTGTCTTGTCAATCTTTGATCCTGGCTTGAACCAGAAGACCTGAAGCTGTCCAGGACTTGTGATTTTCTGTCAGCCCTTTCTGTAACAGGTACATGTGCTACCTAGATGAGCTGGGGAACATTGACAGTACTAAGAGTGCCCATGGAATTAATTTGGATGGGTTTTTTTACATTGCATAACATCTTGTCATTTAAGTCAACTGAGGACAAACAAGTAATTTTGTTAAGCTGACAGACCATGAACGTACGACAAAAACATGAAAGCCACATGAAGTGTTATATGCACTTACCTGCAGCATACCTTGGCCACTGCTTTCAATGGTGCCTTCATAGGTGACATGCAATCTAGATAGTTTTTTCTGAGATCTACCATTGAGGAAAAATATTGTACAGAGAGGATCATTTCAGAACCTCAACAAAAAAACACTCATTTTAAACCAAAATTCACCCAAACCCAAACTGCTTACGCACCTTAAACATAAGGTGATTAAAAAAAAAAATTCAATCCTCCTGACAGATTAAAGAAATATGTTTGCCTTTCAGAAGCAATGTGGAAAAATTTAACATAGTCATTTGTTCAGTTTCTCCACCTGTTACCATAAAACCCCAAATCTGAAGTTCTAAGTTTTTCTGGTTCCCCAGCAAAGAAGCTCCGATACTTGTGCTCGTGCTGGTCATCACCCATACTTCATTCTATTTCCTGTCATTTCTTAAATCAAGCCATCCCTCTTTTTTTTCCTCCCACTCAAGCAACAGCACCAAAGATATGCTACTGTTTTAAAACTTCAGCTAAAACTTGTTTGCTTTACAGACAAACATATGGGAAAACTCAGGCCACAAACTACTTGTGGCAATTCACCCACTGCCCTCTGTATTTCTTTCTGCAACAGTCCATAGCAAAGACTGCTTTCTGTAGTACTTCTAGACCTGAATCAATTCCAAGTGAATGACACTGAGTTTTCATGGACTTCAGGAATTTCTGACATTAGCAGGATGTTTGACTTACCTCTCCCAGTCTGGAAACTCCTGGAGACACTGCCTTGTAAACGTCACCAATCCCGTGGGCTCTAGGCAAACCAACCCCAAAGGAAAATGGATTCAGTGTGGGATTTCAGCCCTTAGATGATCTTAACTGGCAAGCTTTCAAAACTACTAACATCATTCTTGGTAGATACCAAGAGCTTAACTTTCCTCAAGAGTGACTTTTTCCCCTAACAGCCCATTCTCTAATTGAAAAAAAGTAACATGAAGAACAAAATATTACTTCTCTTCCCACTTTGCAGTTTGAGTATTTTAGTTTTTCCAGATCTAAGAAAAACTGTTCCTTAAGTGATTTTCAGTTTAGCAACACTAAACACTACTAGAAAGGCCCAGCAGTTGAAGTAAAATGTGCTGCTTTAGAGAAAAAGAGATGGTGAACCTTTAAAATCAACAACTGCTCAGTGTCAACAGACAATCCAGAGAGTATTCCACCTCTGGAGAGAGGAAGCAGCAGCTCATATTTCCAAGAAAGTCCAACTATGTCAATAAGCATGCAGTGTTAGCAGATTCCAAATCAAACAGTTTTTAACCCTGCCAAGATGCAAGTGGATTTCAGTATTCCAACTGAGAAAAGACTCCTGCCCTAGAGGGAAAAAGAGGAGCTGTTGCTCATTGCAGGAAGGATGCAGTGTCATCTTTTCTCCTTATTTCACTACAAAAAGTTCAGTTTTGCAACAGAAAGGGAATATCAACCTTTTATTAGGTTATATCATCCTAAAAACTTCAATTAAGAATTATTTCTCTGCTACAGTAAGTCTACTGTGATTTGTGAAAACAATAAGAACACTGTGTAAAGCACAAATGCATCCTTCTAAAAAAGCCTTAAGTGGTCCTAAGCTTTGCTTTAAACTTTAGGTTAAAAAAGGGGTTACATTCTCTGAAAAAAGTGCATAGCTTTCAAGCATAGTAATTGAGGGCTCTTTCACAAGGGAATTCTGGTATCAGTTGTGGCATTCTACAGATCAAGCATTCACCTTTTGAGCACAAAATCTTCCATTTCCACTGTGTTCTTTTACAGAGAACGCAATTATTATTTACAATAAAAAGAGTTACAAAATTATTACAGTAATTTATAGAGCTAAGTTACCTCAGCCTTACTAATTCCTGGGGGAAAAAAAACCAAAAAAAACAAACAAAAAAAACCCAAAAAACAAAAACAAACTGTGTCTTTTAAAGGTAAAACAGGAATTTTAAATTCAAGAGCATCCAAGAATCTCATTAAATATTATTTAAAGTTATAATGTTAGGAAATCTATTATGGTAGTTTCATAAAGCATGTTCCCATCAGATTTCACATGCTCAGGAGCTCAGGGACAGCTGCCTACATTTAGGGTTTGGTTTGCACAAAAACATTATTATTCAAGTATTAAAAGAAGATGGCACACTCTATCTCTTCTCAGTCCCACACACAGATCACAAGTTGCATTTTACCTCAGAGATTTAGTTCTATTCATATTGCTTTAAGTCTGACAGCTGAAATAGGATATAGCTGCGTTTAGTTTGTGGTGAATTAAAATGATAAAGATGGTCTGAACCAAGTAAGGGGCTTTTATATTCAATAGTTTAAATCTGTCTTCCTTTTAAAACAAACCCTTCTGAGAAAGTATGAAGTTAATAGTAAAATTCTGACATGTAAAGAAAAATTTCTTTAAAAAAAGACTTTTGTAAGGGGATTGCTGCAGATCTGATGTATGCTACTACAGTAAAATCTCTTTCTCCTCATAAATGCAATATGTAAGCTATGGCAGCTATCACAAAAATAAATCTGTTTATGAAAGCTTATGCAAATGTTCAAATCTGTGGTAATAACAGAAGACCTCACTATGCACTAAATTCTCCAAGAGCAGGAGATACCTCATGTCTTGTTATCATTTGTTTTATTTGAACTGGGCAAACTTAAAAACAGCTTTGCTTTGGAACCATAGAGGGGAAAAACCTGAAATACCAACACAAGTAGGGGAAAATCCCTCAGACCTACAAACATGTCAAAAGACTAAATATGCATTCTGCAGGAAAAGTGAAGCTTGACTCAAAATCTTTAAGCCTGTTATTTTAATGGCTGTAATGGTGCCAAGTTCCCTCTACTTGATCCCTCTACTACAGCCTAACTTTGATGTGGTGAGGCAAGTGGTTGCGTATATTACTAGCATGATATATACACATATATAGCATATATACATGTATATATACACATACATTTATATCTACACATGTACACAATGATGTAGATACACTTCAAAAAATTATCTATATCTACAGGGGGCTAAAATATGTTTCTGTATTTTACACACACCCCATATATACATACATATATAAATATTTTTATATAGTTATCAGAATATATATATATATATATATTTATGAGAAAAATAAAACAGAGTAAGCTCTGGGCAAATAATTTGCTTGCATGCATCATACATATGGTCAGAAGTGCCATTAGTATGAATATGAGTGTACTTTGCAAGCTGTCTTTTGTTAAATACTTCCATCATGGCTGTTTAGTAATTTCTAAATTTAATGGGATTACATTTTTCATCTATCTGCTTTACAGCTCAAGAAAGAATAAAGGATATACTTTTTTCTGTGACTCTTCTAAAATAGCAGAAAAGGGTCTTAAGTTTCTCAGGCTTTCTTGGTGACCTCCCTTCAAACAATCTGAAAAACAGGAAATAAGAGCAAAAAAATTAGATTTCAGGGATGTAGTGCAGAGCAATTAGTGCTACTTACTAATTGCAATTTGATTTTTTGTAATTATTGTGCGCACATTTAATTAGCCTTGCATTTAAGTACAGTACAGTAGAAAGAACCCTCTAGACAGCCCCTCTGTAATTCAAGATTTTAGGACTAATGAGCTTATTTGGTTTGCTATATTTCTGATCAAGATGCCAAGTGAATGCTTCTCTCACTTGCACCAATTTTCTAATACCAAAAAATGGAATTTCAATAGGAACATTTGGAAAGCTACTAGTTTTATTTGCAACAAATTGAAATGTTTAACAGGCCATTAAGTGACCAAGGGGCTGAAAACACCTATTTTGAGTACTCCAAGATCCAGATGTCACCCTCCTTTCAGCTCAGTGAGTTGCTCAGAAGAATTAATGCAACCTTGTTGCTTTCAAGAGCTGCACTGCACCAGCAGCATTTCTAAAGGAAAGAACTTTCCCCAACACAAATGGCTCCATCCACTGGGCTGTTACAGCCATTGTAACAGTCATTTGTAAAAAACCTAAGCATTAAAAGGAAGGATCCTATTTTTAGCCATTAAGTGAATGTATTCTTTTAAAGGTTAGCTGAAATACTTTTACTGCATCATCTATCTTCCAGCAGCTTGAACACGCATTACTTAATTTCACTTCCAGCAGAGTGACAAGGCATTGTTATTGGCAACACATAATGGAATTTATCTGGAAGGAAGAACAGCAGTGGCTTCAGAAATAATGCCCTTTGAATAGGAAGTTTACTAAAAGATGGCTGATCCACTGAAAGCCCTGAGGACATGATTCCCCTCAATAAACAGTCTAAGTAAAAGCAATGACACAACATGATTCATTTGTTTCTGTGTAGTGGAATGTATATCTGCCTTTAAAACCAGAATGCTGAGAGGTGAATTGCAAGATTCAGATTCAGCAAGGAAGTGAACTACATTTTTTTGCATATTTAAAAATCCTTGTGATGTACACAGGCTGAAGAGATCAATTGCATCCAAAATCTAAATTGAGTCACAGATCTTAACTTCATTAGCACATTATTCTTTGAACAGTCAATCAGGACTTTAGGAAGGTAAACTCCAGAATTTTACACTCTGTTCTAAAATGGGCCTATATGCAAGTTCTAACTTTGCACAGGAAAAAAAGGGGTTTATCAAAGGAGTTAACGTGTGCATGGGTGTGCAGGTACTGCCTAAATTACCCCCAACCTCTTATGTGAAAGTCTCACTTAGTACCAAGCCTTTAAACTGGTTAATTTATCTGTCACCTGATCGTGCCTTTGCTAATTTTTTTGCCTCTTCCCATCTTGCTTACATTGCAAACTCTCAGGAGTCCTTCATGTCACAAAGGCAAGATGTGATTCAGTATAAACAGCAGGCTGGGCAGGGAAGGTGCAGAACTATGCCTGAAGTAAGTCAGCTCAAGCTAAAACCAGTCATATTTGTGAATGCAACAGGAAAAGCAAGTGATATTTACATGACTCAAAAATGGCCTGGTCCTTCCCCATTAACTTAAATAGGACATCACATGGCAAAGTTACAAACCTTTTAACCTCAAACCTTAACTCTGAAATAATCAATTAGACAAAATTATGGAAATTTTCTTTTTGAAGCAAATATTTTAAAGAATAAAGCCATGTGAAGGCATTACTAAGATATGAAACAACATTATTCTTCAAGTGCTGAGACACGGATCCTACTAAACCCAAAAATCTAAGTGGAAACCACTTAATTTCCTGACAGAATCACCTAGGGCCAAAACCCATTAATTTCAATTAAAGAACTCATCCAAATGAAGTGCACTGTAAATCAAATGCAAAGCACTGCAAGCCCACTTTGAAGTGAAGTAATTGAGATCTTACTGGCAGCTGCATACGCAAGCTGTGTACAGGATGTTCCCACTGCCATGCACTTACTTCCATTTATCAGCTGCAGGAGCTGAGAGAGCCTCCAGGACTGATCACCAAATGCATCTCTGGCTCTCCAGCCAAGCCAGGGCAGCAGCAATGTTAATCAAACACAAGACCTCCACAGAGATGCATTTAAGTATTTGAGGCCAGAGATTTTAACATATGAAAGTAGATGTGTAAGCTTTGTGTTTGTGACATTGTAGATTGTTAAAGTCATTGCGGCTAAATGAAAAATCTTTCCTGGCAAACATTCAGACATTTAATTGTTCTGAAGAGAAATCCAATACGTGAGAAATAAAATAATAAATATAGTAAGAACTAATATTGGGAAAATGTAAAACAACTCAGTAAACATACAGTAAAGTTGCAAGGCAACAGTTCATACCATTTCAACAATTATTACCAAAAAAAATGCCCATATTTTTGTATAAGCATTTTCCTAAAAATGTTGGGGTGGAAAAAGAAGCATTTAAAAAGTGCAATCAGTATCCTGGTTTTTGTAGTCTTGATTGTTGGTTGCAAATATGACAATTTTTATGACAAATATGACTTCAAACTTGCAAGGAATTTGAAAAGGTGCATTGAAAATGACACAAGAGAAAAACTATTTAAGAACATTATGAGCTTCACAAAAGTGACCTTGACTTGCATGGAGTTTACTGGGGAGAATTTGAACCAGCTTAAGTAAACAGGTCCCAAATACATTGTTTCTGACTAAAGTACAATTAAAATACAGTATTTACCTGTAAAATTTAATTTCCAAGGAGTGAAACTGTTCCCCTGATGTTATTCTAAGAACTGGCTCCAGCAGGAGCCATTACAGTCACGTGATTCAATCTCCCAGTTCAATAATTTCATAATGATATTTCCATACCCAGACTGGGCTTCTTTTGAATGTTTCTTTTCAAAGAGAATAATCATGTCTTTACATGGAAGTTGGAACCTATTGTAAGACCCAGAAAGACCCTACAACTGACCATGTGTACTGTTTCCTCTACTACCTCACAAGCACTAAAAAGTGTCTTTATCTTTACTGGACTTGAAGAAACACTTGTGTTGTTTCTTTAGTGTGATCTCACCGAAGGCAACAGAACAGGTGAACAAGTACAACACATTTTACCAAAACCTGATCTCCTACAAATAAAAGTCAAAGAAGGATTTGCATGGAAGTCATATGGATAGATGAATCCAGTACAGAGGCTGAGCAGGGGGAGGATGGAAAGTTAGGGCAGAAGTGAAAATACTGGATACATTTCCTTCCACATCAAGAACACAGTTCATCACTAAACAGTTTTAGTCTAAGGTGTTGGATGACAAAACGCTTGGAAAATAGAATAAACCAAATATCTTGCTTTTTCTATCTTGCTGCATTTCAAGCCTATACTTATCTGATGTATATACATATATATATACACACACACACACGTAAGGGTGGAAGTAATATGGTGAAGTATGTTACTGTCAATCTTGTATTGCCCTCCATATGATTGAGGGCTATTTTGATTAAGTGGCTGAGCATCCTCAATGGGGAACCACTGAGAATTCAGGCTGATACACAGCACACCCTAAAGGAAAAACTAATATAGTATTGAATGGTCCAATAACCTCATCATTTAGGATTGCATTAGTTGCACTGGGGAGCACATAAAAAGCATCTCTTCCATTTTTCTCCTGCAATTCCCAACCTCTTGGAATAAAAAAGTGGAGTTCCAGGAACAAACAAGAAATATAAAACTCTCTCTTTTTCAAAAGCAGTATCGTATCTCTAATGAAGTATTTTTTTGAGCTTTGATTTCCAATACTAAACACAGCTTATCTAAACAGCTTCAAAAGGATTCTCTCTCAGTATGATTTGACATTTTTTATTCAGTTGTGCTCAAGGCAACTTTAGTCACATGCACATTAAGGCCTGCCTATAGATGTTGGTGTATCAAAGGTCAAGCAAGGCTGTGTGCATTAATGTGCACAGAGAGAGAGGAGCTCACCATGTAAGATTTGGAAAGTGTCTATAATTACATGTGCTTATCACACAATTGCATTGTGTGGGACAGACAACAATTTCATTCTCTAAATATATGAAAGCAAACCTCTTTACCATATAGGAATAACTGGAATTACATTAATTACCTATATTCTTTGTCTTAAGTGTTTTCTGAGCAGGCAGTTTTGTTGATTATTTACTCATTCCCCAATACAGAAACAAATCTGCCTTTTAAAATGGAGTTTTAAATTTCTAAAGCTTCACTTCAGTGAAAAGGATAGGAGATAGGGCTTTTCATGAAGAATGGAGCTGCAACAAGTGTTTCATTGCTATAATTTATGCTTCCCTCCCCAAGGGAAACAAACTACACTGTATTTTGTGACCAGCAATACCCAGACCCACTCTGGTCTCCGAAGTACCCCAAGGTGAGACAATCCACTAGGCTGTAGGAGGAATATATTTTTATCCCATTCATTTGAAGTACAGGTTATTTCATCTTTATCTCATCCTTTCTAAATTTTTTGCGTGCTTTATAATGCAATATGTTAGTAAAGTAGCACATGTAGGTAATTCCTAAGTAAATAAATACATTGGGGTTTCATGCTCAAAAATGTTTTACTGATAGGTATGTGTGATCAAAATAGATTGGAGACCACTGCTCTAGATAGCCTTAAATATAAATACTTAAACATCAATTAAGATAATTCAAGATGAGGAAACCTTAACAAATTTTAAATGGGACATTCTTTTATCCAATATAAAATTGGATATAAGAACTTCTACTAGAAAGTCCTGCAGTCACGGAAAATATTTTAAGTGAGAATTAGAAGGAAAACTACTCAGTATATTACAACTTTACTTTAAGAAATTTGGTCTTAATGGAAATCAAAAGCAGAATAACCCAAATGAGAAATCCCTTCCAAAAAGATGATAGGCAGGCAAATTGAGCATCCCTCTGACAAAAAAAAAAAAAAAAGGAAATGCCACTGTCCACATTTTGCATTTCCTGATAGAAAAACAGAGCACAACCTCACACAAGTCAGGTACAGCAATCTCAGTTCTGCTTTTCTGGTGCCCGGTGTGTGTGTGCCTCTTCTCTCAACATGAATTCTACCTTCCTGTATTACAGCTGCCTTCCTTCTCTTGGCTTATAAAGGATGTCATGTTAGAGTTTTCTAATTTCCTTCATATCAAGCAGAAGAAAAACAAAACATTCAATATTTCAACCTCATGGGCAATTTCTTATTTACTATGATGTGTCATAGACACAAGCTGTCATCATCTGAGAAGTTATTTAAGAACATTGCACTATTCAACAACCTTATGTTGAATTAAATTTCATTTCTAGATTAAATAATGACTTTTAAGATGTATGTAAACAAAAAATGGAGCAATATAATTTTATTGGGAAATCTAGATGCAAAAAACTATCTTTCATCTCAGACTTTCCTGTATACTCACATCTCTTTTCTTTTAATTTTGTAGTTCTGTTTATTGTGGCAAGTGACTTGGTGCATTATAAATCTGTTTTAACAAAAGGTTTTGGTGATTTATGAGTCTTAAAATACATTAGGTTGATATCAGAGCTTGATGACATGATAAGATGCTAACTGCAAGTACTCAACACCAGAGAAAAACAGGTAAAATGTTTTATCCTGGAGATCTGACTCAAAGGACAACCATCAGCATGGTACAACTAAGTTCTGGACTACATTACTATATTTACTAAGCTGAAAAACACTCAGATTCAGTACTGTTTTGATCACTACAGCAAAGTAATTATGCCAGATTCATAGAAATAGTATCCTTTTGAAACTGCCTGTTTAAAGTGTTCCCACATTTACCAAACACAAATGTTGATTTAAATTTTTTTCCAGAAAATTACACTTGACTTAAAGTAATCCATCCAAGGCTAATCAGTTCACATGCCCAAAGCAGGCATAACAGAATGAGTTTTGTAGGATCAGTGTCCTTTAACTCAGAAAATCTAGAACCACTTCTCAGAGGAGCAATACATCTCAGTCCAAAGCAAGTTCTCTCTAAGTCATTGGATAACTTACTCCCCAGAGAATATTCATTAGTATTATAAAATTGATGTTGTTTATGGAGAGATAATTGCATTACTGGAAAATTAGATTTCAATTCTCCTGCATAAATGTACCATACAGTTTCCCATTTCCTTTTCATATATTATATATTCCATAAAAGAAATATATCTTAACTAGTGTGTTTTTCTCCTCATTTCCAATCACTTGAAATTACTTTAAAGGTTTGTTTGATAAAGATGAAGAAATTCAGTCCCAGTGGAACACTGATGGTTTCAGACCAGAGCATGCACTAATACTTGTGCCAGAAGATCTACCAGGCTCATGTTGTTAGACTTGGTGCCTCCAGTTCTGAATTCAGCCCCAGGGCCTTAATTGGGAGCTATCATATCTCCAGTGTAACTACAGAGCTTTTCAACAAGAAAAATGGAGGAGTTCTTCTCACTTGGCACAACAGCTAAAACAGATCTGCAGCAGATCAAAGACACAGCAGAAGCAAAACAGGTCCTTGCCAAGCCTGTGTCCTTTCCAGAGCACTGATTCAATATTGCAGACATTGTTCCTCACATTTTGCTTCCACATAGAACCAAACTAGAGTTTCCTAAATTACCAAATTCTATCGTGTCTATAGTGCAATTACAACCAACTATTTTAAACTCTGCAGCCAACATCATAAATGTAGAGAGTCAATGCAATTCAGGCTCTACATTCAACCAGAATGCAACTTCCAAGAAAAATACATCAATAAGATAAATAAAATGGCCAATTCAATTATTTCTTTCTTTTGAGATGGGTTATTTTGGAATAAAGCTGCCCAATCTATTGTCATTATATATATTATAGTAGTGTTTTTTAAAAAGAAAGATTGAACACTTTAAATTTAGCTTGGTATTTTGAACAGAAGCAATATTTTATGCTATTTGGTATGATCTAATGTTTGGCCACTGAATGGATGTCATTCTACCTACTCAAATTCATAAATATTAAAGCTCTTAAACTATGAATTCCTTTTTATCAACTATATTTGAATTGAATTATATTAATAATGACTTAAGACTCATAATAGGCCCATCCCTGCCAAGCAAAAAAGGGAAGAATTCAATTAAATTACTGAGTACTTAATTATCCACAGGTGACTTTCAGTCTGTAGCAAGATAAGCAATCAAAATGGACAGTCAGTGTCACAACACACCATTAAATCAAGTGCCTCAGTGCCAAAAGAGGAATGGCCACATTGATTCTCCTCTCATTTGGCAAGACTAACAGCAGGAGAGGGGAGGTAAAGCACAGATGATGTATGTTAATCCTAACACACACAACAGCCTTCCTCCCAATCAGCTGTACTTATGTCTCTAGGAGTCTTTAATTTTAAACTATCTTGCAGTGGCTGTACTGTTTTGTCAAACAGATTTATACTTTGGGGGAGGTAGGGGTGGCACTTACAATATGGTAGTTAAAAGCACATAAAAACCTAAAGCAGGGAGCACACTGGTAGGAAGGAAGGAACATATCAGCATTTAAATGTAAAAACAGTAACTTTTATAGTGTATAAAAAGGTTAATGTTAAAGTCTGCATAAAGTGACCTGATGAAAGACTGCTGTGTAAAACCAAAACACAAGCAATTAGAAACACAATTGTGTTTCTAACTTAGAAAGGGCAAATTTCAGATTTTCAGTCTCAGACATTTGAGGGGAGGAGTAGGAGCCTTTTGTATGAATGTAGACAGGACATGGACAAAGGAATTGAGGAACACCACCTTTGCTGAAGACAAACCCCTCCAATGCTGGCATCCATGCACTCAGTAATTTGGCTTTGTTAGGGAACAACAGCAGATCATTTTTGATAACTTAAGAACAAAGTCATTCGTTCACAGTCATGTAGCAAATGAATTATGCTGAGGCAAGAAGTAAGTCTGAAAAAAGCTACAGACCATAATACTATGGGGACAAAAGGTTGGTGTGTGAACAATCTGTTATGTCCATCCCTAAGCAGACTGAGCAGAGCAGCAGCTGCCCAAGCCTTTAAATCAAAACATTTTTATAAGCAGGAAAAAAAGTCACAAATATTTTAACTTCAGTCATTGCCTACTGCCTTTTGATTACATCCAGCTTCCAAAAAAGCTGAAAACACACACTGAAGTAAACCAAATCTTGTCATCTTTACAAGTCTGAAAACATGATAGTTTACTCTGTCCTTGCTATTAAAGAAGTAACTTTGCAGGGCAGGAAAATACAGGGTTGACAGGGGAAGAAAAAAGACATAAGATATTATCTATCCACCTTCTCCCCCCTCATTTTAGATTTTAACCAAGTCAGGTTACATACAGTAGCAGGAAACTGTACAGCCTTGTAGTACTCTCTCCACAATCCTTCCTTTTGCTTTTATCCTACCTGTCCCACTCTCATGGACACATTCTCTAAATTTTATCCACTGCCTGCCACACCTTGTATTCTACTTCACTAATCTGCTTATTATCAAATTCAAAATACAGGTGGTGTAGGAATGTGGATGTGGTGCAACAAATGGTTAAGTAAAAAACAGGAATGGAAAAAGAAACTGTACTCATCTAATAAATGCATAAATTGGCAAAAGGAAGAGCCACTTTTCATCCTCAATAACGAGAGGACATTACATTCCCTTCTTTTCTCCAGTTTGGCAACAATATTGTTGCTCTTGCAGAAATAAAACTGGCTTTCTGGCCTATGTGAGCATTGCCTCATTGATAATGCAAAAGGAAGGCCTGCAGGTTGTCTGCTCTATTCCCCTTCTAAATAACACAGTGGGACCTTACAATGATAGCACCAGGCACCCACGTCAGAAAACAGTGCTGGACTGACTGGAACAGAGTAGAAAATTCTGAATGCTTAATGCTTTATACTGGTCAGTCTTTGAGTCCATGGCAGGAAAATATTTACCTAATAATTTGCCAAGGTTTTTTATTTAGAAGTAGTTTGCAATATTATGCCCTGAGTCAACCACAAGTAGTGAACTGTAATATTATCACCTTACATTGCTCTGCAATGTTCATAGAGGAGCATTTGAATTTACTCCAGTTATTTAACAGCATTTTATCCTGTAGTTGGTAAGAAATTATCCAACTGAAAAATTAACTGCTTGGTTTATAAAAGGTTTAAATTACAACAAAACCCAGAAGCCTAAAGTCCTTTAAAAATACCACAAAATGCAGCCAGAAGTGTGCAAAGAGAACTCCTTCCAGACCTTTCACTGTCTTCTTCCAATGCTCTGCACATCAGTATTTTTTAATGCACCAATGCTGCTTCTCATTTATTTGCTTTTAGGAACTACTGGTAGAAAAATACATTGAACTGTTGGCATGATAATGTCCACCCACACTTCTCTTCTGTAAGCCACTGCACTCTTGGGATAGCACCAGGACAGTGACCCTGGTCTCTCCTCTGAAATGCACAATATGGACAGACCTGTGACAGTCCTGAAGGGCAGCAGCCCCCTAAAGCATCATTAGTACATTGGCATGCCTGACAATTTATTCTGGGAAGTGCTAGTCCAGTACAGCTCTCATAACACACACACCCAAGTGTGCTGGATCACAGGCAACATTGGTTTTCTATTTCATCTCACCTGTCAGAGCACATACACTCCATCTGTTAACAGTGAGAAACAAGGAAAACTTTGGATCAATATCTATTCAAGCTTCAGCCTAATAAACTTAAGGTTGATCTACACTTGTATGGAAGTGCCAAAAAACTATGAATTCATAGTTTTAATCTACAAGTCCATGTGAACCATAATATCCTGCAGCAGAAAATGTTTCCATCTACTTCTCTAATTTAAAATTGAAATAAGCATATTTAAATTATTAAAAAGATGTGAAGAAAAATTTCTAATCAAATCTGTTAGTAAGTTAGCGCTAAGAAAAAAGAAATAAATATTTGCTTAGACATCAGAGTATCTTTAAGTAAATTCTTATTGTGGCCTTCTTAGGCTAACTTGTAGCAAAAACAAGAGGTTAATTTTAACATGGAGTTCTACAAGTGCCTTTAGGTAATGGTATGAATGCTGAAGAATGAAGTCCTATTGATCTGACTCAATGTGCAGATTCACCACTGATGACACAGGACACAATAGAAACGTGGCTGGGGAAACACCAACCTTTAATTTAAACACATACAGAACACTTGAAGCACAACTAAAATATACCATTTGCACTTGATTGGCTTATGAGGAGGCAGGGAATTGCATCAATCTAATTATGCCAGAGCAAGAGTGTGCCTGTGCATGCTCATGCACAGAAGAAAATCTGGAATATTAACCATTTCCTCCAGGGCACAAGATCCTTTCTTACACAGATGCACAATTTTCTTAATCCTTAGAGGTAATAGGAAAAAAAGACAAAAAGCAAACCAGTGGATTTAGTGACAGAAACATGAAACAAAAGAGTTTCTCTCCTAAAGGACAAGAACATTTTCATGGCAGGGTTATCAGGTTCATTCACTGCCATACCTGTTGAAGTTAATGTCTGGGTAACTGGAATACTCAGACTTCATCTTGGCATTGCGACGTGGAAAAGTACAGAAGAAAGCATTGGCCAGGAAACTGGAGATCTGCTCCTGTGACATTGTGATGGAGTGATTCATCTTTTGTTTCAGCAGAGGTATTGGCTACCAGCAAAAGAAATGAGGGGGAGGAAGGGGCAGGGGAGAAAGGAGGGAAGGAGAAAGAAGAATTAGCTTAGCCTTTTTGAAAGAAAAAACAGAAGCACAAAATTACATTTGTTATATCAGAGCAACAGTAATTTAGGCCATTGATAAAGCCTTTAATCAGCAGCACTGTTAAAGTCAAGAACAGTTTATTCAAGACAATTCAGAAAGAGCTTGCCTGGCAAACTGCAAATTTGTAATCAAAAATAAAAAAATGAGGAAAACACAACAAACAAAAACATCGGGAATGAGGAGCGGAAAAAACAGATGGGATGTAGCAAATCCTGGGCAATGTTAAAAACTGAAATAAAAATCCACTTTCAATAGCTGTATAGTTAAGAACCCTTAGCTTTCAGCTACAACAACCATGCTTTGAACTTTACAAAAAATCAAGGAAGTCATGCCACAGATCATAAGTCTAAGACTTGCTCTGAATTTTTCTTAACATCCTACTTGAAGAAATAACACTGATGGCATTTGTAGAAAGTGTGTAATAATTCATTCTTTTATAATCAGAATGAACAAAAAGCTCAGCTTCACTCTGGTCTTCAGTTTGAAGTTTTATTTTACTCTGGTCAGGGTCTCTCCTTAATATAATAAGAAATAAAGGGGCAGAGGGAAGAAAGAACTCCCCAACTTGAAGCATTATACATCTTTAATTTTATCAGGCATTAGCCTTCTGATTCTGAGCTTTGGCTCACAACACTGGTGGTATTTTATTTTTTTAATTATGTGATAATATGGAGGGTGGCAGGAGTACATGATTGTGACTGCTGAGTCCAGTAACCATTACAATAAACCCACTTGACAGGAGAACAGAGTTTTCACCTGCTTCCAAAATTCTCAGCCATCATCATTAGCCTAGCTCCAGTACAGCTACATTTTCATCCTTCTAGCTGTGAATACAGAAACTGCTGTTGATTTAGACTGCTGAATACACAGCCCTGTTTACTCCAGAAAACAAACAAGTTTTCCTTCCTTCTTATAACTACTACATTCATATTCCCTGAATCTCCTTCTGTCTTCTGGCTATTTAATTAACAAGCTCTATTATGATGTCTGAAGTCACACAGCTGGAGGGGGAAAAAGCCTGAGAAGCTCACTCTTGTAAGTTCTATGAACCCATAAAAATAGAATATTTTGGATAGTGTTATATTGGAACAAATTTATCTTTATGTCTAACCAAAAAAATGAGTCTGACAGAGATCTTCACAATTTACATTGCCTAGCACTATGTGATCTCTAAAACTCTTGCAAGGCTTGCCCTTGACTTGTGTTCAGAAACTTCTTAGCATTTTTAAACACCTTCCCTCATCAAATTACCAGCAAAAACAGAGTAAGAAATATTCATAGCTTGAAATTATGTCTCTACTTCATGACCCTTGCAGCACAAAAATGTAGGGAAAGATTTTCCTTGCTTATTCTCAACAGAATAAATTTAGAAAATGGTAACAAAGGAGTTCACAAATTGTTGTCACCCTACTAATATGTTACTTACCATACATCCTCACTTGACCATACTCCCTTGTATGAGCTTTACTCCTTACAGAACAAATTCCCATAGCTTTAATATAGAATTAGTTAAGGTTTGTATGTGTCCAAGTACTACATGCTCTAAACAGAATAAAGTATGTTCCCAAGTAAATGAAAGCTTTATGAAAATACCACTTCTAAGATTAAAAAAAATCTAAAATAAAAAACTTAATTGGATGATTCAATTGTTCCAGTTTCAAAGTGTGATTTTATAACTGATTTGTAGCATGGTCATTTCATTTAAGACATGCAAGAAGCAACTTCAGCATATAGAAAGGAAAGTGTTATTGAAGTTCAGGCTAAAATTATGACAGTGAGATTTACTTTTCTTTCCAGATGTGTATTGTCCATTCTGCTCCCTTGGTCTCACCTGCCTTCAACACAAAAATTACAGATTTTATGAAGAACGTAACACAGCCCTGATGTTTTGATGTACCCTGGCCATCAGCTGCAGCTTGCAGAGAAGTGCTGTGCCACAGAGCCCTTGCTGGCTGTGTTTGCTTACCTGGGTGCAGATAGTAGGCAGACAGAGTGCCAGCTTCACCATATCAGGAAGAATGGACTGGAAGAGATGTTGAGCCTCTGCATCTTCAAGAACCTGTTGAAAAGAAAGAAGGGGAAAAAAAGCTTTTTACCTCAGAAGTAATAATGATTGAATTAGAAGTTTGTGAAAACAGGACCCATGCAAAAGAAATGGGAAAAAAACAGGTCCTCTTAGCTTCATGCCAAATCTGTAACATTTTCACAGTAGTGCCTCACTGAATTTACCTTGCAATAATCCACTGACTGAGATACAGGAACAAGTCTCAAAAGTTGCAGCTGAGAAAACACGTCACCAAATACCCTTTAAAGGAAGCTTGAATAAGTTACCATTTTACTCTTTCCATGGCAATGAACCAAATTTCCATCTGAAAAATCACTACCTAACCACAGAAGTACTGGAATGATTTACTGAAATTTCATATTCAGGTCATAGTCCAAGACAAGCACTTGTGACATCCTGCTGTTAAGGACAGATAAAATGCTCAGATCAGTGGGCCCCTGCAGCAGCAACAGGAAATCCTATGCAAGAGGATGCAATGCTGGGCATTTTCTGCTGTCCATCCCCAACATGCTCCCTCAAGAAATCCAGCCACTGTAACATAACAGGTGCAGCCTGCCAGGCCCCACATGCTGAAGGTTCAATCTTTTCAGTCTCTTCCTGTAGGACACCTGATAATACAACCCTTTCAGCTGTCTCACCCTCTCTTCTAACCAACTTTCTGAGAAGGGGGACCAGAATTGACAACATTGCAAACAAATAGGCACACCAATGTTTCACAAGGTTTCTCAAAGCTTTTATACCCAACAAGTCACATCAAACCTTTCTTGTCCTGTTCTCAGTTCCCCCCTGACACTGTCTGGCCCACTGTGGAACTGTTTGGCAGCCAAAGCCTATCAAGCCAATATATTCAGAGCAAGTCCAGGATGTCCCTGCCAGTTGCAAATGCCACTTCTGAGCCCAACATCCCCCTCCCAGAGTTTAAATGAACCCACCCACATGCCTATTCATGTATCCCACACCTATTTTTCAGAGATGCAGAGATTTCTTTAAGGTGGGCAATGGTCTTCTAAGAAAAGCTAGGATAGGAGCTTACAAAAAGAAATGCAACATGAAGTGGTACAGTTGCAAAAGCCTCAAAACTCTGAGTCTGCTGAATGAACAGGCTGAAGGGAGTTGTAGAGAAAAGTACATTCCTGTGCTGTGGAAGTTTTTCCTGTTATCTCTGGATACAGGCATCAGATGTGAGTGGCTGTTAGATCTGCATGCTGCATTCAAGGCAAAAAAAGCAGAGAGAAGAGAACTAGAGCTGGGGAACAGAAGACAAAGGCCACAGCTCAGTTTTCTGCCTTCTTGCTTCCCCTGCATCCAGGGAACCTGTATTTGAGATTTCTACTGATTTCTAGACTAAAATCCTCAAAATTCTGAAATGGTGCCTTTAAAACTACACAATATTATTTTTTAAGTAACACTTAAAAAATTGATTTGCTTGCTATCAGATTTGCACAAAACCAGCTGCAGACAGAATGGATGAAACAGCATCCATAAGGTATTATCAGCTTTAGTCTCTAGAACACTTAAGACTAATTGTGAAATCACAGGAAGAGATCTTTTCAGTCATATTATCAGGGCTTTGTGATTCACATTTCAATAGAAAGTTTCACACAGATTCAGAATACAAAAAAGACACAGGCAATTCTCTTGAGAAGAGGAAAATATGGTGCCTCTGACTCAAGACACACTGATCCTCATAAACACTGAAAATATTGTTTGAAGGCTAACAACTTCTGCTCTTCCAAGATCATTAAAATAACTATAAAAATATCTTGGCTCTGTTGTCTCCTGCTCCAAATAATATAAAGGGATAAGAGCACTCAGGAAGTTAAAAATATAACACAAACAAATGCTCAAACTACAAACAACTTCTGTTTGGGAAAAGGGGGAAAATATAACAACCAAGACCTACACAGTCACTTTCTATACATTATATATGCTGCTTGTGGAGACATAAAAATGAGGGTTTAATATAAAGTTTTAAAATGAAACAAGAACTTAAAAAGAACACAAGCCCAGGAGACATGAAAATAATTTGATATGAGGAAAAATCCAAGTCATAAACTAATTACTTCTGAAAGTAAATTTCTTTTTAAGATGGGAAATGAGCAAGATGTATCTCCCTCTCCTGTTGCTGGCTGCATATGCACCTACATATTTACACAGCATAAGTTAAACTGTGAAAACTATGACCTAACCTTTAACATTATTAGCTCCAGCAGGAAACTTTGCTCTATTCTTAGGCACAATGTTTTTAAGTGCCATAAAGTAACCAAATGAGCATTTAAAGTCTGGGATTTCAGATCTCAACCCATAAAATGAATCTGTAAGTTACAGCCATTCAAAAACTGACATTTAACCTCAGATGTCTACCAGGCTGTCAAATTCTGATCCTCTCTTCCCTTCGGGTAACACTTCCTCTCTTTTAAAGCTGACACATAAATAGTGGCTGCTGTGCTTTGCTGACTGCCACAGACTGTACAGTATCACTTATCTGGTGACACATTATGGCACCAGACTTTGTCACAGCTGTCAAGACTTCAACCTTTTCTTTATGCTTCTTTGAAAACAACATCATAATAGTGTGAGACAATTTCTTCCCAAAACAGAGGCAGGCCAGCAATTGCACAGCTCAGCTCTGATGCAGAATACTTAACCATAAAGGTCACTTCTACTCTGAAATCCTACTTTTCCTTCTTCTTACCTTCCTAATGATATACCAGAGTATGCTTTCTCTTCTGTAGTATTTCTACATATGAGTTTTACTAGATCTCCTAATGAAAAATGTCAACATTTAGAGGTGTTATTGCCCAAAAGTGTTCTCGTTGACTTCTGATTATTCTTACCTGTAAATTTCTAAGAGAGTTTTGGGTGCCATGAAGACCCCATAACTTCAAATAAATGACCACTGTGATTTCACAGACCTTGTCAAGAAACCCCTAACTCAGCATTGTTCTCTATCAAATGGCCACATCCATGTAACTAAAGCTTCTCCTGTGTGCCCACACACTCTTCCTGTACAGGTAACACCCCTTGGAGGTTTCTATGAAAAAGAACACCTGCAAATCCCTGGCTGCTGGGCCCTCACAGCCTCTTTCGACCACTCACCCAGCACACCATCACAGCTGCAGCTTTGTAGACCCACCACTGACTGTCACTGCATATTCTCAGCTATGCTGAGTGCAACACAGACCCTGGGGTTACCTGTGACAGTCTTTTCAGGCTTTGAAAGCAGCAAAAAAGGAACACTCAATCATGGAAAGTAAAAGAATTCCAGGACATGGAGTGCTGACAACACAGACATCTGGCAGACATCCCACAATGCAAATGCCAACCTGGAGAACCTTGCATCAGCAGAGAGAACACCTGGGCACATAACTGAGGGAAGATTTATTTAGAAGGCAACTTCCTTCAGGAAGCAGTGAATTGTACTGATATAAAATCCAGCATATTTAGAGTGGAATTACACAGTCTACATATTTGATGCCTCTGAAAGAGGGATGTGCTCATTCTACCCACTCAAACACACACACATGTCCTCACACACCACATTTCACCAGTTCCCAAGGTCATCTGACAATTTCCTGAGATCCTTCATCTTGCTGATTCTACAGAAAAATAACCTGGAGGTGGGGGCAGTCTGGCCATGCAGTAATAAGTTAAAGCAGCCTACCAAAATGTCATGCATTATTAGATGTGTGCAGAGTAGGTAGTGAGAAAGAATCAGTCATGACCCTTGTCAATGGCTACAAAGGCAGGTCTCAGTTGCAGCTCTTCTCACTGAAAAAGCAGGAATGTTCTAGTCATAATGAAGTTGTGAAAACAAGCATCTCACTTGGAAGTAAATCTGCTAATACAGGAATGCCTGTATGAATTCACTAATGTGCTTTTAATTCTGTACATCTATTTCAAGGCTACAACTCTGCAAACATTAAGGGAAAGGACTGAGCTTCCATTTTTTTTAAAGAAATTTACATTTGTTTTATAACTTAAGGAATTCTAAAATATGAAATGCTTGTCAACAAGTCTTCATAAAGGAAAATTTATTTAAGCACCACAGCAATTTTGGTTTTAAACAACTGATCAGTTTCTCCTTTCCTTATTATGCACTACTGTCCTTCACAGCTTCTTTAAGTATTTGAAACAAAAACATAAACACAGTGTTGACTTTATTCAATGCTGCAATCATGCAAAATATGTAGGAATTAAATACATGCAGAGGTTATACCCTGAGGGAAATGTATATGGAGCCTGAGTTGCAAAGCATGACTTGCTTTTAACCCATGAAATAATTTGGCAATTCCATCACCATTTTCATTGAAGTGACTGATGAAATGAACAGAACTCAGGGCTCCAATTCCTAAGATGCAAATGGCTCAGTGAGCCGTAGCAGAGGTATGAGCTCTTGGCCAAACCTGCATTGCAATTTAGGAAAATGAGCATTTCTCCTGCAGCAAAGAGGCCTGACTAAACAGGGCTGTAAGTGATGGCCTCTTGTCACGATAAAGCAGTCCCCAAAAGCAGCGGACAGAGACGCCTGACAGGCCTAATAAGAAGGATCTGAGGTAGCATGGGGTGATAGTGATGGTAGAGAGCTTAAATCTACATCTGACAGCTCATCAAAGCAAACAAACTGCACCTAGGGTACACAAGTGTGGACAGCTCCATCTATCACCTGGGAAGGCACAGCCATCATGCCAACAGGCAGCCAGTATGCTAAAACAGCAATGGCTTCATGCTTTCCATTTGTTTGCTTTTATATCCCCATATTAACTTCTGTGGCAGGACAAGGACCATTTGAATCATGTTCTTAAGGATGAAGAGGAAAACCAGAGTGCTTCCTTCAGACTGTGTGTCTGCCATTTCCTAATTCTAAAGGATTTTGACCTTCTTTTCCTTCACAGCTGCCATACTGCCTTATGCTGTCAGTGCTCTGAACCATCTACAGTGACTGCTCTGAAGTAGTAACTACGACACTTTCCAGTAACAAGTTTCCAAATTATTTTACTGTAAGACATCATATGGTTACAGGTGACAATGCTGAACTAAATAACTGGACAAGCCAAATAACTGCTATGGACTCTATTTACAGTAGGTTCATTCTCCTAATTTCAGGAATAGTTTTTATTCTTTTTCCTTCTTTGCTATCTTCAATTTTTCTCAAATAAAATCTCTCTTTATATTTTTATTGGGTATTTTGAGGCACATTAAATACTTCAAAGCTGAAAACATGGTCCTTGGAGGCATTTTAAAAATGTGTTGATGTGGTGCTTAGGGACATGGTTTAGTGGTGGACCTGGCAGTGCTGGGTTAATGTTGGAGTCTATGAACTTCAGGGTCTTTATCAGCCTAAATGGTTCCATGATTTTGAGACTCTTAAACACCTGAGTGTGCTCAAACAATCACAATATGTGGCTGCTCCTTTATTGCACTGTTTTGATTTCCTCTTCCTTCCCTAGCAGCCTGTACTTGTTTCCTTGCTCTCCTGTCTCATCCAGAAGTCCCATGCTTTGTGCATACTGTGTAACACTCAAATATGGTGAAGTCTAAATCCATGACTAGAACTCTGCAGTGCCAATAAAACTACCAAGTCGCTGGTTATGACATAGAAGTCTTTTACCTGAAAGTAATCTGGCAATCTGTACTCCCTTTCTTCCTCTAATCCTTGTCATAGGTGCCTTTAATCATTAGAGAATCCTAAGAACCGACTTTCTCAATCTAGTATTTGGAATAGCTGGGGAAAAACAGCTGAACAAACAAACACACGAACACCAAAAAGGCCCACACAAGTTCTTATCTGAAGAACTTGAAAAACTAATCAATTTAAATTACACCTCCAAAACAAGCTTCACTAAGTAATACTCTCTACAAAGCCTTTCTTTCTAAACAGAGATCAATTCCACTTAAAAGCCATTGTGCAACAACTATCAGTACTCATACCCATACGGAGACACCAGGCTGCAGCCCAGTAACTCATATGCCTCTGTAAAACACTCATCATAATGTCAAATACTGTACATATTAACAAGATTGAAACACAGAAGAAATGTGGGGTGGGGGTGTGGTGCGTGTGCATTCCAGTTCCCATTTCATCATGTCAATGAACTTCCAAAACTGCAGGAAAGAACAGTCTCATCTGCCTCTTCCAGTTCCCTTACAAAACGAATTCAGTAGGAAACACACTTAGCTGTCAAATCCATCCCATTTATTGAGCACTTGTCTGATTAGAAACAAAAGGAAGGACAAAGTAATCTTTGGAGGAAAGAAGAAAGAAACCGTAACACTGGATTATGCAGAGAAGAATCTTATTTGAGAACAAGAATGCTTCTGACATTTATCAAAACCACAAACTGACACTTGAAAAGGAAAAATGAAGACAGCTTACAAGGCAGAGGTTAATTTGGTTCTGTTTAATTTTTTCTCCCCCCAAAGGCTCATTCATGTCTTCTGCCAATCCAACCCTGGAATAATCTCTCAGGTGTATCATCCTTAACAACCACTGCTTTGTTCTCAATGCTTTTAAACATTCTAAGTAAGATCTGAGAGAAGAATGTGTGTTTATTTTTCAATCTCCTTTTAACAGTTTTAGAAGCTCAGTTTATACTTCCAAAGAACTGCAAATCTAACCTCAGGCATTTTCACCACCTTTCAGGCCCCCAATAGCTCCTACCCCTATGCTCCTGCAGAGTCCTTCTGTCATGGGTAGAAGGATCACAGCAGAGTCCTGGGATGAAAACTCAAATATGACTTTCTAAGTACTTTCAAGTTATTCTGGGGAAGTAGAGCAGTGGAGAGGACAGTGACTTTGTCTCTGCAGAAGAGCTGTAACATGAGGGAAAGATGAAGTACCTTTCACCTGCCTGATACAAGTTACAAGTGAAATTATCTGTTTCCAGGCTTATTCAAAACTTCTGTTTCTCTGAATACAGTAAGAGGGGAAAAATATTTACTACTACTATGATTTATAAAATATTTTTAAGTACAGTGTAGAAGCATTTGAAAGCCATCAGATACTAAATATGTTCTGCAGCCACTTTTGAAACCTTGGCACAAAAAGCCTCATGAGACAACACAGCTATTACCCTGATGAAAACTATTTCCTTTAACATGCCAAACAACCAAACCAAACTAAAAAAAGTCAAGCACAGGCAGAAGGAAAAAAAAAGGATCAAGTAAAGACAAAACTATACCATTGCAGATTTTAACCAATCTATAGACCATTTTTTGCTTGACTGTCAGTATTATATAGGTTCAAAATGACCAATAATTAAAGAAAAATGTCCAGTAATTACTATTTGATTGGCCAAATAAGACCCTCAGAACACATCCTGCCACCTTTGCAAACCTGCTCTTTAAAGAATGTACGGCAGCAGCAACAAACTCTCCAAGGAAACCATATAAGCAAATTCAGTTTTTCAAATGAAAAGGAAGGAGAAAAAACCCAAGGAATGTAGTTACAATCCAGTTCATTTATACTTCATAGTCATCCTAAAAAGTGTCGATGCCTCTTTATTACTCCCCTACCTACATGTACACCTTTTCAGGGAGCATTTCTCTTGAAAGCTTTGATCATCAGGGTTTGTTTTGTGGGGCTTTTGTATTCTAACTGCTCAATACATGATAAATAAAATAAAATTAAAAAAAAAAAAAACTCCAAAAGCACTAAGCAGCTAAGGAAAGCCCCCCAAAACATAAAGAAGCTTCTCTTTGTCATTTGGGATACATAGGTGAACACAGATAAATGATGACTTACACATAATCCAACAGAAGTAAAGAAATCTATTCAACAGTTACTGACCCCAAAACAAAACAAAGCAAATATCAGAAGGCAGCCTTTAAACCCAGAATTTTATATTTACTAGGGGTTTTTCTTTTGTTTCTCAAACAGGAATGTTCTCAATACAGTGAAAAAGTATGAAAGAGATACTCAGAATGTGTCTTTACATAGACCTTTGTTAAAGCACTGAGTATCCACAAGCACTTGGGACACAGTTATATTATATTTTATCTCTGCACCTGCTATGTGCAGCTATCCCTTCCCTGAGAATTCTATGTCAACAGTCATTGCAACAGTGCTTACAAAACACCACTTCAAAAATACTCAACTGTTCTGCCAAAACAGCACAGAAAACTAAGAATAAGCCTGTAATTCAATGCTCTTTCTCTACCATACTTAGTTTCTAATGCTTTTGAATGTGTACAAGATGCATATTCCCCCCACCACAGAAAAGCTCACCTTTTGTTCAAATATGGGAATAAATTCCTTTCTGCTGCTGTGAAAAGAAAACCCTTCATGGCACACTCAAAAGACCTTTTGAGTTTAGATTTTAAAAAGGTAATCTGATGTAATGAAAATTGCTTGAAAACATCTGGACTGAAGTAAAATCCAACAAGGAGCAATGGATAGGCTATTTTCAGCCTTGGGACATTCTGTTTCTTGCTTAAAAGCCTACATTTGTAGTGCTGACATCTCTATACAATGCTCACTTCTGTTAGTACTGTCCAGACAATTATAAAAATGATTTATCAAAAACTCAGTCACCAGAACAATTTGGTACTTCAAAATTCCTTCTATTCCAGTTTCACTGATTACAGCAATCACTTTTTCAAGCAGGTCATTCAAACAAGAAAACAAACAGGAAAGACTGTCATGGTTCATAAGACCTACGAGCAGACAGGAGTGTGGTGAAGCCTTATTAGAACATAAAGATTGCCCAAGATATGCACATACTTAACAGTACCGAACTGTGTTTGGTCTTTTTAAATGAATGAAAATCTAGAACTCAACCATAATCCAATTAAACTATACTGCATTTGCACCATCTTCAGATGTTGCATTTCTAGTCATTTTTTTAGATGAAAATTTCAAAAAATGGTTAAAAAATTGGAACCATAATTTCCAAAATTACCCAGGTAATTTGAAAATTTGCTCAAGTTAATTTTGAGGTTATTAAAGATAAGACTATACACCCACAAAGGCTGTGTGGTTCTGTGGCTGTCTGCAATTCTGCAACAGAAGCAGAGTATTTCATTGACAAGACTTCTTAATTTGATTCAGTTATCTCACAATGCAACCAATTCTTAGAGAAGAAGCAGACACACTGCCAATATTTGCATCTCTGATTGTTTTGCTCAGTTCTCTATCATTTAGTATGCTCTAGCTTGACTCAATCACTTGTATCTGACATTTTCTGAAAGTAACAAGTTCAGGCCAAACATGCTGGTATGCTGGGTAGTAGCACACATTTAAATGAGAAACTACACTTTGGCCAAAACACGCACTAAGCACATTCTGTAGGTATTATCCCAGGTTTACAGGTTTGCACACAATCAGCAACACACATGTGCTAGGTGTTCCAGTGAAATACATCAGTGTTCTTCTATTTACTTGAATTATTCTTAAGTGCAAAGCATTGACTAACAAGATTCATTGTAACAAGCTCCATCACTCCTCACTTTCAGAATATTCTCTTATATCCTGGAATCTGCACAAAACACCTGCAGTAGGAAAAGTGGTATTTTAGAAGGTGTGTCTGCACATACCGATATAAATATTGCCTGGCCAAAATTTAAATGGCAAGGATTTGTGAAAACAAAAACCAATTCCTGATACAAGAGTTAACTTCAATTTTGCAAGAAAAGGAAACCAGACTTTTGCAAGACCAAAGCATATAATATGGATGTGTGGTATTTGTGGAAAATAGAAAAAGTTGTATTTATAGATTGATTTATATACATGTTTATCTTATTGCTTATGTGTTTTTAATTTACATCTATGGAAAATTTTAAAAAGGCATTAAGTGAAGTTCTAAAAACTTACAAATAGAGACTTGCATGTAAAAGCAGACAGTCTCACATGCCAGCTGTTCTGGACTTCTAAAAGGATCCAGCATGCAGCAGCAGCACCCATCATGTAAGTTTTAAAAAGAAGTGAGAAATGGAACTCCTTTTCTAATCTTGTATCAAAACTAATTACAGCTGAAATTCTAAGATAACTATTTTTAAAGGGTGTAGAAAAATAGCAATATACTCCTTCAGTTTGACAAGTGACTTTGTTTTCTTGCTGTATGGCTTTTTATCAGATTTTAGAATAAGCTGAGATTAGTGCCACAGAAAAACCCCAACTGCTAACAGTCACTTTTGAGGCTAAAACCAGTCAACTCAGACTTGACTGGAAAAGGAGAAAGAGGAGCACAGAGAAAGTAGTCTGGTAAATTCTTCCCTCATGTTGAAGTTTCATCTCTGTAATTAAGAAGGAAAGAGACTGGTCTTTTTAGACATAATTTTAATTTTTCTTCCAATCTCATAGAAAAATCCAAAGGTAAAAGTTATACAGCTTCTTTTGTAATATAAAAGGATTTCCTGAATGCTGAATTTACATGGGAATCAACAGCAAATATGCAATAAATGGCCATTAAATAGACTGACTGGCTTCAAACAGCTTTCCCAAAAGACAAAAAGACCACAAGGCATCCATACACAGGCACTGCAGACACAGACACAGTTTTCTCTGTTCTAGAAACAAATCTAACAGTTGGAAACTGAGTATTACACAGTGGAGAGTGTCTTTGTAAAGATACTGATAGCATATCCCCTTGAAGTATTCCCACTTGAGTCAAGTAGGCACCAAGGGTTTAAAGAGAGCCTGGAAAAGCAAATTTTGAAAGGCCTAAGTGCCTTAAGTGATTCAAGCATTTAAAATGTCAATAACCTTTAGCATTTTTGCCTCTTCAGAAAGTCTGTTGTATGGATGCCATACCTTTCTGTCAGCAACATCTCATACTGCACACTATGCAACAACAGACCCTCCATGGCAAGGCCACTTGTCTCAACTCTCATCTTTAATCCAGCCAAGCCAGGAGAATGCAAAAATGGACAATAGTTTCATGTACAACAGAACAATGGATGCACATCAGCAAGGGGTTCCTTGGAAAGTCTAACAGCAAGAAGCACGAGTAATCAGCAGCATTTCCTCATTTGCAGTAATCAGTATCAGAAATTCCCAGAGTCCACCAAAATCTCTCAATGGGTGTCAATGAGATCTTTCCAACAGCAATTTCTCCAAATTCCTTCCAAACCTGATGTAAGGCCATAGCATCCTCTAGCTCCCCTGACAAGGGGTTCCACAGCCCTCTCTTCAGTGTCTCAATAATTACTTCTGTCTGGGGTTGAAACCCTTACCTGCTAAGAACACTCATCTGGTGTCCCTCAACTACTGCACTAGAAGAAAGGACAGTCATTTCCTCTTCACCCTCTCTCACCTTTCTTTTGGCCAGCACTTTTATACCCATGGCTCAGGTCCCTCAACTAAGATGAAAAGGTGAAATGATCCTAACTTATTTAGACATTCCTCATATGGAAACTATTACATGCTTTTGCATCACTCCTGACTCCTCTCCCTGTATCTCCCTACAAGAGGGACTTCCCACTTCCCACCAAGACGACCAAAGACTCCAGACAAACAAAATATAGTTATGGATTCACTGTATTGCACCTGCAAGATGCATTGTGATCCATTTTTCAGACCACTTGCAGAAGCTCAGAGACAATCACTGCCTTTGCCACAGAAATTTACCTAAATTCAATCTTTGGTCTATGCAATTTTCAGATTTAAACACTGCTCTGTTCCTGAAAGGGCAGGACAGATGCAAGCAGTAAGAGGAAGAGTTCATTGACAAGAATCATGCTTAAGCTCTAGGAGACTTTAGAGCAATATAATAAAAACAAAGCATGTCCAGCACAAGGAGGCTCAATCTAAAGCAGCAGATTCTCTTAAATGAGAGAGCCCTACTTCCCTCCCTTTAGATAAAGTTGCTGCTGTAACAGATTAGTCTAAGGCATAAGCCCTGAATGACCTAACTGGACTTTTTATTTCACACACTTAGGAAAAAGAAAAATAACTTGGTTTTCCCTGGAAGTGGAATGGCAAATCTAGAAAAAAGAAAAAGAAAAACAACTACAGTACATAGCACTGCTGAGCAAAAAAAAAAAAAAAATATCCAGCCCATCAGCATTCCCAGAAATAAAGCTCATCTATAACACATTGTGGGATCCAATACAGCTCCATCCATAGTGGTTTCCTCACATTTCCTTTTCTGCTTGTTGCTTACTCTTTCCTGGCTTCGAGGTAAGCTCTGGGAAAACAGATGCAAGAATAACTTCCAGGTGACAAGAACTTTGACATACAAAGAAAAATATTAGCACTAATAACTTTCATCCGCTAAGTAATAACTTGAAGAAATCCTAAGCATGTATGCCAATATCAACAGACAGATGGCAACACAAATTAATAAAACACTGGAAATTCTGTAGAGAACAGCAGAACAGTCAGATGTCTGAAGTAAACAACCACCAAGATCTTTACATACATTATTCTATGAACAAGTTCCATGTACAAGTTCTATTAAATTGTCCAAATAAATAGAAAATAGTCCAAACTTCCCAATTCACTTCACTGTACGAACAGGAATTATCCTTCTACACATTAACTGACATTCAAGAGAATCTTTGGAAAGTGTCAGGGCTCCCTCTTGTGACAACACTTTGACCAAACTGCAGAACTCATAGGCTGTGTTGTTCCAGAAAAAAATCTTGGCTCACATCTGTGATATTTATTTCCTGTTAGTTAAGAAAGCTGAGAGTGTTTTCATCTTAAGGGAAAATAAACCTAGGCCAAATAAACTGGTAATTATTGTCCTTATAAGAAAATTGACTTGAATCTTACAAAGTAGTGTTTAAAAATAATGCATATTTTGATAGTACAACTTGCAAGGAACTACCTAAAATAGGAAGCCCAATGCAAGACTGATATGACAGTATTTAAGTATTTATGAGACCAAGTATTTAAGAGATTAATAGATGAGGTGAGCTGAATCCATTATCAGAAGACAAAATAACAAATGACACTTTATAGCCAAACACAGACCTATTGAAGTAATATCTGAATAAACCTCAAAACAGACACCACTTACATGTATGGACACAACTCCCTTCTAAATGAGACTATAAAATCCTTGGTTAAGCTGGCACTGAAAGTCAATAGGGCCCAACAATGTAAATACATATCTGACAACCACAGAGTCTGTTTTAATCTTTTAATATATATTTATAACCACATCTCCTTCTGTTGAGCTGCTGCCATTCCCTTCAGGCTGATTACTCAGGCCAGCTTTCCTTTTAAACAACCCCCTCAACCTTGGCTGGGCAAACCTGAAATAGCTCCTCTGTACCCTCAAAATCATACGATAAACAAGAAAATACACAGGTCCGTGGTAAACCCCTAATAATTAACTCCAAATACAGTAAATTCAAAAGCACTACAGCTCTCTACAGCCAGTTTATTTAGGTAATTTCCACAGAGGATGTCAACTTTCACACAAGAGCTGCTCACTTGAACAGACTGCAAGCATTCTTTGAAAGCAAATGCCTTGTTAATTTACAAAACTTGGAAAGTTCACAAAAAAATTCAAGCATTTCTCTGCAAAAATCTATCCCCTCCACATGTCCTGTTCACTAAATTCAGTACATTCAACAAAGCAAGCCAGGGCTTTCTTTTGCTCCTGTGGTCTACAAGAGGTGATTCTGTCCTAAGCTCTTCACAGTTTCTTATTTTAAAAACTGCTGGATACTCATTTATCTTGGTTGAAAATCTGTGTATGAAACAGATCTCCTCCCTTGATCCGAGAACCACACAAATACATCATCATTCCAAGGATACAGAAATTCCCTTTTCATCCTCATGAAAGATTGATGCCTGATCCCTGGTTTATTTGCCTGTTGTTCCCTCTGCTCTGGAGACAGCTGATGTTACTTATGCTCTCTGGCTGATGATCTCTCAATCCAATCAGAGCTTCCAAAATCCCAAATGTGCAGTGTGAGCACATCAGGACAAGCTCAGTTGTGCTTGCAGCAATATGATGCAAATCTGGTATGTTCCTGAGTCAGATTTTTAACTGAACAGCACTCATACATGGAAACATTCTCATTTCAGCATGTATACTCCAGTAACACACAGTGACCTGAACAGGCCAAGCTGGAGAGTCAATAGAAACTGACTGTCCACAGCCTCCACCATGGAGCCACAGCAGAGACCCCAGAGATGAGAGGGGAGCCCTAAATCTGCAAGATGGGTGGGCACAACAGCTCTGGTGGCCTGCAAGTATGATACCCCTGGGATTTGTAGAGGTGTCTTTTGTCAGTAGTAACAATACTGTGCTGCATGCAAACTAAAGTTCATTCTGTGAAAGAGCAGTCCCCACATGCAATGGAAACAGGCAACAGAGAGAACAGAACAGCTCCTCTGATCACATGGCCTAAGCACACATCTTTTTACATACATAATGAACAAAATTCACTTCAAATCAAATTTAGTTTCCACTGAGTCTTAATAGAGCTTAGCAAGCCCCTCCCATAAAAACAAGTATGTGTATTTTAGAAGTACTTCTGAAGCATTAAAGAAAAATACAAGTTCTACGGCACCTCATTTAATCTTTCATTATGCTTTAATTAACATGGTTTCTGATTGTCAACCAGGAGGTACATTAATAATAGTCCAACTTGCATTTGAGACCTACTATTCATTTCTCTTTTCCATCCTCCCGATGAAAGCACCAACACCTAATCCTTGAAGCTATAAAACCCACCCTAGTCTTTCAAAAGCTCTACAGTTTAAACTCAACACCTCACCAAATAGCAAATTTTTCCTGCTATACCAGCAAAGCACAGTCTATACAAACACCACTGCAACATAACATTAAAGTAAAAGACCAATGTTTAAAACAAAAAAATTACACTGGAAATATTAATAGTTTCTTAAGAAATCTCATTATAAAACAGGAAAAGGGCATTTCTCACCTTACCTTCAGGAAGCTTCTTAATTTAAAATTAAGCCAGTTTATTATTGTTTCAGATGAAGTTACCAGCTAAATAGCTGCTCACTTAGATATCTGACAGTTGGAAACATTTACTCTTCAAAATGGAAATAAAGCCAAAAGCATTGAGACATATAGGCAAAATAGTCACTTGTATTTTACTTTTCTTCCTATTTTAAACCAACTTGTTTTACCTTCTCACAGAAGTCAGTAAGAGCTGTGAAGTCCCATTTCTTGGAATAAGCAACGTTGTACCTCAGTATGGCCTCCTAAGGAAGAAGCACAACAAAACAGAGTTTAGCGATAATTAGTAACTATTTTAGGAGAGCTCCTAATTGAAGGAACAGCACCATCTGGTGGCTAAAGCCTGCCACAGAGCCTACCAAAATCCGTAACACTTATATCTGCTGCATTAATATAGATCGAATCCTTGATACTGAACCCTCTGGTTTGGGTTTAGCTATTGAGTAAGCTTCAGTCTATGGGTTTTTTCTCCTAACATGAACAAGACAAGGCATATCTCCCAACTGACAACATAAATGTTCCCCATCCCATGCTTGCTCTTGTTAACAGTACCAATAAAAAGTATTTAAGGTATAAAAGCAATATAGCAGAAGTTGTACCAGTTTAGGAACTTAAAGAATCAGAACCACTGCAAAATTAAATAGATCCTTTACAACATCACCACCCTTAAAAAATTCACAAGAAAAAAAAAAACCAAATAAAATAACATCACGGGAAGTCTCAGTTGCTGGGAAAGCTCTATTTGTTCATTTAAAGTTTATGGCTTTTGCATCCTCCTCCTTCACTGCCTTTCAGGTATAACCTAAATATTACTCTTCACCAAAAAGCATAATAGCAACTCTAAGCTGCTCCAATCAATATTCATGTTACTGTAAAACTTTGTGCCAACATAACTTTCAGAGTTACCAAAAGAACATTAGTCTCCAAAATCTCCAGATTTTTGTCAGCAGCTTGCATTGTGATTTTAGTGGAGTGAACTGATGTGAAGAGTGACTATTTCCAGCCCCCTCACTTGTGCATCCCCGACCATCTGGCTGCACAAAACCCTCAGGATAAGTTCACCACAGACTAGTATATGCTGCTGGACAAACACAGTGCTGTGTAGACTTGAAAAGGGCAATTCACTTAAATAATCTGAATAAATTCACTGCTAATACTTAGTACTCATTAAGAACCTTCATTCTTTAGGAAATCCCTTGAACAGCAGAGACTTTTTCCATAACTTATTCTTCTAAGTCATTAAAAAAATAGGACCAAGCCAGAATCACTGGCAGTATACAATCTGAATGTATTTATATACATAGAGACTTGATTTCAAACTGACAGGCTTACCTTCAAATCATGTGAGCAGGTAAATTTGTTAAGTAAGGCAGTTTGGATTAGTTCCCATCGACTTCCAGCAGTTCTCTCCCCATTCTTTAAAGTAAAAGCCCAAAACAATGTCAAATTAGGTTATTCAAAACATTAAGACACATTTACTCTCATCTGTAAAATTGGTAAGTGAAAAGACTGAGTGTATTTAATAGAGGCTGTAAGATTTCTTTGTTTCTGAGTCAAGTATCAATAATCATTGTAGAGTTTTTACTACAGGACACACTTGCTGATTAGATTCACCCCAGTCTGAAGTATTTCAGTGGGTAGGGTTAAGTCTCAAGCAGTGACAAGAAATCCCAGACCAACAAAGCATGCAGGGCTCATATCTGCAACTCTCAGATAAACCTCAGCATCAGCAATATCTAACAGTGTTATAATCAAACTGTGCTTACAAATTCATTCACATCTGTTGACATTGCAAATTGCTTCACACATACAAAATATAGAACATATAAACAGGTAAGTAAATAAATATATCATTTAGGAGGAGTTCAAGTTTACTCTCCATGTAAGTACAGAAATATATATATACATATCATCAAATCATTGGCTAAGCAAAATAATTACCAGGGGGGAAAAAAGTCTTCTGCTCTGTCTGAAGCATCATGACCCAAAATCCAGTTTTTCAGACTTGATTTTCTAATTCCATAGTCAGTCTGACAATTGAGCAAACGCAGTAAACTGAAAACTCATCTGTGTGGAAATAAACTTATTTGATCACATAGCTGTAAATACTTGATCTTACCTCATCCTCTACAGGGTATAAATTTTGTTCTGAGCAGGGCATTTTAACATGCTTGTTGTCCCACAAGTCTTTGTAGAGATGTGGAAAAGGTTTAGGTACCTCTCCTTCCCTCAGAAGATCTACCTGTAACACAGAAGGACAGGGAAAAAAATTCAGACTCTACTTTCAAGTTTTTAAATGGAAGAAATAAAAAGTAAGCAAAAATACACTTTAAAAAGCTCTCATCTACAGCCATCCTTTTTGGAAAGGGGAAAGCTGCAAACTGACTACATGATAGCTACTCAGAAAAATATCCATCTGTTCATCTTAAATTATACTGCTGAAAAGCATAACACCTTAACACATTCAAATTAATCATCAGCTAAAGATTTCCTCATTGATTAAGTGGCTACATATTTTCACCCAAATATTTTCAAAAAGTCATTACAAATATAACCATAGTCATGTGCAGAAATAGTATTTTTAACCTAACACTAAAAGGGATGAGGAACCATTACAAATAGAGAAGTATTTCAAGTTTACTCCACAGAAAAGTAAAAAAATACAAAAACTGCCACAGTCTTAAAGACTTAATTTGCTATTGAGCCCTCTAGCAGCACTAAGTCTCTCAGAATATGTATTTAAACTCAATGTGCCTTTCTCTTGGCTGGGATTTATCCATCACCCCATAGTTTTCTGGTCACATTTTGTTCCCACAATAATTGGACTGCATACTACTCCAAAGGATTAAAGGAAAAGTTATCAGTTTTGCTCTAAAATGCAGTGGGGGAAACTCTGCTTCATTTCTTGTCTTTTCCATATCTTGACTATCTTGAGCCTTTTGTATGTCCTGAACCCAAACCAGAATCACATTAAAATGACAACATAGCATGAGAAGTGTTGGAACTACCAATTTTCCTTGTAGCCATATTCAAATTCCCAAACTTTACACTCAATCAAGGAAGCACTCACAACCCTCCACAAAACAAAAATACTTGCCCCTAACAAGACAGAGGCAACAAAAACCATTATTCTGTTTTTTCTGGATCTTAACATCCTAATTCTATGCACCGGAATAGCCAATTTTGAGGAAAACCAGTTGCCCCAGCCCATTTGCAAGGAATGGCAAGGAACAGTAGAATCAGGATGTGAAAATGTGAGACTACCCCGTGGCACTGGACACTATGGAACACTTGAGGCAGTACTCAGAGTGGAGACACAGCATTACAGTACCCTGACAGTGACAGTGTGGCTGGCTGAGGGCCGCAGGTGAGGCAGGCGGGCCCCACACGCCGGCATCCTCCTCATCTCTTCAATTGGGGTCCCAAACCATTTCTTGTTGGTTGGCAGAGGAGGTGGTGTGTATTTAGCAACCTTCCTTCCTGACCTCTGGGGCTTGAATTCGCACTTTTCTCTCCTGCTGTTAAAATACAATGCATTGAAACATTTTATTTGCACTGAAACAACTGATAGGAAAGCGCACCAACTTCCACCCCAGGGTTACAGTAATAGCAGTCAGTTTATTTGCCAGCCTTTGCTGTGGCCTCAGGCCAAAGCTTTATTTGGGGAGAACTCCCACCACCAACAACCTGCCCCAAGTACAAGTAACACACAAGTAACATATCTACCATACTTAACAAATACTCTTCTCTAAAGGCTGACAAAACCCTTCACAGAACTGCAGTGGGTTAGCAAAGCAGGGATTTCCTCCGCAGAGCCATGCTCCTTCCCAACAGGATCTGTTTATCCTGTCTATATCTGTTTATGGACAATGGCCCAGTAAAGATGGGCAAAACTACTTTCTTGCCCGAACTGAATGACTGGAAGTCTAAGAATTGCATGTTATACCAAAATACAGAGTCCTTTTGTTTCTGTTCATGCCTCAGATTTTATTCACTTTTTCAGTGAAATCTAAGGTATTCAGAGCAGAGATTATCCTTTCATCCTTCCCACAGCACCTGGCATGCAGAGTCCTGTGTCACACTCAGGGCTCCTGTCTCCATTGCTGCAGGGCAATCACCAGTCCTTCTCTCTCCCAAATTATGAGTAGAGCCAAACACAACAAACAAAAAACCCCACCCAAACCCAAAACAGCAATAAAAAACCCCAAACATCTCTACAACTGCTCTCCAAAGGCAATTTTTCCATGTCTATTTCGATGAAAGCATCAATAGCATTAATAGTTCAACTAAACAGATTCACTATTTTTGACAGATCAAACTAGTAAGAATTCTAGCAATTGCACTGGACAAGCATATCCATCAAAAACCCTGCAAACAGCCCCATTAAAAGTAAGTTATTTCAATGTCAGTTGTCTATGTATCTTAAAATACACTTTGCAAAACTCTTTATACAACTCAGCTTCTGAAATTCTATCACCAAAGAGGACATTTCCAAGCATGAAGAAAACCAGATGAAGAGGCACACAGAACACTACCTTTTCTCCTCAACTTTAGGTATCCTCATGAAGTGAGAAGTGATTTTAGAGTCTCTCTTCACACCTTGTTTTGCACCTTTGCATTCTGATGATGGAGCAGGAGAGATCCCAGGTGCCTTTGTATGCAGACTGTCCTCTTTAACAGAATTATCTACTTCCTCAAAGCTTTCACAGCCCTTGGCAGAAAAACGTGATTTCCTTGACTCCAATTCAGCATCCCCATATTGGATTCTAAAAGATTTGTTGATGGGTTTTGACATATTCATCTCCTCTCGTTCATCCAGAAATGGACTTGTTTCTTCATCAGCCTCTGAGCCATGGCAGCTATTTTTAGAATTATCCACATCCATTGGTGACTCTGGTTCACTTTCTTTCTCAAAAGCAGGCGAGTCCCCTGAACTGCTCTGACATTTGCTCAGTTTCCCAGGACCTCCAAGATCAGATATGCAGGCATCACAACCAGCATCTGAAAGTGGACTTTCTGGAACTACATCCCCTTCCTCTTGCTCCCCCATCAAACAGACAGAATTGCAGCTCTTCAGCTTCTGTGAATTGCATGAAGCCACTTGTCCATCTGTCTCCACGTCTGTGGAAGAAGGTTTGGAATTGCCTGGTTTTGAAGCCCGGCCTGCTGCTAACTTCCTCTGAGTCCAAGCGGCACTGCTTTCTTCACAGCCTCTCTGCTTGCCAGTTTTGTGCATCTGATCAATGTTGGCATTTTTAAAGAGGTCTGCAGACTGTGGGCCCTTCACAGGATCTGTGTCTAAGACTGCATCTTTTTCCTCAGCCTCCCAGTTACACACACTGCCTGTCTGAGGTAAATTTACTTGCTTTGCACCAACTTCCACAGATGTTTTTGCATAATTTTGCTGACAAGTATTCTCTAGCTTTTTCACATCATGCTCACAAAAGTTCTCCTTTTTAATTGAAGTCATCTTAGGGTTTGCTTCAGTGTTGTTATGAATTTTGCTGTGTACGCTGTGGAAGAGAAGTAGGGAATTCAATATTTTGATTCCGAATGAAATTCCTGTGCATATTTTTTTAAGGCACAATGATAAACAACAGAAAGTACAGATTTTATTCATTCTACTCTGTAAGCAAGCACTACCAGGAGCAACAGGTTTAACTGCACTGAGGACTGTAGCTCACTAGCAATCCATCTCCATTTAAAGGCTCCAAAGGATGATCAATCAGCTGCTTAGCTCAGGAATCCATTCCAGTCATTCATTATCCTCATCTTCAAACCTAAACATTATGATGCTATTATTTAGCTATTTTCTTCAGATGAAAAAAAATTAGAAGTTGTGATAAAGTCCTCCATAACTTTCATTTTTATCCACTAAATACAGTGAGCAAGGAAATCATTGGTTTCATGGCCATTCCCTCAGATCTACAAATTCATCAAAGAAGAGGAGGGCGCAGTCTCCTATTACTCCCTTACCTTAATAAATAGCCCAGAACTTCAAAAAAACTCCATACAAAAGCTCAAGTCTAAAATACATTTCAAACTGATAATAAAAACTAAAAGATACATTAAATCAGGAGGTTTTTAAGAAAAAAATAGCCTGATTTGTCTTTGTGTAAGCCAGGGCAGGATAGAAGCATGTCCTAATGGTTACACAGGAAAATGAAGTGAGTTTTGTATGGACAGATGCCACAAAGTCATTTCACATTTACATACTAATTTATGTGTCAATGTATTGATAAAGAAAATTACTTAGAGGACACATGAATATGAAAAAAACACCTGACTAGTCCTGGTGAATACACCACTCTGAACAGTATCCTCTCCTGAATGTGGTGTTACAACATGGTATGCTCCCAATGCAAACTGAGCACACTAAAATCTGTATGTCTGCTCACTGCCCAGCTGCCCATTTACACTAAATAAGAAAATATACATTTACCACACCATCCTAAATTCAGCCACTGAACATTTTAATAGATTCCTGAAGGCATTAACTTTCTCCATGAATGGTAACAGATCCTCTTCTAAAAGACCACTCAGGATAAGGAGAGATGATTGCTTGGAACTTCACCCACAGGATGATTATTTGAAAACAAAAGGATTTTTAGGGGCTTTATTCCACAATAATTTAACTTCCCATTTATACATTTATTCCTGTAAATTCTGATGAATAAAAACAAGAGTTATGATACTGCTGCCATCTCAATGATTCTTTAAAGGTACTGACAATATCAGTTGCCAACTTGATAAATTAAATTAGACACAAGGACAAATTTAAATTAAAATTGTGATGTTAACTGCAATAGAAAGGCACATAAAATGTTCACACAACAGATCTGCTTCTCAAAGTTGCCCAGCTGTAATCTGTCAGCAGGGATGGAGAAGGGCATAGATGAGCCGTACTCTAAAGGGAATTTTAAAAAAATAAAGTCATTCATTCCCTCCTTAAGAATCCTCCTAATATCCTTGATTTAGTGGAATATGTAAGCCTGTAATTAGCCCTACATACTTCTGTATTAATCTTTATCACAGGTTTTCCCAGCTATTTTTAGCACTGCTATGAACTTTGATCTGTATTTATTAACAAATATCAAAGAAAAATAAACCAGCACATTCATAACTGCAACTACAGAAAAAGAATATCTGATATTCCTCTGCACCAGACAGTTAAATTCTTTGGAGTATAACTTTAAGGCAGCCTTGCAATCACTGCTCCTGGCAGACCACATCAGCCAAAAATATCAAACTTCACCTGATACCATTCAGCAGCAAAAATTTGTAACATCTTTCACAAAAATAAACCTCAATGCACCTCAATGCAATTTAAGCACCTGTAAATTCTAGCTGTAATTAAATCAAGATGCATAGTTTAAACTACAATTGCAGTCCAATGAGACAAACCAAACCAGATTTTCGTCTGTAAATTAACAAAAAACCAGTGAGTTGGTCACAGGACTATCAGTGTAAATCTGCAACTGTTAGTGCCCTATGTCAAATTCAAAAGAAGTGAAAGCAGAACTTGTCCAAAGACACAGTCTGATCTTACAACTAAACTGATCCAGTGTTGGGCTGCCACTGGAAGCAACACTGGCACTTTGCCTTCCCTTTTCCGGGTTCCCATCTTTTCCTTTGCTTGAGCAGATGCATTTATTCATCTAACAGTGACATGTTTCAGGAATCCATGTCAGCAGTAAGTTTGGGCTTGGGTGTTTAGAGAGGATGGGTGGGGGACTAGTGAGCTGTTTGTAGTGGAAGTATCTGTTACTCAGGAGGATGTGCCAAGGTAAGGAAAGCAGAAAGGGGGATACATCCATTTAGCCAACTGTACTGGCAGCCTGCACTTCCAGCTCCCTCCAGGCCCCTCAAAGAACACAGCTTTTGACCAGGTTTATGTTGTGCTTTTTACCTGTTGGACTCCGTTGTCTTGGGTCCTTTATTCTCCAACCAACTGGTAATTGTCCGCTGTTTGCAAACTGAAAAACCACAGCTCACTGTTATTACATGGAACATGAGAAAACTGCAACATCATTGCACATGAAAAAGATAACTTGTACTGGGTGAAGATAAAAACGCCTCCAATTAAGCCCTCATTAAGCATCTCTACTATAGGGAGCATCCAGACACTAGCAGCATTAAAACTACATGTGATGCAATATTTAATTTGCATCAGTCAGCAGCTGAAGGTTCTACAATAATCTTTATAAATTCAAGGCATGGTGTGTGGTGGTATTTGTTTCATCCAACCTTTTTTTAGAATATAGTTAAAAGGTTAAAAATATACAATCTATGTGTAGAATTCAAAAACACCCCAAAAGAAACTTGAACTTTCTATCTCTCATCATTACCTTTAATCACCACCATAGTAAGCCTCAAAAGCTTCTGCTGAATTTTGGAATGAAGAAGCAACATGACATAACTTAAAATCAAAAAAAGAACAAACAACAAGGCATCCATCCAATAACTTTATTTGTATGTAGCATACTGTGAATCATAAGGCTCAATATAAGCACAGCATGCACTAGAGGTGACAAGCACTCAGAAAAGGACTTTTTCCTTTCTCCTCCATCCACAAACAGTTTGAAAAGCTTTTCAATGCTTACTCTTCCAAACAGCAAAAAAATGAAGGACACAATTTCTTCAGATTTACTACCAACAACACAGTTCCAGTCTGATCTGTGTGTTGCTGCACATCAGACAAGCTTTCAACAGAACAGCAACACGTGAACTAATTATGCAGAGACTTGGGGAGAAAAAAATCAAATAAATTCTTTCAAAACTGGAAAACAGTCTTCATTAGTACAAGGGGTGTTTAGTTTTGTTGTTGTTATTTAAAGATATTCTGCAAATCTGGCAACAGGCTTCAAGTCCCTTTCTTTCCATTTGCCAAGAGAAAACATCTCCCTGCCACTGCTGACTGTGCAAGGTGTTTGCTCACTGCTTTCAGCTGGGTAAGGAACAGCTGCAGTACTTCCCTGCAACAACAGTTTTGCAGAACTTCATAACCAGTAAATCAGATCTGGCCCTTCTGATTCCGAGTATGGGAAGTCTCAGCAGATGGAGGTTGTGTAACTTGTAACAAAGATGGCTCAGGCCATAGGTAACTTAAGAGACATTGTTTCATAAACACTTTCCCTAACATTCAATGTCTTGAACACTTTTATACAGCTGCTTATCAAATACCCTCATCAGAGGATACCACCAGTTTTAGAATGAGAAGCAATCTCCAGAAAATGCTAAAATCATTTCCAGTTATTCTGTAATGGCACACACAACAGTGCAAACCTGCCACCATGTGACTGGGTGAGCAGGGAGCAGCGCCAAGCTGCGTGCGGGCTACAAGCACAAGGACACCTGGGCCATAATCAGCCACTCAGAAACACTCAGCTTCACCCCACTCAGACACAAACAACAGACTGACAGATTTGAGGAACTCAAATATTTTTATTTCCAAAGATTCACTGAATTTAAATGTAGCAGTCATTCTGATTAGCAAATTTCACCTTCTTCTAACATTTGAAGTGTTAATCCAAATTGCCTACAGGTAAGCAGCCAGAAAAAAAACAACCAAGCACTAAAACCTGAAGAGACATGTTAAAACACGGGACAAATAAACCTCTTCAAAGGCAGCCGACTACCACTTGAGGTGTAAACTTGTGCTGAGGAATACTTATTCATTAGCACAATAAATGGAAATGATGGCAGCAGCACCAGAAAAGAACAAAATGGCTTTAGTCTGAACTTCAACATCTGAGCAACCATGTAAGCCCTCCAACCAACATCACACACATCACTTTCAGACTTCCAGCATGACTTTTTCCTACACATCAGGTGAAAAAAAGAGGCAACAAAAAGATAAAACCTGCTTATTCTCAGCGTAAACAACAGAAGAAGACTGTGCTCTTTTTTTTTTCCTTAACGGCATCTTCTACTCACGATTCCCCAAACCATTACCATAAACCAAATCATCCCCTACAATCTACCTTTGAGGAAAACACCCTAATTATCAGAGGATTCTCATTTACTCTGTAGGAGTAACTCCAAACTATCATCTACTCAGAGCTGCCTCTTAGTTTTGGGTTAGTGAGATTTAACTCATGACAGCAAATCTGTTTGGGGTCTTATTCCCCTTCCATGCATTCCTTTCTATTTCTGAAAGAGGTGCATTAAATTTTTATTTTGATAGTTTTAGCTCTAAATAGAAAACAAAACTAAGGAAGCCACGTGGGAACTTCGTCTACACAGCTTTGTTTGGCGGCAGGAGGAGCAGCCACCCCACCCATGGGGCCAGCAGGCTCCAAGCTGGCAACCACGTGGTTATGCGAGCTCCTGTCATTACTTTTGGCTCTCCCTGTGTGGCAACCTGGCAAAACCCCCGCTGCAAGCATTTCTTCCCGCAGTATTTGTCCCATCTCCTGCGGAACACGCTGCCTTTAACAGCTCACACCTCTTGTCGATGATTTGCACTATTAGTGGAAACTCACAAAGAATCAGGCACAAAACCAATGCAAAGACCCTGCCCCCAAAGCCTTCTCCGAGGGGAAGCAGCGCGCACGGACCACACCACCGGGGACACGCTGGCACCAGGATGCGAAGGTAGAGACAATTCCAGCCCGACAAGGAAGGGCAGCTCCGGGGAGGCTCCGTGCACAGGCACTTGCGGTCCCCGCCGTCCAACACTGCCCAGGCAGCAGCAGGGCAGAGATGCCCTGAGCGGCAGAGAGGAACACGGCGACTCGGAGCCCCCGGCCCGGCCGCCTCCTGCTCCCGCCCGGCGCCGAGCAGAGCTCCCAGCTCCAGCCAGCGCTGCCCAGGCTCTGTGGGCACGGCCGGCCCGTCCCCGCACCCCGACACCGAGCAGGGCGGCCGGAGGAGGCAGGGGCGGCACGGACGCCAGCGAGCCCCGCTCCGCGCCCGGCCGCTCTCGCCGCCCCGGGGCCGCTACAAACCTTTATTCCCCACGGCGGTGGCGGAGCTGCTGCCCCCGGGCCCCTCCTGCCGCTCTCCCTGGGAGCCGCCNGCGCGCCTCACCCCGTCGCCATGGCGACCCGCAAAGCAGCGGGGCCGGGCGGCGCTTTGCGGCCCTTTACGGCGGCGCTTTGCGGCAACCGTTGGTGGTGGCGAGGCCGGCGGGCGTGGGGCCGCCATGGAGGGCGGCGGGAACTCCAAGGGCACCGGGCTCGGCGGCCTCTTCGGCGCCGGCGGGCTCGGGTACTCGCACGCCGACCTGGCCGGGGTGCCGCGTGAGTACTGGGGCGGCCCCTGAGGGGCTCCGCCGCCGCCCGGCCGCGGGAAGCCGATCCCGACCGCCGGCCCCTCCCGGGGGTGGGTGCGGAGGTGCCGGGTCTCGGCGGGGGCCGCGTGTCGCGACGGGCGCCGGTCACAGGGACATCGTGTTCTCCTCAGCCCAGCGGTTCCCGTTCCGTTCCCTGCAACGGGGGAGCTGCCGGCCTTTTAAGGAGTTGGGCCACTCACGGCAGAATTTCCCTGCGGCCACGCACGAGATCTGCCCCTTTTTGCCTTACAGGATGTGAATTGTTACTACGGAAGCTGGTGTTAAAGTGTTCTATATTTTTTTCTTTTTAGTAACTGGGATGAGCCCTTTGTCACCGTATTTAAACTTGGACCCCAAGTACCTAGTACAGGTGAGAGAGAAGGTGGCTTGCATTTATTGTGTTGAACTCGATTTCCGTGTTTGCATGATCATACAAACATGAACACCTCTAACCTCCTGCAGTGCTGGGCACTGTGCACTGAAGTCTTGAACTGAAGATTAGTTAAAAGACAATTTTTTTCAGTATTGTTCCTAATAAATTTTGGAGTGCTGTGACATCTGGAAGTAAAGGGGCACTGATAATGCAGAAGATAGGTAGAGCTGTTGTGTCAATACAAACCTGCTGCTATTGGAAAGAGATCTCCCTCCCTGCCTTGAGGCAGACAGCCCAATACCACTTCACACAAGTTCTGGCACTGCTCACAACCTCTACTGAGCCACTTCAATCAATAAGAGCAGCCAGAATCTCTCCCCTCTTTTCATGTATGAGTTTTCTGAACTGTGACAAGTTTGATCAGTTTGCTGAGGTTCAGCCAAGCCACAGACCTGATAACAGGCTTTGCCATCACAGCAGCTGCAAATTGCACATCACTTTCCTTATGTCATTACCCAGCTGAAGGGAGACCATGATGAAGTAAAACTTCCCATTTTACTCTCTAGAATAATGTAGCTGTCATACTTGCACATCTTAACATCAGTTAATATAAAATGAGGCCATCATAAGGAAAAAAATACTTTAAATCAAGTAACATTTTCTTTCTTCCTTAATATTAACTGTAGCTGAAAATGTTTAAGTTAATCCCATTAGGATGCATGGCAATGATTCTTTTTAGTTCATATTTTTCTACATATATGGCTCATAGTATCTGAGAACATCAAGTTTTGTAGAATTGGCACTTAAAGGTCAACAGTTGCATAGTATCTGCTGAACTTCTGTGCCTTGTTTCATGGTGCACTGGGTCACTGTTACTCTTGTGAGTGGAAGCTCTGCATGCAGTTCTGAAGCCTGGAAGCTGTTGTAGTCCAGATTACAATGTAACATTCCCAGGAGGATAGAAACCACAGCTATGCCTCTGGTGGAAGTGGGTTCAGTGCTGTGGCTGCTGTTGTTCAGTGGTCACAAAGAAGTTGAGACTTTCTCAAAAACACTCTCTAAAGTTGTTTTCTTTAGTTAGTACAGTTTGTCTGAGAATATGTTGATGTTAAAACAGTGTAGCAGGGATTTTGGAGCAAAGTATGTGTGTACTAAGAGATTTTAGAAACAAAAGAGGAGTTTGCTTTAAATGCTGTTGGCATTAGTGTCGTGACAGAGTTCTAAAAATACCTACTGATGTAACACTAGAGGCTGCAGTCTGTGTTGTAACACGCCACTGCCCTTCATGTTTAGCACTAATGTGTTGAAGCAACAACAAAGTGCATTGAAGTAAAAGGGAATTACATTTTTTTTAACCTGAACAAGTTGCCCATACCAGCTGTGAGGTGTCTTTCTTCAGAGAATCACAAGACATGGCCCTGAGTGCCCAGCACTAACCAACCCTTCTTTTACAGTCTCCACAGGCTCCTAAATACTGAAGGAAAAAGACATAGCTCATATTTCAGAATATAAGAACTTAAATTATTAGCCTTTAAATTCGGGGTTTTTGTGAAGGTACATGTGGACAAGTGAGGGTCTGTTGGTGTTTAAGGACCACCTGTTTGTTTTCAGAATGCGGCAGCAAAGTCAGCCTTGCTTTGAGAATCTTATATTTTGGTTCAGGTCTTCCCATAATAACAAATGGGGCACTGGTACTCGTTACTTTAAACCCCACATTTTTGGTTGGTCCCTGAATGCAGGCATGGAACAAGATGTTTCCTGCAGCAAGTAACAGGTGGTATAAATTTGCATTTCAGCCTTTGGCAGAAGCCTGAGGATGGACTATGAGGTTGTCTCTAGAAATGGATGTTACATAGACAAGGATTGCTTCATCTTGGCTTCTGGGACAGTAGTGAAAACTGTTAGAAACTGCTAACTCACGTAAACACTGAATTTCTCCAACTGCCTAGTTACAAGGAAGATAGAAACCATATTATAAGTTCATTTTATTGATAACACTATTCACAATTTTAGGAGCTATTTTTTCTGTTTTGCCATTCACATTCAGTGTCAAGTGTGGGCCAGTAGAAGCCTTTAGAATGCATTTCCTTGAGCCTGCAGCTGTTGGAGTCATAGATCAGTTAAGCAGGGGTGGATAATACTGTGACTGCAAAGCACAGAAGCTTAAAAGAGATCTGCTTTAGCACCTTATCAACAACAGGCATCTTCAGTGTCTCTTACTGAAGAAAGCCTTGGCACACCTAATCTCTACACTATGCCAGTTTCTCTGGGCCATTTCTCCAGCTTTTTAGACCACTGATTTGCAAAAGCACAAGCATGTCCCTGTGGGAGAAAGATGGACAAGTAAAAAATTACCCAACCTCACATATTTCATGTCTTCATCACTAGTTTTGAGTGTATTCCTTGTGTTTTTCACAACCTTAAAATAGGTCACTTATCTCAGTGCAAGGAAATACCTCTTTTCATAAAAAGGCACTTTTAATTTAGTATCAGAGTAGTGGGAATTATATGATTGTATAATAGAGACTGGGTTGCTCAGTGAGGAAACAGTGCTATGTAATCAGACAACAGGAATGTTTTTGGAAGGATTGTATTGCCTGCTGCAAGATGTAATTAATAACTAAGCAAATAGTCATTAAAAACAAAAACAACACACAACCCACATATTATGAGTTCCTTGGCTGACTGATGTAATTTATAAAAAGTTAGCACAGCTGGGGGAAAAAAAAAGTGCTCAACCAATTAAACTTTGTACAGTCCTTTTTCATGCTTAATACAGCATACACATGGTATATTCCATCTCTGTGCTATTGCAGGCAAGAATTTTCCAGAAATACTCATCCATCTGTAGTTCATTACATGGATTAAAGGAAAAAAATGAATATGCCTTACATTTTGAACTAGACTTGGAAAATACAAAAGCATTTTTTTTTGTTTTCCCCCAGGATACAGATGAGTTTATCTTACCCACAGGAGCCAACAAAACTCGAGGCAGATTTGAGCTGGCCTTTTTCACCATTGGAGGATGTTGTATGACAGGTAGGTGGCTGTGGTTTGCACTTTCCCCAGCTGTCCAGGGAACACCTCTGCACCACAGCGATTGATGAGATTAGGAATGTCTTGTTATGCAAGACATGGTCTGCTCTAGTCTCAAGTAAAGAGATATTTGATACACTGAATTTTATTCTCAATATTTGCTTCTAGTATTGTTCATTCTTCTTAAAAAGTAATAACTGATATTATTCCAACTAGGGGCTGCATTTGGTGCACTGAATGGTTTGAGACTTGGCTTGAAGGAGACACAGAATATGGCATGGTCAAAACCTAGAAATGTACAGTAAGTGTTCCATCTAAAAAGAAATGTTCTTTTTAGTCACAGGGTTGTTTCTTCTCATTTATACAAGGCTAGATCTGAATGTACTGCAAAAATCAATGTTTTGGGTTCTTTTTTCTTTAGTGGGGACAAATGGGAGTCAGTATTTGTCTTGATCAAAGTATTACATGTTTTCAGCTAAAATAATGCTCAGTTCAACCTTTTTGCTTTTAGTTTAGTCACAATTAGTGCATCCTGTGACTTATCTTACATATTTGAGAAGTAATTACTGCTTTGATGTTTACTAAAAATCTGCTTCAAAGTCAAAGCAGTGGTTTTTTGTGTAGAAATATTCCCAGAAGCAGCAGTGTTTGCTTTGAGCTATTTTTTTGCTGTAATTTATCTGACCACAAGTCTCCCTTCTTTCCCAAGCTTTTCACAACCAGGAAAAGATTCAAATGCAGAGCTGGGCGTGCCTGGATTTGCATTAGGGATGACATGGGTGCATGCTGCTGAGCAGGCATTGCAGGGGGAGTTGTTCTGGGCATCCCTGAGCATCCTGACATTGCTGTGTTTTCACCTTACCTGATTGTTTGAAAGAACACAGCAAAAACAGGAACATTTGTTTCAACAGGATGCCTCTTAAAATAATGGTAGCTTGGACATAGCTATAGGAAAACCTAAGTGAAAGAGACATTGGAAACCAGAGGAACAGAATAACTGAGGGAAAACATGGGAGATTTTCACTCCCAGAATAGTATAGAAAAAGGGAATTTTAGAAGAGGAATTTCATCTTTCCTGGTATAGTTTATATTTGCTCTGCTCCTTTTTAAACTGTTTCAATATTCATCCCCTTATTTATCACCACTATAATTATGACTCTTTCATAATGCTCTAGAGCAACAGAATTGTATTTCAGGGTCAAGCCATGCAGGTCAAGCCCAGGAGGTGGCAGTCAGTGCACACACTGCTCTTACCCTGGCTCTGCAAGGCAAAGGTCTGCTAAAGGTCATCACAGTTCTGGTTTTGAGTTCTGTTTTTCCCTCATCATGTGCAGAGAACAGACTTGCTTAGCTGGATTTCCTCCAAATTTATGCTTAATGTGCACAGATTTCTTTCCTAATGAATTTTAATTTTGCTGTTGTTCACTTGTCATCAAATACCTCACAGTATGCCATGGTTGTTAGAATAACTGATTCTCCTATCAATTCAGAATGAATATAAAGTTAAAAGATGGGGGTTGTAATTAAGGAGAGGTTATCAATACCCTAGTCCCTCAGATGGTTTTTTCCTCTTGTTTTAAAATGAAATGTTCCATTATTGTTTAGTTGTCTAACCACATTCAGTAATGACCTGTGTCCTAATGAAAATTATAAAAAAAAGAAAACCACTTGAAATCTCAATCAGAAGGAACATAAAGCAATAAAAGTGTCAGACGTTTAATGCTGAACTAAGTTCCAGTGGTAGTCAGCTGTCCAGAGCAATACTGTGCCTGGGATAGTGTTACACTGCTGGGAGATAAACATCAGCCATTGCTTCTGGCTGCTGTTGTCACCGTTCTGGAGACAGCTGGTGCCAGCAAGAAATGGCTTTGTGCTTCCCTGAGAGCGCACTGGAGGTTCTCCTGTCCTCTTCAGTGCTAGTCTGGAAGCCTACACACACAGCTTACACACACACTCCTCTTGGCCCTTAGCTGGGTGCTGAGTGGGCAGAGGACATTGGAAGGGACTGTCCCTTCCCTTCCTGACTTGCTTTATTGCTCAGGCATCCCCACACCCCTGACACATGGTCCTTGTAGAGGAAGAAAGCACTGAGGCTTTCTTGGAGACCTTTTACCCAGCCAAGGCTGCATCCAGGAGCTGTGTGTAGTCACCACATAAAGGACAACTCTGCTTAGAAAGTCATTTGAAGTGAAGAGATTTGAGTCTTGGGGAAGGTCAAGTTTGCCTTGAAAAGAGGGAAACATCTAATTAAGGCTTGACAGGACTGAGTATTTGCTTTCAAAAGCTTTTAGTTCATCACTGCAGTTGTATTAACCACATATATAGTGTAAAAACACAAGCCCTACTGTCATAAACACTGCCTTGATGTAAACACAGAGTGCTGAAGGTTTTCATACCTCTTTAACTTCTTTATAGAATTCTAAATATGGTGACAAGGCAAGGAGCATTATGGGCCAACACTCTGGGATCACTGGGTAAGTAAAGTCATTCCTTCAAAGGGAAAGCAATTTAAAGATGTAATTGTTGGGAAAGTGTATCTGTGTATTATCTGAACAGGAGTATTCTCTAATTTTTCATTATTAAATCCATCAGGATAAAGTGAAGGTTTTTTCCTTTGGGGGCTCGAGGGTATTTTAGTAGACATGAAAAAGGAAATTAAAGGCTGAAATAAGATTTGCAGCGTAAGGAGCCAAAAGCCTTTAATTGAAACCCAAATTTTTTACTATATTTAAAAAAAACTAGCTATATCAGAAATAAACAGAAATTACAGAAAGTGTTTACTTGTTAGTAAATTCCAGTTAAATTACGACTTAAAGCAAAAAATATAATTTAATATTTCTGAAATAACTCTAACACGAAGTTGTTCACATGACCACAGAGTCTCAATGTAGGTTATTAGAGTCAACAAAATGTTTATGTGAAGAAGAAATGGGATAGTCATTACAAAGATTTATCCTTTAAATGATCGTACATTAGCTAGAAAAATCACACATGATACCACTGACTCTAAACCTAAATGTTGCTTATTGTTAGTGTGGGTTAGAAGAAAAGAGAAAAGAAAATGAACAATAGCTTGATGTATGAGAAAAACTTCTGTGAACTGAGGTTTGGGTGGCAGAGGGCTGTGAAATAAAATCACATCAGTTGCCTCAGGAAAATGAGATTATTTTATAAAAGTCAGTGAAATAATTAATGCCCTAGAAATTACCAATTTTTTTACTCCCCCCAAGGGAGAGTAAATTTAAAAAATGAAAAATTATGCAGTAACTTAAAAAGGTAAAATCCAAAATTGATTAAATTGTTCTGAAGAAAAATAATGATGGAACTTGTCCTACAAAGTTGTAGTAGAAGTTAGCAATATTTAAATCAGAGACTGCATCATGGTATAACCCAGTCTGCATCTGTTTGACTTCTGAGAAATGCATCAAAGCATAGGTTAAGCTGCATCTATGACATTTTATTTCAGCCTTATTTCTGAAGAGCAGATTAGCTGCCATTTAATTTAGGCATAGTATAGAGGGCACTGTTAGAGACAGGATTCTGAGCTACAGCAAGAAAGGCACCTTTTCTATAAGAAATGCATGTTGCCTGCTGAGTTTTATTGGGCCATCTTTTGTTCAGATTTTTTTTTTCTTTTTTTTTCCAAGTCTAACAAAAGCATCTGAGAACTGAGATGCAGGCACACTGCAGTTCAAGGTTTCAGTTTAAGTGACACATTAACAGGTTTTTTCAGCTGTGTTTGAAGAAAGATTACTCAAGAAAATGTTTGTGCATTCCACTAACAAATTGTTATTTTTCTTACAAAATATGGCCTCCAAAAATCACAGAGTTAAGCAGAACTTTGTATTTGGGATTCTGGCAGACCTCTGCCTTATCCTGGCTACCTGAGAAATTGCTTTCAAGGAGCTGAATTATTTTTGCATCTTACTTCACCTTGTGCAGCCTTGCTGTACCTCAGTGATTCTTTTGTCACTACTGACAATTTTTATCATTCTGTTCCTGAACAAATCTTTCCTTCTGCAAGCAATTTTCTCTACCTATAAAGGGCTGGATTTAGTTTCATTTCATCCACAGAAGACAGTGTGAAACTGCCAGTACAAATTTAAACGCTGAATTTTCAAATTCAAACTAGCAAAATAGGCTAGAACTTCACTTAGTGCTTTATAACACATACTGTCATGAAGAATGCTACTTTATAACCAAATTATAGCTTGAGAAAGAAGAAATAGCTATACAGAAAGATACTTGAAAAAGAAACACCAAAGATGGGATTTTGCAGGGGATTCCCTTCTAATAAGCAGAAAATCTGTTCTTCAGAAGTGTAGTCTAAATGGCTACACCAAGCCTGGATTCTAAGCTTTGGGCCTCAGACCATGGAAGGTTGCTTTAATCTTTTTTCCCTCCCTCCAGCTCTGCTTTACAGCGCATTTGGAGTGATCATTGAAAAATCACGAGGTGCAGAAGATGACCTGAACACCATAGCTGCTGGAACCTTGACAGGAATGCTATACAAAAGCACTGGTACAGTAGCAAAATATTTCTCCTTTCCCTTCTCTTGTGCTTATCCTAGTTACTAGGATTCTCATGACTTTTACTAAGTGTCCTGCTCTGCAAATTGCCAGTGTAAAAAATGCCAATTAGCTCAGTGTTCCTTAACCCACAATGTTTTTCACACAACTAAGGCTTCTTAAGGGAAACTTGCACTTAAAAAGAATCTAGCTGAATTAAAATTAATTCTTTGCAACTGCACAGGACTGACAGTAAGCATGGGAGCCAAACTGTGACTGTTGTACATATACATATGAAGAAACAGTCATTTATTTCCTCAGATCTATGGTGAGGTTGTATAAAATACACACCCACCCATTCCTAGCCACGTTTTCAGCAATAGCAGGAATAAAATGAATTGTTTCTCAAGTCCATGAGTGGATGCCGGCCAATGGGAACTACCTTCCAAAGTGAATGGGGGCAGGGAAGGAGAACACAGAGCTTGATTACATGAAGATCAAACTTACTACATGTGAGACTAATTCCCATGATTGCTGTTGTCTTGTGGTAGGATTCTAGTCTTGGCATAGTGGTCAAAACCAACAAACAAGGTTATTTGAGAACAGCATGGATTTAAGGTGAGTTTGCTGATGCAAACTGAATTGTTTGAGGAGAGAGGGTTTGAGCTTCATCAGCAAAATGGCTGTCAATACATGTTCCAAGCTTAAAAATTGGAGGTGCCATCTTTTTTAGATGATTGCTAGGTACCACAGATTGACATTAGCACATGGGAAAAAGTTGTATGCTTTAACTCAGTAAATGTTTGGCTGCATGACTCACCTGCATTTTATGGAGGAGATAATGCAAGAATTAACCTATGTATTTGTGCATATTTAACTGAGCCTCATATCTTAGTGTTCCTGAAGGCCTGCTTTAAATATGGGGCAAAACATTTGAGTCACTCTATTTACCTGATGGTTTAGGCTACCTGAAGTCAAAAATAATTGGCTGGAGTAGCCTTCATAAATATGAGACTCATAACTTTGCAAGGGCATAGAGCTCTCCTGTAATCCATTTTGTCCTTGGGATTTCATGAGTGATAGGACAGATTACCAAGAACAGCTGGAAAGGGTAGCATATAGAAGCCTAATATTTTCTCTAGGAGTTTATTAATAAATAATCCTCCAACAGAAGCATCCCCCTTACCTTTCAGAAGGATGGAGCTGCCATTATGTGTAGTCACTTTTTGGCCCAGTGTAACCACAGATAACTGCTCCAGTCACATGCACAGTCATCTGACACTACCAAAGCTTTTATTACAGAGCACAGTGGGACACTTGTTTTGTAACACAAGCTCTACAGAGCTAATGGCAGCCCTGAAAAATGCATATGAAGTCAGTAAATCTCTATTCATTACAATATTGTATTTCAAGTGTGTGTTGTGCATAGGAACCTTAGTGCAGGGAAACTGTCACCTTATGCCAGAACACCCTTTCTTATTCAGTATGGTAAAACTTATAAGTTCTGCCTTTACACTGCATCACTGTATATATTTACCTTAAAACCTTGAGTATTTAAACCACATTGAAGCCATGCAAAAGCTCAGCACACCTCTGACATATCAAGACTGTAATAATTACCTGTATTACATGGAATGCCATGATGTGTTGGCATTAAGGAAAGGAAAATGTAAAAGCTGTCAAGGATACTGAGGTATAAATCTCCATATTTTAGTGTCAGCTGGAAGCTCACACAAACATGCCATTGCAAATCAAGGCTGCTCTGTAGTCCACAAGGGGTGGATGCAGAGTTGCAGGCAGTGCTCTTCAAACACACAGATTTCCCACTTCCATCATTCTTATTTGTAAAGAGATCACGAACATACCTTAGAAGAAATGAGATAATGTATGGCAGGTCTTTTAGTATAGCTTTATGCTTAAACCACAGCACTGATGGAAGAATCACATCAGCAGCCCTGCTGCACTGAAAAACACTCCTGTGTACACTGCAAAGCCTAGACTGAATTTCTGAAACCAGTGATTAAGCACCTGATGAGAGAACAGCAAAAAAAATAGTGGGAAGATTTTGTGAAGGCTAAGATTGGTTGTCCCAAACTTGTCCCAGTTTTCACAATTTGTCCTTGCAGAAGTGTTAATCATTACCAAAATGGCAGCAGTCAAACAGAACCTGTATGTTCTAAAGCCATGGATTGGGAGCAGTTTTTTGTAAATCTACTTGACACAGCTTGTGTGGGAGAAGAGAGGATTGAACACTCTGCAAGTGAGGACAGTGGCAATTCAGCCCCCTCCCTGTGTTCAGTGGCAGTGCCATCACTCACTGAGACTTCCCATTGAAGTGACTGCAGCACTTCCATCCCCATTGAAAGCAGCTGATAGCTGGGCTCCATCTCAGCAGTGCTGCATGGCTTAGGTCAAAAGACACCTCCTGAGGGGGAATGAAAAACAGATATGAGGAGTTTTGAAACAACTGCTCCATGATTCATCTGACCAAAGTGATCTCCAGCTTTCACATTTATTTAAATTTAAATTAAGTGCCACAATTACTGACTAGATTTAAGCCCAAATGCAGCAGTAAGAGTACATATTAATTTGTTACACCAGTCCTATAACTTCATGGGAGCAGTGTTTGGAGCTCACCACTTGTACCCAGAGCATTCAGTTTGGGTATCAGGAAGCCCTTTGGATTCCTCTGCCAGTGGCATATGCAATAAAAATGTTACAGCAACTCAGTCCGTTTGAGCTTTGCTAAAAGGGGGTCTGAGATCCTAAGTCCACAAGGATGGCTTTTCCATTTTATAAGATACTATTTTTATTCTTTAATTTTAAGCAAAGGCAGAAATTATGCCATGTTTCTTCTGATAAATGTTACAAAGGACAAACATATCTTAAAACAAATGTTTAGCTTCCTTGCATGTGTTTTCAACCTCTTTCTAAACTGACCACCTTGACTTGGTTTTCTTATAGTTGTATTAGTTATGAAAATAACAAAAAGACCACCAAACCCAAATGATTGTCACTGTGCCCTGTGCCACTGTTCTACCCTCCCACCATGAAAATGCATGGTTCCAGCTGTCACAAACTCCTCCTCAAGCATGCAGGATTGGTCACTCAGGAAAAGATACTGAGCTAGGTGGGACTTTGGCCTGACCCTGTGTGACAGCAGTTTATTTCTCTCTGGAATTCCTGACAGACTTCAGTAAGCAAAAATGTTAACAAACCTTTACCTCTTTTCTGAGGGCTACACAGGTTGTAAATGTTCTTTTCTTGGATTTTTTTTTTTCCTCTCTTGAGGTTAGGGATAACAGGAAGAAAAGTAAATTAATTCTTTGGACAAACTAAATTGCTTTGTTTACTTTGTGCCGTAGGAACCAATGCTAGGTACAGCCTCTCATGCCTTTGGAACAATAGACATCACATAATTGGGTACAGAAAATGGTGTGTGTCTGAATAGAAGGGAACTGTGTGCTAGCAATAGCTGAAGGGAGCAGTTGCCATTTTAAGCCCTCAGAACACAACCCTGATAAGTCAATAGGTTATGAGTTAGGAAGGGCTAGATGTTTTACTGCCAGCAGTAAAATCTGGCTGGAGCTAAAGATCATTTTTGTGACATCCAGTGAGTAGTTCAGGGCAGTTGTGTTAGCTGACAACTTCTTGAGCTGTAAAAAGCTTGTCTCTGAGCCCATGTTTTCCTTTGGGCCAGACAGGGCTGTTTTCTTGTTGGTCTTGGCTGGGGAGGGGGAAGAAGAGCTTTTGGGGGACTGCTGTAGGTACAGGCCTGGGATATCTTACTTTTCTGCAGTATTTGGAACAAAGTGAAGAAGTTGCTTGTCATCACTTATGTTTAGGGCTGTCAGGCATTTCGGAAATTTAAGAACCCCTTTTACCATAACAATTCTATAGGATTATCAATCAAATTATGTTTAGAGAAAGGATTTTTAAAAATCTGAAATAAGGAAGAGATAAGGACAATGTACAGGCAGCACTACAAGTAACAGCTTGTTAAATTTCTTAGTTTCCTGAGAACTGATGTCTGGGAATATGTGTGGCCACTGAGAGCAGCTGCCTTCAGTGCTGCTGGGCTCTGCTAGGCAGCAGCAGTGAAGTCAGAGCTGCAGGGATTGCAGGTGCCACTTACAGGAGCGGAAGGAGCCTCCTGTCAGTCAGGTGCTGCTGTTTTCACTCAGTGAGAAGACTGCAAATTTTAATCAAGTTTGCAAAGTAACTTCAACAGCTCTAGTACTTCCAAAGCAGTAAATGAAATGGTAGATTCCTACTGTTTCTTCTAATTTAGCCTTCATAGCACAGTAACTACAGGAAACATTCCCTCTTTTAAGGTTTGTTGTTTCTGTATTCTGAGCACAATACTGCCTTAGCTGCAGCAATATGAAAATGGAAGATGCCTTTCTGGAATATATCTTGCTTCCAAAGAGAAACTTATCAGTTTCCTCAGTAATTTCTGTATCCACAGACTTTGCCCACTACTTAGAAGACTTCATGAAATGAAACCCATGGAGCAGCAGGAGGAAACTCTTGACATTTTCTAATGACATCAGGCCACCCTCAGATGTTCAAACAAATGACTGCTTGATGGTTCAGAAAGCCTGGTTACTGAGCTGGAATTGAGAGCAAAACTGAGATTGCCTTGCACAATCTTGAGTTGAGCCCTTTAAACCATTTTAAAGCATTTTTATTCCTGAAGGCCCTGAAGGAAGAGAAGCTGTTTTCATTCTTCCAAGAGAGTTTGAAAGACAGAAAACTAATCACAATTTAAAGATGATAAATAATGTTTGCTGTTGGATGGTTCTTGTTTAAGTATTCAGGAACTATCCCAGGACATTGAAGTAACATTCTGGAAATTGAGGCAGTAAAGATCCTAAGTGGAAGATTTTGCTCTCAAGGTTTTACCTAGTGGACAAGTGCAGCTCAGTGTTAGGAGTGGCTCCTGCCATGCTGAAGTGCAGAGCTGTGCTGTTGGAATGCTGTGTGCCATGGCACAGTGGAAGCTGCAATCTGTTGAAATGGGACAATACTTAGTGGTGAAAGGGTGCAGCAGCTGAAACCAGAGAACCAATTTCCCATTTAGAGAGCACCAGATCTATCTTTGGGAACCCACAGCAGTTCCCAACTCTTGTGCAAGGTGCCTGATCTCAAAATACCTGCTTCCAGAAGTGTCTGTCAGCTGGAACCTTTATCTTAGTGGGACATGCAAGATTAGGAGCTCACAGCCACGTTTCAGCAGGGCTTGTCAGGGCAGACTTGGTATCAAAGGCTTGCAGAGAGTGATTGCAGAGGAGGGGTGGGAACACGTTCTATCATGCAAACACAGCTGGGATGGGAGTGGAGAATTTATTTTTTATTTTTGTTAACAAGTTCATTTTCTCAGAGGCCCTAAGATTTTCTGCCCAGCAACAAGGCTGCATTCTCAAGTGCATTACTGTTTGAAGTCTGCCACAGACCTGCACGTATTTGCTCAAACACAAATCTGACCAGTTAGGGAAAGGAAAGTTTTCTTTCCCTTTTTTTTTTTTTGTAATTACTGTGGGCAGTTCAGAAGCCAGAAACAACTGCTACAAAAAAACCAAACCCCTAAATCATTCTGTAGCAGAAGCATAGAAACACTGCTAAAGAAACATTCCTTCCTGGATATTTTCTCTCTATACCAACTACACGAGTTTAGTACCCTATTCATGAAACATCCCCAGCAATGTCCCTAAGTTGTCTGCAGGCCTACAGGTGGCTTTAGGCCCTGTGGTTGGCTTTTGCCAGTGGGCTCAGAGGTGCCATCCTTACCTGGCTGGCTTAGCACATGAGAACACCAGTATTTGTTGTGGTAGGAGCAGCACATCTAAATTCCTCATACATGGATGTTAGCAAACAGCTCAGCCATCCAAATGAAAGATGACAACTTCCTTGTCCAACCCTGACTTCACAGAATCTGGAGCCAGGCTGGATCATCCTTCAACTACTTGTTCTTGCAGAGGAAGAATAGGGTTTTAAGGGAAAAGGAGAGAAATTGAACCTAGGGGTAAGGAAAGAGCCTACAGGAATAGTCATAGTTCTGTAGTGCATTGCATTCTGTGGGGATGTTGCACATTTCCTTGTACACCTGATGGTCATGAGCCCCTTTTGGGGGTTCCTTCTATGATCTCTTGAATCCTGATATGAACAGCAGAAAATTGGGCTCTAATATTGTATTCATTTACCCCAGCAGGAATGAGGAGTCAGTATTTTTACAGATTATCTCAAATACTTGTTTTGCACAAAGTGTCCTTTAAATTTCACCTGTGGCTTTTTGCCAGACACTGCTTGCACATGGTTGGTTTTGTGTACCCAGCTGCAAGCCCTTCATATGAAAAGCTTTTTGAGCAACAAATTCAGGATCAATTAGCAAACACAAATTTCTACATTTGCTTTCCTAAATGCTGATTTATGCACATAGATCATATTCAGTAGGGCTTTTCTTAGAGCTGTTGAATTCTCAGCAGTTACAGCAGTGAACTCAGCCTTATGCCCTAAAAAACTCTCTAATTGTCACAGCTGGTCTGGCAGTGAAATTTGTAGAAACTATGGCTAGATATGGCTTCTAATACCAAATCTCACTTCTGCAGCTTCTTGGTTTCATTGCATGCCTGGGCAGTACAGGGGGGTTTAACAACTCCAGTGAAACCCATTTAACTGTGCAGCACAGGTAACAGTGTCAGTCTAGCTGATGTCAACAGCTTCCTGCCTCACTTTATGACCAGTAATGGAAAGAAAAAAAACAAACACAATCTCTGATTACTGAGTTACATTGGTTTTCAAGTCTGAGGAACTTGAACTGCACTGCCAGTTTCTCCAATAAAGCCGGCAAGGTTTTTTATCTTGCTGTCAGCAGAAACTGGCCTTGTTCTATACACTGTACACATTATCTAGCTTGGTTCAGCTGCAATGATAAACATTGCAGAATCCAACTCACTGAAGTTTTCCCAGCATTGAGGGTCATACTCTCAGGTGTTCTGTGCATTTATGGTGCATTCTGGGAGCTCTGCCAAGGCACAGAATTGTTTTGCTGTTTAGTAAAAGCAGCAGGAGTCTCTGCTTGTGCCCCTGTAGACCCCAGTCCTCACGTGGAAGGAGGGAAGGCAGGATGTCACCTGATTCCCAGCTCCAGCCAGCAGCACTACCTACTACTGCCCTATAGTTCTGCCTTACACTGTGGTGCTCACCAGCACCTTAAGACTTTAATCACCTGTGTGACTCAATTTTTGCCATTGCAAGGTGATAATTGTGATTATTAATAAAAGAATAAAGAAAGCTGTTCAATGTACACCATAATAAATACCTGACAGCTAATTACTTTCATCTACTTCCTATTTCTTAATTGAAAAGTTTTAGAAGTCCAGAGACAAAAGCAGTGATAGGTTTTGCATGATGGCCCTAGCGAATCTCTGGAGCCCAATGTAATGTCCACATCAGCTGTCCTTTTGTTCACCTATTTCCCTCCTGCCCAGAGCTAATTATCATAATTGAAAACCCGGATGAGATTTTGTCACAGGAGGAGAGCATGAATACCTGTAAACACTAATGTAATAAGAACAGAATAGATTAAGTAGGATTTGGGAAAAGCCATCTTGGCTTCCAGTGCTGCATAGTGGTTCCCTGAAGCAGCTGTGCTAACACAGTTTGAGAGGAAGCCATCCCAGCAGAATTAGTGCCAGGATCAGGAATGAGTGACCATGAGCCTGGCAGCAGGTTTGAGAGGAAAGTAAGAAAGGCACAGGGACTCTTTCTGGAGAGTTACTCTAGAAAGGACTGTTCATGAGGATGCCTCTGGATTTCAACAGCTGCTTGGCAGTTGCTGCTGGCTGCCCATTCCCTGGCAGTGACACTAACGAGCTGCAATGTGTTTGTTGTTACAGGTGGACTGCGGGGGCTGGCACGAGGTGGGATCGCGGGCCTGACACTGACCGGCCTCTACGCCCTGTACAACAACTGGGAGCACATGAAGGGCTCCCTGGCCCGCCAGTCCCTGTGAGGGGACACAGGACACGCTTGCTTAGTCACCAATCAAATCACTTGTGAAATCTAGCCTGGTGCCCCTTGCTATTTTATTTACAATTAGTGTGAAACCGATGGAAGCTGTGCTGGGAGGAACCTCTTGACACTGTGTAGCTGGACTGGCCCTTCCTGCCAGCCAGCTGCTGGAGAGGCAACAATGTCTGAGTTGGACCTGCAAGTGAACAGAGTGGCCACCAAGAGAGTGTCCCTGCCATGCTCTCCAGGCAGCCCTGGCCAGAGCTGCCAGGCATGCTGGGCCCCCAGTGCTGCTCCTGCTGGCTGCCAGGTTCCTTGGGTGCCTGTGAGGTCTGTCCATAGAGCATTCCCTGCAGCCCCAGCAGCCATGGCACAGGCAGGGCTCGCTATTCTGACAGCACAAGGCAAGCTAGCAAAAGGGACATCATCAGAATAAAAAGGGTGGTACTTCCTCAACACCATTTCTATTCTTTGCTCTTCCTACTACAGAAGTGTGCTTCATCCAGTGACCTATTTATGGATTCATTGTAAAGGAGCAGTGTGATGAAATCCTCGGGGAGTTGGTGGGTGAGGGGAAGTGTACAAGCAGGCTGATCATCTCCTGATGAGTGGTTATGGTAAGGCATTGCAGGGCTTGACTTCATTCCCTTATTTGCTCTAACAAATAAGGACCTGGTTTGTGGATGAAATACAGTTGCTGTTGCAGAACGGCTGCCAGTGGATTATCAAACCATTTGAGTGGTCTAACATCTCAGAATTCATTTAGACAACAATTGGAAACCAAACTGTATACAGACTGCACTCATACCTATTCCAGGATCTTCTAAATAGCAAGAAAGTTTTTACCTGAAGTACCATTCATAGGTTATTGGTGGAACAAAGACTGTGATGAACCTACACATTCTGCAGTGTTAAAATTTACCTTGTACCAAGCATCATTTACAAATTAATTAAACAGTAAGTTGGGAATTAGTTCAGTGATTAGAGTTACTGTGCAACAGCTCATTCCTTCCACATTTGAATAATTAAACAGGTGAATTATTAAAGAGGTCTGAAGACAGAGGAAGGGAATAACAGGAAACTTACTGGTCAGCAGACAACTTAATGCAAACCAAGCAGAGTTTTCTCTACTGAAATGGCTCTTAATAATTACATTGCATACACCAAATAAAAACAACAAAAAGCAGTAAAGGAAAGGTGGTACCTCTTACCTTCCCCCAAGAAGAACCACCACTTTGCTAAGAAGCCTCATTAGCAGCAAATAACCACTGAGACCAACTTTTTATAGAGCAACTGCTCCAGCTAACGAGCCCTCACAGGTGCACTCAATTAGCTCTGCTTGGCTACCAGGTCAAATTAGATACTTTATGCCAGCACCTAAGTAGCACAAAGGAAGCAGGCCTTTTCTCACCCCTGTGTCAATGCTGGTTTTTGTTAAGCCTTATGTTCCACAATTCCATAGTACTCTGCATGTTACTGTTGTGGTGTGAGAGCTGGACTTCCTTCCTAGCACGCATTTCTTGAGGGCTGTGCCACCAAAGAAGCTGTCCCCAACTTGAGGCTGCAGAGGGGTGACGTGGGCTTTATCTGCACAGTGCTGTCACATGGGACATAGGAAAACACGTGCACTTTCTTCTGAGCTTTTTCTCTCCCCACTGGCATCTTCTGAGCTTTTTCTCTCCCCCCCTGCATGTTTCCTGGTCACCACTGGTTAGACTTGTGTTCCTGCACTCTTGACCACGCTGGATGAAGGATTGAGAGCTGCTTCAGGGGTTGATGGGAGCAGGGGTGGCTTTTTAAATGTCAGGAACTCTGCAATGTATCTTAGGTTTTCTAAAGACTTTTTCAGGACTAAAAATGTGGTCCAGGAACTGTCTGCCCTAATTGAAGTGGGTAAACGGTGAAGTTTAACAAATGGATTTCCTTCTTCAGGTGCACTGGAGATAATACAGAAACAAGCCTTTTCAAGTTCAAAGCACAGCCTTAAGGCCAGGCTGCCTTGAACAACATAGCATGTTACCTGGTGTGCAGTGTGCTCAGATTTCCTGCAACTGCTCGCTTCAAGGGCAGAGCTGAGAGCATTTTTCTGAAATAGCTGTGTTACAGCTGTTCAAAATTTTGGTTCATCATCTCTTTGTATATGGAGTCATCTGTAGCTTGAGCTAAGAAACACAAAGAGCACAGAGGCAGCAGTGAGGGAGGTGAATTGTATGATACAATACAGAGAATGTGTTTACAATATTCTGTGTCATGACATACTGCATTCATGGTTTACTGGCAATCAGTATAAAGTTGCTACTTGAAATTGTGACCAAAAATATATCCAAGTTCAGTAGAAATAAAAGGATGTAAAATCAAGTTGAAAACAGGATTTGGCTCAAGTTAGAGTCCTCCCATTCAGTGTTATATACTGTGAGCATGGGAGACCTTGACTCTCTTGGAAGATCAGGGTTTTGGTGCCAGTTGTCGTATGTTTGCTGATAGATCTGAGGCAGGTTTCCATGCTGTGGCACCAAGTGAGGCAGCTGAGACTGCAGGTATAATGGAAGGGTTCTGAGTCTTGTGAAGCTGGTTCTGCTCAGTCTTCAGAACAGAAATCTGCTTACACCATTCCCTGTCAGCGGGTGACTTCTCTTACATTTGAGGAATTTGTTGGAAAATCACTGCTTAGGGTGGAAATCTCTGGGCACCCTGAAGCAGAAACAGCTCCTGAAAACAGGAGGCAAATGTATGTTAGGGCAGAAAAACAATCCCGTGTTCATAGTCTGTTTCCTGTAATCTAATCTGGGATTTAAAAAGGAGGGGGGAAATCCTTTTGTATGCTTTAACAGAAGGTGACCCCTGTGTTTAATAAATTCTAGATAGGAAACTGGTATGTTTTAAGTGGGTCTTTGTGCACTCTGTGAGTACTGGTCTGTGCTGTTCAATGCCAGCCAGTGCAGGGACACCAGAGGGTACCCCAACCCTGTCCGGCACTTTTCCAGCATGATGAATACCTGCTCTGTGTTCCTCACAGGTATTTCCCCCTCTGTCAGCCCCCCTCTCTCCCTGCCCTATGGGAAGAGCTGCCCCACTCACTCCACAGCTGCTCTGAGGACAAGGAGTTGAAGGGACTGTGGCCCAGGAACCTGTGGCCATCCTGCTCCAGGGAGGTGTGGGAGGGAAGGAAGCATTCCTCAGTATAGGGCATCAATCTCAGCTCAGCTCATTCAAAGTTCTCCAGCCATTTGAGAACCCGGGAATAGCATTCTCTGTCCTCCTTATCCTGGGATACTGCTGAAGTTCTTTTTCCCTGCCTTTGAAAGCTCATCGTTCAGGATACACATTCAGGAATTCTGCATGTGACTACTTCTAAATAAGAACTTCCAGTCTACTTTAAAAAAATGTGTGTGTGCACATCCCCACAGAAATGTAAGGCATCATGGATGAGAGGCTGCCAGGCCCAGCTGTAAATGTTCTCCTAATGAACAATGCAGGAAATACTGAGTAGAGGAACCAATCATGCAGGGAGGCTGATGCTCAAATACCAGGGAGACACAGGAACTCACTTCCAATTGCACAGCCAGAGCACAGATGTTCCTCTGCCATGGGAGAACAGGACCAAATGCTACTAAAATCCATGAATCCTCACCAAGTATTCAAGAGTGGTAAGAAGCAAATAGGTCATTTTGTCCAAATCTGTTTTCTTCCAACAGCTGAGCAAATCCCAGGTGACTGAGACACGGCAGCTGCGTGTCCAGGGGGTCACACTGCAAGGCAGTACCTGACAGCAGTTCCCCACTCAGTGTGTAGGAGTGTGCCAGCTCCCAGAGCTTTCCTCTCTGGAGCTCAGTGCAGCTCCAGGCAGTGGTGAAATGAACTAAAGCACATGAGTCCCATGGGAAAGGAAGCACAACTGCAGCAGCTTCCAGACAGGCAAACTGGACATGTGCCACAGCAGTTTCTGGTGACCATCTTGTAAATGAGACATAACACACTCTTAGGTTGCAATTATTTTTTAATGGAAAAGACTAATCAATGTTTACATAAATATCAATTAGTGACAACAAGTCAGTTGAGTAAAGGAATACATACCCCCAAGGTTTAAAGGCTCATAATGAACTGACAAAGTAGCACACAATGACGACTACATGGAATTAATTGGAAGAGGTGGGCTGCACGTCAATCACCTTCATTAAGTTCAACTGCTAATCACTTCAGGCTGTTACTGGAGTTAGTCACAATGCAGTCTTCCCATGCAGCAACGATGACGTGTGAAAGGGAAAGTGGACTCCTAAAACACCTCTCTGCCTCCAGCAGAAAGCCCTGGCTATGAAAGTACAAAAGCCTCAGGTGTTTTTCTGATGTTAAGCCCTTTCAGGGTCTGGTTTCAGATGTGCAGTCTCCCCTTCTCAGACTACAAACTTCAATGAATGAACAAGATCAGAGAGGAATGTGTTCACACTGCAAAGTGACACCAAGGTCGGATCTTAATTTCTTTTCTATAGGGTTGAGAAGAACTCAAATCACTTTTATTCCCAGGCAGGCTGCAGGGCTGGGGAGAAGGGGGGCCAATTTTCATAGTTATTAAGAGCAATTTGTTAAGTGAGTAGAAGCTGAAGCAGAAACTATGGAACTTCACAGTTTTCCCATGGAGCCTGACAGGCATGATCTTTTCCATAAAACACCTTTGCACTCCTTTCTCCAGGCTCAGAAGGCTAAATCTGAAGAGGTATTGCTCATGTTATGTCCACAGCTTCAGGAAGATCCGAGTTGCTGGACCCCACTTTCACATACATAATCACATGGAAACCACAGATTAAATACCTTAAAACTGCATCAGTGGGAGCCACAGTTTGCCACGTTAGTGTTTCCCAATTAAACAGCACGACATCAATCTGCTGAAGGCATCCAATTCCCCAAATATTCCCTTTCAATACTACGTGGCTAAGATGCCTGCTTTCCAGTGGTTTAGTCGATAAAAATTCATTAGGAATGATCTAGAACTAACAGAAACACACATTTCCTTTTACAGCTTTTTCAGTGACATTCAAATAGTTTGTAAATGCTGGGGACACAGGAGAGTCTGATCTACTGGTGCATGAAAATTACCACTCTACCCTGTTCTCTGAAAGGCTCAAAATTCACAAGAAGAGTTTTGATTTAAAAGTAGGTTACCAATTCTCCTGTCATGTGCTAGGTCCCATAAATCCATGTATTTTTCAAGCTCTGGATTTCACATATTTAGCTGGGAAATGCACCAACACAAAATGCAAATGAAACCTCCTAAGTGAGCAACTGCCCCATAAAACAAATCACTTGCAAGTACAGCCTAAGTAAGCTGGAACCCAACTCATGGCAAAGTTGTAGCAGCTGAAAGGAACAGCAGCACTTCTGAAGTCACTGTCAAAGGTGACATTGCACAGCACCTGGAAGGTCCTGCTTTATACCTGCACTGGCTTCAACATACTTGAAGTGACAACCCATTAAAGATCCTGGTATTCCCATCACAGATACAAATTTGCTAACACCTCTATAGCATCAGATTGCTTATGGTCAGTGGGTTTACATTTCAGAATTAATGACAACGAAAAGGGATCTTCTGCACCAGAACTCTGTTAGATAAGGAATCTTTCTTTTTGTTATAATTTTAGAAGAGAAAGCAGACGGCCAAACACAAAACACAAGCACTCAGCTGGCTGCAGTCACTCAGGGTGATGTGCGACTGATAGCAGGAAGGGGATGATTTCAACACTTCCAGTTCTTCACATCTAAACAAATTTAAAATAGGATTATTCTCTTTGATCAACAGTAACACTTGGAAAAAAAACCCAGTGATGTTAACATTCCTCCTAGACTGAGTATACTGCTTTTTACGGTTTGAAGTACTCCTGCTAGGGACCATTTTTATTCATTTCAAAGACAACAATCAAGAGTTTTCATCAGAAAGGAAAAACATGATGTCAGCTGTAAATACATTACTAGCCTAAGAAAGAAGCTGCGTGGAGATTGGCACATTCATTCTGTATCTTAGTTACAATCAGAGTTACCAAGTGTCAGTCAGTCGACAGATTTACACAAGAACAGAAGTAATTCCCTCCCTGGCCTGTGTCCAAAAGAGGAGGAATAATAACAAAGGAGAACGATCCAAGCTGTTAAAAAGGTCTATGGAGAGGAAATTACTATGCTGGTAAACATTTAAAGAATTGAAGATGACCATTAGCTGCCAGTGTCAGTGTTCTGTACTCCCAAGTTATGATTAGGCTCAGCTTTTAACACATTCTGTGTCCTACCTGTAAAGGAGACCGATAGAGCCATTTTTCATTATCTCCACTGAGTTTCATACAGGCAAAAAGGTCACACACTGTAGGAAGGCCAAAGTCCTGAAAGAGAATTATCAACCTTAATTACCAGCTACAAACATAAATACATTCTGATGTATCTTCAAATTCTGTAGTGTTCAAAACCAAAACTGATTTTTGAGTCTTTGAGATTAATGCTTTCTTCATTTAGTATAACATATTAACTTGTTTAGTGCTAAGTAATAATTACGGAAACATTAAAAGAGCCAAGAAACCTAAAAACTGTCACTCAGTATTAACCAGAAGAGCTATGACTTTGGAAGAGAATAAAGTCATTAAATTCAGTAAAGCAATAAACCTGGCACATTAAGACACAAAAGTATCAAAAACTTCTGCTCACTTGTGCTTTCTTGCGCAGAAGCCATTTATCTTCCACTGGAGGCGGGTTTGCCTTTTCTAGGTCATTTGAAGTCAACACCCAACTGTTTACATTTAAGGGGAGGTGGAATGGAGCCAACAGGTCTAGGAAAGGACTCTTGAAACCCTTGTCTGCTTTTTCCCAACTCTCCTTCTCTTCTGTGCTTTCTGCTCTGTGCTCAGCCTTGGCCAGCCAGCTTGTCAGAGGCCTCTCGAGCAATGCTTTCCAGGGTTCTGCAATCTCTGCTGAATAATCTGCTTTCTCTGCACTCATGGGCTCCCCTGGGAGCTGCTGTGCAGGGCTAAGCCAGGAACTGGCAGCAAACTTGGTCTTCTCATGCTCAGGGTCTGCTACATCTCTCTGGCTGACTGGAACTCCATTTTTGTCCTTCCCATCTTTCTTCAGAAGCCATCTGCAAAGAGCCTCTTTTCCACAGTTTTCATCACACACGCATTCTGAAAAGCTGGCACACAGATCATTAGCTTTGCACACATCTTCCACTTTAAAGGGGGCCTGAGGATGCTGAAGAAGCCAAGCATTTACAGCAGATGTAGTGGATGATTTCTTTCCATCAAGATGGTCATTCAGGCACTTCAGATTCCCCAGGTTCTCAATTTCCACACTTTTGCTCTGGCTGCCACGACAACTGGTACATGTTTCAGCTTTGAGGAGCCAATCATTCAAATTGCATTCTTCCCTAAAAGGTTTAAATTCATTCTTCCATTTCTCATCTGAAGCAACACTTCCATTCTCTGTGTCAGGAGTAAGCAGCCAGTCAGAAAGGTCCATCTCTTCTTGTCCAAGGGATTCTAATTCCTCCACCTTGTCAACAGTGGAAAAGGATGAGCTGAGAGTAGAGGTGGAGTCCCTGCGACCAGGGGAATCTGTCTTCCCAGCAACATCACGCTGCTGATTGTGCAGAAGCCAGTTCTCCAAATCCTTCAGATTTCCCCAGGCTTGCTCAAAATAGCAGACTTTGGAAGAATTCAAATCCTAGTAAAGACACATTGAAATCCATCTATTAAAACTAAAAGGCAAAGTTCAATAACTGTTTGCACAGTTACAGCTCAGAGCATACAGCTAGTAAATGCCAAAGCATCAGTTGAAGATGAGGCAGAAGGTTTATTTCCCACCATATTCTGCTCGCAATCAGACACTGTGCTTTCCCCTCTGTTCAGAACTAGGTGAGTGCACAAAAGGCTTACCTGGCTGGGCTCTGACACACATTTCTGGGTCACCCACTCCTCCAGGTTGGTGCTGGGAACGTAGGGAGCCTGGCGCACCGGCCTGCTCCCCAGTAACCAGTCAGCCAGCGAGGCACTGCCTGTGCCACACAGCACCTGCTGCCGAGAGAGAACAGCCTGGTTAGGGAACACCCACTGCTGGGCCAGCCCATGGGCAACACCAACACAGGCATGCAGCAGCATCTCTGCACTACTCCCCTCTAATTACAGTAAAACCCACTGGAATTGGATAGTTGCAGTATCAAAGAACATTCAATTATAAAATCCTGTCAGTCACTCCACACACACTTTCATATTCTGTTCTTGCCTGTCAGTTCCTGGAGCAGCTACAGTATCAGATCACTCTGCTCACCAGAGCCACTGTTACTGGCTACTCAAGCATCTTAACAAACACAAGCCATTACTCAAGCTCACATAAGGTGTTTGAGTTCTCTTCCCTCTAATGCAATTAAACACTCACACAAAGGTCAGTCTTACCTGTTCACAGTTCATTAGGGCACAATTCTGCCCTGGGAACCAGGGAGAAGCATTCTCTCTCTCTGAGGTTTGCTGAAAGAAAAATAAAAATTAATTTAAATCTCCATTTTGTCCAGTTTCTAGGACAAATTCTACAATAAAGCAGAAGTAAAGCACAGTTACAAATGTTCAGTGCTTTATGGCTAACAATGTTCTCAAGATTTACAAACAGAATGGAGAAAATTTGCTACAAAAATACTACCTTGAGTCTACTTCCTTAAACAGAATTGTCTCCAATAATTCAGGAAATATGCTGCTTACATAAGAATCCCAAAATACTTTTATCATAGAAAGCATCTACAATGTTTTAACTATTGCTGTCTAAAGAAAACAGTAACAAATTTTCATTCGCTGGAATAGAGTAAGAATGCAGTAGTCATTCCCTCAGCCTCTGCCAAAATACATTGAAATAACATGTACATAACTAAACTCAGTGAAAACTACATGCAATAAACCACTGTGTATTTATTACACAGCTAAAATTATATGACTTGTGCACAGGATCCATTCAAGCTGTCACCAAAAGCAAAAATATCACTTGGAATATATTGCACTACTGAAAAAAAAAATCTTTGAGGCAAGTATTCCAATCCAGGAAAGTGCTGCTGCTTACCATTGTTTTAATGGAACCAAATGAGGTAATAGCTTGGCGAAGGTAAGATGTGTCAGCCTCAAAATTCAGGATGGAAGACTCTTCAGGTTTAAGTGTAAGACTTTCCAGTCTGAAAGAGTAAGGTGATTGTTACAGAAAGGAAAAAAATTAAAACCTTCTTCATCTGTCCTGTTTTGGAAGTCAGTCCACTCTTTCATAAAAAGGCTTTCAAGCTACTTGGCAGTAATTGGATAACAAAGAAGACTTTTGATACAGCATACAAGAAAGGAATGACTATCTACAAACCAAAAACAGAATAAATTGCCAGCAAAACAAAAGTTTTACCTTCTTACTTCAACTGTCATCAACAACTAGTATTTAAAATAATCTGCATAAATGAGTACCTCTCCTGCTCATTATAGTCCTGGTTTATCACCTCAGACTGCTTTAAAGTCCTTATTTCTAGGAACTATTAAAAATGTAGGAACACTGACATCTATTATTAGTCCCATTAGAATAAAAAAACAGACTAAATTTTTAAGTTAAAATTAGCCCAACTGTGTTAACTTGCATGATAAAATCCATTTACCTCTCCAGGCAAACTGAAATCTGGTTTGCCAGCTCGTTACTGTAGGAGCGTTCCAGCTGATGAATAAGGCAATTGAACTGTCCCAAGTACTGCATGGAAGACAAAGCACACGTTATTGTTTCGGCTTCCAGCATCGAAATCGAGCCAATACTTGCAAGGACAAGGTTTGAAAATGCCAGTGCAGCAAGTGACACCCAAGCCTTACCCAGTAGAGCTGCTGTGCCTGCTGCTGCAAGGCCTCCTCTTTGAGCTGCTGGATGAGATCCACCTGCTCGAAGAGCCACACCTCACGGCTGCGCAGGCACTCCAGCTGCCGGCTGATGTGGCTGTGGATCTTGGCTTTCACCTGTCAGGGAACACACACCATTTCTCCGTCTGTGGAGCACAGTGAACATACCTGTGTTGCACTGCTTACAAACTACTGTTTGTCAGTGGCAAGTGGCAGTTTTGGAGTGATTTATTTCCCAAAAATCCATCCCAGTCACCCACGCCACCACATGCCTCAGGTCAGTAACAGTTCCAAGACTACCTTTCAAGAGGTATCAAAGAATAATGTTCTTTGTAATCTCTCTCTAGTCTGATTTTCAATCAACAGCTTTTGGAAATTCTGCATGCCTGAACTAGTAATACAGGAATACCTTCGTCAAGAGCATGGCCAAATGACACAGCAATGTGTTTGCAAATTCCTAGGAAAATTTCAGCCCACCATGATAATAGTAAATGTTCTGGAATAATAAAACCTTGAATTGAAGTCATGTTAGTTATTAAAAAATCTTTAAGAAGGAATTTAAAATTACCTCCCGCCAGTTTTCCTTGATCTGCTGTTCAGCTTTGACAATCCCAGATATAGCTGTTTCCAAGTCCTTCTTTGCTTGAAGGCACTTTGCCAGAGTCTCACTGTTGCAGGAATTTCTATTTCTATCTTGTGCTGGACTCATTCTTGAAGTGTTCCTAAAACACAATGGAAAAAACAATTTCTTAATAGTTTCTATTCCTCTTTAACAGAAGAGGAAGGGCATCATATGAAGAACCATCTGTTCTACTTCACTAGAAAGGGTGAACAAAAAGCCCCTAAAACCCTACAGAGATGCAAGTTTTCTAAACACAGATAAAGCTCTCCTTCAAGAGTAGCAAAGGTCTCTCAAACACCTCAGCCCATGGAATTTGCACAATCACAGGAAAACCAACAGATATTTGACAACAGCTTCAGCCACAGGAGTTTAGGCAATCCTCCCCTGCCAGCAACTTTTTAGGCAATCCTCCACCTTCCTCCAACTTTTATGCCTAGCCAGCAAACTCCAGAGCTGAGGGGCTGATTCAGGGAAGGCTGGGGCAGAACAGCCTGGCCAGGGGCAGGAAATATTTCAGCCACCCTTTTTTCCTCTGCAGGCAAATGAGCTGGCTCCCATAAATGAGAAAAGTCCAATACAGTTTCATCAACTGAAAACCCACATGTTGCTACAAATATCATTCTTTACTATTGCAAAGCCCAGAACTTTTAATAGCTACCCATTATTTTATCCTGGTCACAGCTGTGGTAACTTAGCTTCAGCACAGTCTCAAGCAGAAGGGGCTCAAATACAAAATTTCTACAGAAGTTTTACTACTAAGGATTCTGCAAGTAAGGGGAAAAAGATAAGTATGAATTTTTAGTAAAAATAAGTAGGATCAGTGTAAGCACTTTTCCTAAACAGTGCATTATTTTGTTACTGAAGAATTAATTCTCCTGTCAGTTTAATGGGACTCCTGAAGCACTAAACATTCGTAGTATCTGTTCCATTTAAAACAAGCCCTCAGCAATGACAGCTATGGAAATTCCCTGCAGATTTAAAGCATACTCATATGCCAATCTAAAATGTCACAGATTTTACCACCGCTCTGGAGGGAACTGAAAGTAGTTTTGAATACGACAAGACAACCAGCTTGTTACTGAGCAGCTATTTAGTCTGCAATTTCCAAGCCCTATGATCATATAAACTGCAACCCAAAAGTCCTTCTACAGCCAAGATCTACCAGCCAGATATAAAAGTGTTTCACACAGGAAAGGGCTAAGAGTGGCTTGCAAGTGGACGGTGACAGAAAAAGCAATGTTCTCTGAGGGGCAGGAACAGAGGCTGCACCTCCTCTAGTTCCCTCGACACCATGGGTTTCCTGTCTCTCCACTGCCTCTGGACACAAGACATAGACTTGTGACATAGGCACAGAAGCCACCCCAAGACCCTGCACACAACTCAATCCCATCCTCACCATAACATCTGATCTTCTAGGAACTGCAGAGCACAAACACAAGAGAAGAGAACGCAAACATAATATTTAAGCTTAGGTTACTCTGCACCAAATCAGACAGTGCAGAAGTCTGAAATACACCATGCTCCATGCAGTGCTATGAATGAACACCAGCATTGTGCCGGTATTTGCATACCCCAGCTTGTTCACAGGTTCTCTCCTGTAAGGTTTCATGATCTTCACCATGCTAGCAATGTTCAATAAAAGGTAAGCTAAGCTTCTTCTCACAACACTCCCTAGACTTTATCTTGCTTTTCAATTCTCATGTACAATCCACAGGAAGCTGGAGCCAATAGTGTAAGTGGGAGCCCTAGCTCTCAGATGTAGTCCCACAAGTAGATGACAGCAATACACCCAGCCAAGAAAACAAGGCTATTAGACACTGTGAAAACTATAATATACTCAAAATTAAATTTAAAAATGCATATTGGTTATTATTTCATTTTTTATATTCTTCCATAACAGTCAAAGTCTCAAATGCTAAATAAAATTACCACATTTGCTCAAACAATAGATAATGTACTTAACTCTTGTTAAAATTATGTTAACCTACTTTATCACACACTGTATTAGCAATTTTGTAATGGCACCATTGAATTCAAGAAGCTTACACACACTTCTCTAATGATCTCTGGAACTACTGTTGGTTGCTTTTCCTTTTTTCAATGATAGCAAGAGACTCACTCCAGAATGTACAGAAAGAATGAATGCTGCCTTCCTCCAGCCAGCCAGCTCCTGGTAAAATGGCTGTTCTTAGGCTTTGCTGCAAATCAGCCAGTAAAACTCACATGTTGAGCATCAGAGCCAATCCACCTTTCTTTTCTATTTCCACCAGCCTCCAACATAATTAAGTGAGGGCAAGCACCTATTTCCTTGCTTCCCAGTTACTCCCAAATAGCACTGGGAATTTAAGAAGTTTTCAGGTCACAAGCTCTGAAACACCCGCGATCACACACCTCGGCTCAGCAGTAACAAAATACAGTTACTTCCGCAAGAAGACACACGGCTGCAACACACCGGCACTGCCCTGGCCATTTCCGGGCCATCAAACTGTTTCCAAGCACACGGGGGTCCCCACCAGTCCCCGCTATGTGCGTCACGGGATGCACAGCCCGAACAGATGAGCTCGCACTTACTTTCCGCGCTCAGGAAGCAATCCCGCAACGTCCAGTTTATAACGCGGCTTTCATTCCCAGGCACGGCCTCCGGAATGCTTGAATGCTTTCCAGAATGCTCCCAGCCCTGCAAATTCCGCTCCAAGCCCCGGCTCGCCAGAGCGGCCCCGCGCCTTATCGGGGCGGGCCAGCCCGCGCCCCGCCCCG
>VWYE01020914.1:0-28821 GCA_013398995.1 Alaudala cheleensis | reverse complement strand
CTGCCTGTCCTGTTACACTCTCTGTGCATGCCTCTCTTCAGAGGTGCAGGCTGAGGTCCATCACCACCCTGTCACATTGGTTATTTCTTCTTCCAAAACATATATTTAATTCATACTCTCGCAGTCAGAGGAAGATGGCTGTGTTTTACTCTCCCCATCCTGTGCAGCTCCAAACAGTGCTGTGCACTTGGTGTTGGAAGCCAGGCTGGAGCAGGGATCTTGCCAGAAGACTCCTCTGCACTACGTTGGAGGCTTTGGAGCCGTTCCTGGTGACTGAGCATCCCCCAGACAGAGCTGTAATGACAACTGGCAGTGATTAGCACCTCTGCTGGGAAACCTGACATTGCCTCCAAGCACCAAATGCCAGCCTGGATGATTTCTTCTGGAGTGCTTTGGCCTTCTAGGCTGTCACTGGGGGTGGTGGGTGTCCAGCAAGGTGAGGATTTCTCTGCAGTTGCTGTGGTTTTCTTTTCCTATTGCCTTCATCACATGTGGTACCCACAGAACTTACTCATGGCCAGGCTGTTGTACCTGATGCTATTCAACCACAAAATGGAATATAATCTTCCTTCTAAAGATTCCATTTTTTTGCACCATCTTTATTAAATGTGACACTAAATAGTGATTTTAATGAGACTCACTGTGTATAAATAAGGACTTTTTTTTCTCTGAAATTTTTGCTAGAAAATGAAGAAGCCCAAATGAACAAATCCATCAATTAAATTTTTTCCCTCCTTCCAACATTTTAAACAATCTGAAGCCTGAAAATAAATAACTTGATTGAATCAATCTTCAATTAAGATGGGAAAAACCCTCCCATCATTTGTAGCACCAGCAGTAGAGACACCATGGTCTCAGCTGGGGGATGAGTCAAATTCCAAAGCTTGCTCTGTGAAAATGACAACCTGAACTAACAAGATTACACAGATTATAAATTTCATGTTTGTTTCAAAACCAGTTGGCATCATTTATGATTTCTTTCAATGGGAAATCTCTTACTCACTTTGATAAATTTTGCTTCCAGGATGTTAGTTGCTTTTTCCCAGGTATTTACTTTCTCTTTTGAAGATTACATGTAGCTTCCAGTAACATAATTGTGTTAGTGTCCATTTATATATGAAATAACAGAATTTTGAAATACTGCATTCCAGTTGTTAGTGTTTCCAAAGGATATTTGTTCCTGGAACTACATTCATCATGTTAACAGAGTTAAGAGAAACTGCAGCAAGAAAAGTTGTGGCAAGGTAATGACAAATGCCATTTGTAAAGAAAACTAGGGTTGAAACAATTTAAGACAATTCAATTTGAGTCCCTGACTGCTGGGGCAGACAAGTTCATTTCAGAGGAGAACAGAACAGCATTTCCTGGGCAGGCAGGAAATAAGAAATCAGAGCTCACTGTGCACAGGACTTGGTCTGTGTCCTTTCTAAGCTTGTCATCTCCTGTCTGTGGCTTTGTGTCCCGTGTCTCTCTCTCTCTGCAGACCCCAGAGGAGCTGGAGGATGACTCAGACTTCGAGCAGGAGGATTATGATGTGCGCAGCAGAACCAGTGTCCAGACTGAGGATGACCAGCTCATTGCTGGCCAGAGTGCCAGGGTGAGTACCAACCCCACACCTCCAGTGAGTGTCCAGTGGTGACCAATGAAATCTCTGCCTCAGAAAGCCAAGGCAGTGATTTCCAGTCTCAAGGTGGTTTAAGAAAGGATGGGGCCAGGCTGATGGAGGTTTTGAAGGTTTTTTCATGTCAAATCTGTTTGAGTAGCATTTATTGAATGATCTCAAGGTTTTTGTGGTGCCTAGTATCAGCTGCTTGCTCCAGCTAGTGCTGTGAGAGAAGGCTTTGCAGGTTTGGAATGTGCTGAAACTGTGGGAGTAGTCAGCAAATTTAAAAAAAAATTAAAAAAAAAATTCCCATCAGGGCACCATGTGCTGTATCCAGAGAAATCTCACATTAGTCATGTTTCCCAGTGTGCAAACCTGTCAGGAAGGTCTGTTTAAGCTACTGAGTAGTCCCTGTAATTTAATTGTAATTGAAGACATTTGCTACTGAGTCAATGTAATTTTACCAGGGTAATTACATCATGATAAACTGCAGTCACTGTGATTTGTGACCTCAGCTCGTGCATGGGGATTGCAAATTAGGCTGATGAGTGCTTCAGGGGTCACAGGTGCTGGGGAAATGAAGTCTGTTAACACTCAGGATTGTGCCACCCTCTGATGAATGTTTACCTTTTACTGCATAAGCTTCTCAGCTCAGTTTATTAAAAAAAAATCAGAATATAATTTTATGCATCATGAAAATATCAATCAAGAAAGGATGACATGCTACCCACTCCTAAATGTTTATTAAAAAAAAATCAGAATATAATTTTACGCATTATGAAAATATACTTGATTGGAAAAAGAGGGTTTTCTTTTAAAGAAAAGCCTTTAAACATTTTCCAGGAGAGAACCAGTGGCAAACTGGGAATTATCTGAATGATTTTCATGTCTGTTTCACACAAGTCTGGTTTGTTCTGATGTGCTGGAAGTGAAGCTGTGGACTAAATAAGAAACATCCTCCCCACACATTCAAACACCAGCAAAAGTTGGTAACTGGAATGGGGATTTCTTACCTTGGAGCCTGGAAGAGGATTTTTAGGGCTGAGAACCCAAAGGCCAAGAGGCAAAGATGCTGAGAAAGCTCAGAGGACCAGGACAGAGTTGTTTTCAGCTGCTGTAGGTTGGAGCTTGACACAAAGGTTTTGCAGCCTGAAAAGAAACAGTAGAGTGACCAAAATCTGAAAGAAGCTTACTCAGAGGTGTGGGAGAAATGCAAGGCATGGATCCAGTGGAATGGGCAGAGATTTCTTTTTGTCTTAAAATTATTTCCCTGAGAAGTGAATATAGATGATGAATAAAGCATACCATGTGTCAGAAAAACTGGAGTTTTATCATGACATCCCTCAGACAAAAAATACCTGGATCCCTTACTGTGAGACTGGTGACAGAGCTGTTCTGGATGTAGTTGACTGTCTTTTGTGATTTTTATATTTTAAAGGGCATGCAGTCCTGTTTGAGATATTCAAAGTATTGATTACCAAAGCAAATCTCAGGTATAACAGAAATGGGAACAGTACAGATTATTTTGTCAAATTTCACAGCCTTTCTCATCTTTTTGGTTCCATTTAGGAGTGGGTAGCATGTCATCCTTTCTTGATCTGAAACCAAAGTAAAGACTGCAGAAATCTTTCTTACTAAGAATAGAGTTCACTTGGGGATTTAAGAGTCTTAAATTCTATTACATTTATTGTGGTTATTATTACTGCTGCACTTAAAACCTTCTGCTTTGATCAGCTACTGTATAAACGTAATAGATCATAAAGACATTTCCTGGATAACATAGATTGCAATGGGGCACAGGAAGCAAAAAACCAGAAAAACCTAAAAGGAAAACAGAAGCTGCCCAGTGCCCAGTCTGCAGTGCTGAGCAGAACAGAATCTTACCTGAACATTTTCTGTGGAAATGATGCAAAATATTCCAGTTTGTGCAATGTCATGGATTTGTTTAATGTGATTGCTCCAGAAGACTGTTGGTGTTTCAGTAGAAAGGCTTGTGCTGGTCTTCAGTAGAAATAAAACTGCATTTGCTATAGGATATGGCTGCTCTGAAAGCACATCAGCAGCTGGAACAGAAATATTTAAGCACTGTTTACCAGTTTAAAGAGTGTTCAGGTGAAGTTGCCACTTGCAGAAACCACAGGCAAGTCATGCAGATAAACTTCCCAAATTTCACTACTCCTATCAACATTCTCTTAACTTGAGTTAATTCCTCAGTTCTGTTTTATGATTTCTGATCTCATTTTATATATTTATTTATTAGCTTGACCTACACTGCATTTTTCTGTGCAAAGACTATTATGCTAACATTTGAAACTGCTGAGTTACATTGATAAGGCCTAATTAAAACTTGTCTTGAATTTTAATTTGATTAACTTGCAGATTTCTCATTTTCTGAACAACTGTTTATAACCCCTTTTAATTGAAGTTTTGGAAAAGGTCAATTACGAATTTTTAAAAGCCAAGAGCATTTTAAGAATATGTAGAAAAAGACTTCAGCTGATTGAAAGTGACATAAACAAGAAAAAAAATGTAATGACACTTAAATATGTGTCACACCCCATTAAATGCATAATGTGGTCTTCAGAACCCCTAGAGCCAAATAGTAGCTTAACTTGGAAATCATTATTCAAAGTGTCCATTTGATCTTCAGAAGTAATTATTGTAATTTTTAGGGGTTTTTGGAGGGGGGCAGGAACTCTGTGCTTTGTTCATGCTGAGGCAGATCAGTGCCAGCCTGTCCAGTGCCTTCTTGCTTCTCTTCCAGGACAAAATTAGAACACAAAATGTCATTAAAAGATACATTTGTTACAATTCACTTCAAAAGTATTGTCTTGTGTGTCATAGCTTATTTTAGTGTTGTGTTAATGTGAAATCCTCTGTTTCTGACAGAGGATGAGACTTGGGGAGACACAGCAACTCAGTCTGCCTTCTCCCATAAATGTCACCCGTTTTATTCTTCCTCATCATTGAGATTTAATCCTCCTTTGCCAACTGGTGAATAATCACAGCATCATAAATATGAATTTTATCATCTTGAAAGTGCAAGAAGAGACATAAACATGCTGTGGATGTGCTTTTGCCTGTCCTGACAGAACTCAAATGCAGGATTTTGCTTGGCATCTTCAACTCCCATAAAAAGCAACACAAGCAGTTGGGACCACTGGAAAGCTCCACTTTGCAGCTTCCTTTCTTTCATGCCCACCTCGTGTTCTTTCCCCAGGCCATCATGGCTCAGCTGCCCCAGGAGGAGAAGGCAAAGATTGCTGAGCAGGTGGAGATATTCCACCAGGAGAAGAGCAAGCTGGACGCCGAGGTGGCCAAGTGGGATGACAGTGGCAATGACATCATTGTGCTGGCCAAGCAGATGTGCATGATCATGATGGAAATGACAGATTTCACCAGGTAAGGGCAAAATAACCCCAGGGAAGCCACATCTTCCCTTTTCTGCTCCCTTTTGAGATGATTTGCTGTGGCTTTGGGGATGCAAAGGAGAGGAACCCTCATCATATACACAGGGTATTTGTCCAAATGGGGTTAATCACATGAAGTTTTTGTGCTATTTGCAGGTCTCTTTTATTTGCAGATCAGTTTGCATTTCAGCAAGCAAAGTTAGTCTGTGACCTTCCAGACACTCCAGTGACATTTTGTTTAGTGCCCATCTAAATGCATGTGCCTCTCTGAACTTTCAACAGTTCTGCACAATTTGTGTCAATCAAAAATAATGGCAAAACTATTTATAACGTTTGAACACTGAACTTCCTTCCAAAAAAATTCCCAAATGAAATGAAGCTATTTGCTCTAATGCTTTGTGGGAGTCTGTCAGTAATGATTTTTTATTTTTTTTTCCTTTCATTTCTTTTCTCTATTGATGTCTTGTTCTTCTCTAATTGCAATGTCCAAAGGCCATTCATTAATGATACAATGTAAACAGAATTATTGTCTTTAATTGTGGTCACATTGTTATTCACACCAGGGAGAACTGTTTACAAGATTCTTTGAATTCCAGGTCACCATAGTAAATTAAATTTTGTTCAGTGTTTATTCTGAAAGTGGGTTCAAAAGTTTAAATGGTATTTATCAAAATGTGAGTACACAAAACAGGATGAAAATCATTTTGGTTTCCTTCAGGATTAAAATCAGATCTCCATTATTCATCTCTTTGCCCCATCCCTGGAAGTGTTCAAGGCCAGTTGGTTGGGGCTTGCAGCAGCCTGGGATAATGGCAGTGGGTGGAACTGGATGGAGATGTTATTTTACAGAATTCTTTTGTTTTTTCTTGGTGTCTCTGATCCTTCTGCCAGCAAAAAACAGAGTGAAATCTGCCCAAACTGTGTCATTGTGTCATGGAAGGACAAAATGATGGCCTAAAGCAGCAGCCCTGAGTGTGCACAGTTTCTGCCACCTCCTGCACCACCTTTGACACACTGAATATGAAATTGAAAGTTTTGCAATTATATTTTCCAGCATCAAAAGAGCAAAACTAATTTGAGAATGAGATAAAAACTATTGACACATCTGAAGTAAATAAGAAAAAATAATCAAAGTGCACCTCTGTCTGCATCAGATTCAATAACAAGTTCTTTAATATATTCCATTAAAACAGAAACAAGCCTTTCACACCTTTTGGGTTGGCTGCAACCTCAGCAGAGTTAGAATAGAATAATTTTTCAAATGCATGGAGTTTGTGACAGTCAGAGCTGCTCATGTAATTAATGTAGAAGCACACGAGGTCACCAAGAAGTGTTTTTGCTGCAGTTTAAGTTCACCAGAAGTGGGATACTTGTATTTCATCTGTTTAAGGTGGTAATGAAAGTCTGGAAAGAAGATTAAAATGGAAATATGTTTCAGCATGTTATTCTTGCCATTATAGATAGAAAAAATCCAGAAATATTGCAATGTTGTGCTTAGAAAAAAATGTTCTGTTTCATTAAGAAAAAAAAGTTAGATCATATTTTGATTTTCCACACTGAAAAAAAATGGGAAATGAACTCACAGCTGAGACTTTCTCAGGAGCAGCACAATTTTATTGGTATGAGCAGGATTCAAGTTTTGAGTCAGGAGCAAACTCAGGAAAGTCTGTGGACACCTTTTGTCTTAATACATTTCGGCAGCTTTAATGATTAAAATCAGAATCTTGTGCATCATCTCAAAAATGCAGTGAAAGATCAGGCTTAAAGCCAATTATACATGTTTTAAGTGTGTAACATAATGATTGTGCTTCACCTCTCTTTATTTTCCAACAAAAAATCCATTTAAAAAAGCTTGTCTAAAATGTGACATTCTTGCCCTTGACATGATGGGCTGAACATTTTAGCACTGGCTTTGGAATCACATCATTTTGAAATAGTTGTGTATTCCAGGAACAACATTGGCTTAATGAGCACTTAAAAATGCATCTACTGTTAAGTGCAGCTCATGTGCTTGAAGGCACCATCGGACTGAATTGCCAGTGGGGCATTTTGTAAGGGAGGGGAAGTACAGCAGGCAGATTTCTTAATCAAGCTGCACTGTGAAGTACTTAAAAGGCAAAACTGTAATAAATTAAGAAGACATTTGTGTTAGTTTTTTAACATCCAGCACTAAGCAGGGTCCCTGAGACTGTTGCCTTTGTGGTTTATTGAGATTGTGGGTGACTCTCTTGTGTTTCACAGAGGGAAAGGCCCCCTGAAGAACACATCTGATGTCATTAATGCAGCCAAGAAGATTGCAGAGGCAGGATCCAGGATGGACAAACTGGCACGGGCAGTAGCTGATCAGGTAATCCCAAACTGAGCTGAAATATGGTTTAACCTCTATGGATGAGTTGCCTTCTGCAGGAAAAGTCTGTCTTACCAGAAAATTACCTGTTGAGGGTTTGGATTCTGATCCTTCCATTGGATAGAAGTTTGTTATTCCAGACCCATCAGAATTTTGCAGAACAGGAAAGTCATAAATTGGTGTCTCCAAAGTTCAGAAGTGCCTGACTTGTTCCCCAGCCTCACTTCTGGGCCTGTTAGAGTTAGACAGAGACTCTTTCAGGTTGGAAAGGACCCCTGAGATCATCACATGCAAAATGTATTTGCTGTTAAAAATCAGGAGGGATTTGGATGCTCCTTTCCCCTTGCCAAGTGTCTGGGAATCCTTACATTCTCTTCAGCTCATTCTTCCAGCAATTTTCCCTTGATTTGGCACATTACTCCTTCAGGGTTCTCTGACTCCTTTATTTTCTGGCTTGTGTCAGTGTATTGTGCATGTTGTGGGGTCTGTGTCTCACTTCCCTCACCAAATTCATGTCACAGCTGCACAGGTGACCTTGCTGTGTATATATATTTTCAGATTGGATTATTTATTCATCTGGAGAGCAAGAGGAAGCATCATACTAAAACTCAAGAGCCAAATTTCAAATTCAGGTCCTACATAACTAATTTTAGACTCAGGCAAATTACATTTCACTATTTTTCCCCTTGTAAATTTTCTATTCCCATTTCCAAATTCCCTTCCATTTCATTGTCATCAAGAGAAAATTTGCTGGAAGTGGGAACTGATAACTTCCTTACCTCTAGTCTTTCTCCTCAAAATAAAATGTCATTTTCTTCTTCAAGTAAGAGTGTGATAGTGTGTAACACACCCTGCCATGGAATATGGGCCAGAGTGGCAGAAACCCCAAAGCTGCCCATTTTCCTGTGACCTCAGAAATGTTGGGTTTAGGTCTTCTTCAGCAGCAGCAAACATTTTTCCTGTAGTTAACCCATTCCAGTCTTTCCAATGTAGCATCTGTTCATTTAAACACAAGAAAGATGAAACCCATCTGTCAGCTGATGAAATTCCTAGTCTGCAGTATTTGCAGAGGTGGAATATTTTAAAGAAAGAAACAGAAGGAGACTTGTTATGCTCAAAGTGCCTTGACTTGAGTCACATTTTAAATTTCAGAGGACTTTAACACTAAACAGTGAACTTATTTGAGAATGAATTATTTGGTTTAGTGCTTGCAATTTAATGATATTTCACAGAACTCTGGAGACTCTCATGCAATACAAACTTCTTGTGGACAGTTGCATTTTTTAATTATTGTTCCAATGAAAGAGCCCTTGCATTTTTCTCACTCCAAGGTATTTATGTTTAAAGCCCTGACAACTCTGTAGAAGTATTGCTTTAAGTTCATTCCTTTCAATTCATAGACTTCAAGAGCTGAGTAAATATTTTTATATTAAATTGGTACCAGCAGGGAGGCCTTTTAGGGATTAATGCCTAAAAGATGTGGCAACTGTCTGAGGAAGAGCAGCTGCATAGCAGCTCTATAGTGAAGCTCCAGCTTTGTTTATCATTAGTTTTAAAGGGTGAGAAAAAAAGCCAAGTGACTCCTTTTGGGGTTATAGACAAGAATATCTCCAACTACTTCACCATGAACACATTCCTGGCTGCTGGGGCCAGAGCAGTGATCTCAAGGCAGGAGCTGTGATGCTGTTGACTCATGATTTAATTCTGTCAGTTTTTCTTGAAATCCTCTGATAGTATCTTTTTATAATTTGACCAGAAGCTCTGTAAGGAGATAAAAATGCATGTTTGGAATCTCTGTTCCCCAAGCTATGCAGGAACATTGTCAGTCAGGCTTTGCTGGGTGGCCCCAAAGAGTATTTATTGGAGACATGCTGTTAGCAGTGGCCCCTTGTAGCTCTGTTTCATCAGAGTGAATTACTGAGGTCTGTTCTCCTGAGGCAAGACTTGGAATATTAACTAAGAGGCTGTTGTTTGTTATGCTGTTGATATTGTGAGGGATGATGCAGTTTCTATTAAGAGTCCTAGAGACTATGAATAAATTGTACTGGGGCCCTTTCTAGTTCTATTGATCGTGAAACCCTCTCAGCATCCAGCACATTCACCTTAATCTAATCCTCTGAACGTCTGCACAAATGCCAGGGGAGCTGCCAGGCAGACAAGAGCTGGCATAACCACTCAGAACTGGGTTTATCTGGACATTAACTGGTCCATACTGGGTGGTAACTTGGATGTCCAGCAGTGAAACTGGAGTTTCAAGTTAAACCTGGGCTTTTGGCTGCTTGGTACAATTCCATAAATAAATGCAGAGCATAATTTAAAATTATTATTTTCATAATGCTGATAAATATTCAGTTTTCAGAAAGGTAGAGTGCATCTTTAGGTTGCAATTCATAAATCTTGAGTTAAATGAAAGGTAGAATTTGATTTTTCACATTTTATCTAGTACCTCCTGTAAAGACAAAACAGAACAGATCCACCTAACACACACCCCCTGCCTCTCTCTGATTGCCTGTCTCTGATCTCATGAACTCATCTGATGAGTGTTTGTGTTGTCTGCAGTGCCCAGACTCAGCCTGCAAGCAGGACCTGCTGGCCTACCTGCAGCGCATCGCTCTCTACTGCCACCAGCTCAACATCTGCAGCAAAGTGAAGGCAGAAGTCCAGAACCTGGGAGGAGAACTCATTGTATCAGGGGTAAGCTGGGATTTGAGCTTTGCCATTTCTTTCCCATGTAGCCCTTGAAAGGGAGCGTTTTTCATTGCAATAATAATGTGCAAAACAAAAATCCACTGATTCATAAGCAAGTTGGTTGTTTTTTTAAATACTATCACCATTATTCCAGGCCTTACAGTAATTTGTGTAGAGCAATTTGATTTTTCCAATTACCCTTTGTTTATACTAACCTTGTAGAATCTTCATTCTTCCAAAAAAAAAAAAAAAGTAATTTCATAGCACAGAAAGTCATTGCCAAGCTGTGAATATTATAATTATTTGGAGCTTTTGTATATTTGCTCATTATAAACCTTCTTTCCTTTGTTAGTACTGGTAATTTCCTTCCTCTGTGCAGAAGCCAACACTGTATGAAGTGCATATTGTTAAGATGGTGATGACTAATGGGATTCATTCACTCAGGTTCCAATGCACACTAGGTTTAGCAAAAGACTCTGGAAGGCCAGCAAAATATTTTAAATTTTGATGAATATGCTGTTTCCAAGTACTATTGCAAGCAAAGTGATTACACACTCTTAATACCACCCAATTATTTCAGTTATTTTCAATGAATACAACAAACTCACACACAACCTTTTGTAGAAATACAGACAGGCAGCAGTAATTATAAGCAATGAGTTTTTACATTTTAGAATTTTTTTGTCCTTCTCCCGTGTTGGCCTTTGAGCCTCTGGGAGTATGCTAGAACCAAGAAGCAGCAATGACTGCTCTTCATGATTTTGGTTTTTTTCTTTCACACTAGTTTAGCCCCATGACACCTTTGTTATCCTTTAACTCAAGTACAGGCCCTGTGTATGTAAATTTGCAACATATTCCACTCTCCTGAGTGTTTTCAAAATGAGTGATTTGTGAGACCCAAAATGCTCAAAACAAATAGTTTCCAAACGTGGTTTTTCAAAAAGCACCCTTCCATTGTTTAAGCCCAATCAAGTACGAAGATTATTAGGAGAACAAACTTGTGCCCTTCATTCCATCCATGAGATTCCCCACCTTTTGTAGAGGCCTTCCTCAGACACAGCAGCAGTCACAGAAAGTGTTCTCAGTCACATAACATTTTTAATTTGTTTGTTTTTTTTTTTATGCAAAGCACTATAGAAGGTCTTAAACATTTGCCAGGCTTTCTTGGATCAGGCATTCTGAAGCCCTATACACAATCCTAAAAGGAGCTGCTTAAAGGTTCCTGTATCTGTCCTGCAATTGGCCTTCACTTCTTGCCGTATGTACGTATGTGATTCTAACGCCTTGATCTTCCCACAGCAATGAAAAGATCCTCTTCCATTTCCCTGGCAGCAACACGGCGTGCCCTGTCCTTGTATCACTGACAGCTCTGCTGCACCGGAACTGCTGTGATCTTTTCTTACCTCCTGCCATCTGGGTCCAGCCTTTCATGCCCATCGAGTTGTCATGTTCATCTCTCTGAAACGATTCCCCCAATCAGTGCTTCCTTCCTGCCTTGGCTTTTGTGCTTGTGTGTGTTTTTTTTTCTCGAGTCTCTTGATTCAGTGTTTGTGGATGCTGAATAAGCCATTGTGAACCTTTGCGCATCTCCTCGTGCCCGGAACATGCCCATCCGTTGTGGAATTCTCAGTGGCCAAACTGCTTGAGTCCATCATTCCAGTCTGGCATTGTTGGCACCCGCTGCTTCCCAGGCTCCATCACCATTGTGTTGCTGTTTGGTGGCGTTTTCACAGTCAGGCTCCAAGGCAAAACGAGCTTCAGCCACGGAAATGATTTGGGTCTGCTCCAAAGCCTCGGTAAAACTGACCTAGAGAAAATTTAAAGGTTGCCCAGCTTGCTTCTTCTGCTGGTGCTCTGAGCAGGAGGAGGTGTAGTGAGTTGAACTCCTGTGCATCCCTTTGTGAGAGCATTATCTTGTGATCTGCCATGGCCCAGTCAGAGCAGAGCTTTCCTGACAGGGTTTTCTGAGCTGTTGATCTTCAGGGTGCTGGGTACTGTATGCTCCTTTGCTATCCAGAGGTCTGGTATCCAAGTGCTCATCCACATCTGCTTGTCTACTTGCTGCTTCTGCTCCCATCTTCTTCTTCATCCTCTCTTGGATAGCCAATTACAAATAAGCAGTATTTTATTTATACTAAAATGAAATACCATTATTTGGCAACTTGCATACAGTACAATGTTAGAAGGGCTGTAGAAATCTCAAGCTTCCCAACCTATGACTACAGGAGTAAGTTTCTGTGATTGTGCTGTATTTAAGTGTTTTGATGTAAATATCAAGCACCATGACAATTATTTCAATATTCTAATTTATTGCTGTGTTTACAAAGAACCACGAGACAATTCAGATTGATCCAAAAGATGACTTGCAATTCAGAGCTATTATGGGGAGTAGGATCTCTGCTTGAATTTTTTCATTATTAAGACTATTAATCAATATTTATAAATGAAGTGAATGTATGCATATGTATGTTTGAATCTTTGTGTGGGTGTATGGATATTTATATATAAAGGAAAGAGACATAAAACCAATTAAAAGCTAAAAGACAGATGAAAGCCACCCCACAGTTATTACAGTTTTGTTAGAGAAAAATATGTTGCAACAACTTCAAAAATACTGTGTACATAACATTTAATGTGCCGTATGTCTTTTGATGAAACTTCTATTTCTTTTTTTCCCCCCAAGATCCAGTAGTTCAGTATGGTTTACCTCTGAAAAGAAGCATAAAGCTGATCTTGTTTGCTTTTTCCTCCATAGATTGATATGATTCTAGCATAGCATGTGAAGGGTCCCTTTTGGCATCAGTGACTTTGCTGCAAATAGGAAAACAGATCAAAAAGTAAGAAAATGTCACAGTCCTGAGTTGTAAATTATTTCAGTAAAGAACCCACTGTTATTTCCCCTTTTCTTTCTCCCATTCCTTTTCCCTTCTGCTTTTTCCCCCTTTTGATCTCTCCCATCAGACTCCCTCCAGGCAGACAGCAAAATTATTTTTACCAGTTAAGTAAGACCTGGCAGTTGGGAGTTAGCACACATCAGCTAATTCCTCATTAATATTAAGGGGGCAAAGGCAATTTAGACTCTCTGTTGACTTGGCCCTTTATGTTCCAAGGTGAGACTTAATTCCTGATTCCAGTGGAGTTTTGAAAGTAAAATAAGGAAAAACTCTGATACCAGTTCTTCAGTGAGGAGCCTTGGAAACCCAAAAATGATTGCAGGGAAGAAAATAAGCCAAAATGGTGAGGAGGATGTTAGATAAAAGCAAAAAGAAATTAATATCAAAACTTGCAGAAGATTTAAAAAATATTTCTGTGTAGATGAGAGCCTTGTTCCTAATGAAACTCTCTTTGACCTTGGTCCATAAACAGATACACATTTCTGTAATTTTAGATTTCAATATTCAATTTCTAGTTCCCCTCTGAGAATAAACAACCTCCTTTAATGAAATTACAGAGTAAAAGCACTTCAAAATAATTTGCTTTGTCTCTTGCTTTGGTTTATTTAAGGTAATGCATATTTGCTTCATAATCACTTGCAGTATTGTATTGGAATGAATCCTCTGAGGTGCTGAGAGTACACTGCTCTCAGTGAAGTAAATCCCATTTACATACACTTAGCTCTTGCTGATGGCCTTGCTTTTTTGTGAGAGCTACTTTTGTTCAACAGAGTTGCTTTTAATGATGTTTCTTATTTGGATAAAAAAAAAATCAGACTTCTAACTCTAGGGCTGCTTTATTTTTCTAACATTCCTGTCTGCCTCTTGTTAGCAAGAGAATTACAATAAAACAAATCTATATATTCATTTCCTGTTCTGGAATAAATATCCACTTGTTCCATTTGCTGTGGCTCAGAAGCTGCTCAGCTCATTTGCCTGCTATCCATTTAGGCTGTGAGCTTGCATTTTTTAAAGTTCTTGTTTATGTTAGTAGATTTGCCACAGTTTTTCCTGTAGGATTAGATTGAGCAGAATTTAAGAAAATCCCTTCTCCAAGGCAGCTCCTTATCATGTTCAGGTTTGATTTAGAGCCCTAGAGATGAAATCAGCTGTATTATCAGAAAATTTAACCAGAGTTACACTTCTGAAGCAGACAGATATGCAGTGTCACACAGAGCAGCAGCCACATGCCTTTGAACACTGTCCAAAAGTATGGAATCAATAGCTAAAACACACTCCAAACATTCTCTTTAGCTGGATCCAGTTATTTTCCAAGTCCTATTTATCTTAACATAATAGGCTCAACTGTGACACCCTGAGAAAGATTCCTATATTCTGTTGAAGATACAAGGCAGTGTAGTTAAGATTGGGAGTTTATCAAGGAGTTCTTGCTTGGGGAATTGAAGTGAGGAGTTTAGCAGGAACAGGAAGCTGAAAGGGCTGGAGCCACCCCATTAATTTTGGGTAGGACATGATGGAAATTGATGGGCTGGGAGGGTGGATACATAAAAGTATGAACAAATGCAGATATACAGCAAAATAATTATATGTTTGTGATCAGGAGTAAAAGTAAAGTAACCAGAAAGAGCCTGATCAAAAATGACTGAATCTCATTATTTATCAGAGAATAACAGTGAGCATCCAGCAGTTATTTCAGATGAGCTCACCAGCAGATTCCCTATCAATTCTGCCTCTGGATCTTACATCTAATAAAAATGGCTTAAATGTCCTACTTTTCTTTTAATTAAGGCTGAATCACTCTAAACCACCTCATACTGTAAAAGCAAGTTGGTATTGTGTGGGCAGTAAAGTATCAAGTTACTGTGTATTAATTCCATTGACTCAAAGAAAAATCAGGTAGTTTGAAGCTCACCTGGTATTAAAAGTTATTAAAAGAGCAAGGCCATCTTTCATTGAATTTGGATTAAGAGCAGTTACTTAAGAGCCACTGATGGGGTGTTTCATTTCCCTGAAACAGAAAGCCTTTCTGGGGTGTTTTCCTTTGTTTTGTTGGCAATCAGAGAGAACCTTTGCATTTGAAATGCTTAAGAGAATGGAGTAAGTCTTGATTTGGACTTTGGTAAACAGAGCAATTTCATTCTCCTGAACCAGGCAAGAATTGAGGATTCTGTGAAAGAAAGGTTCCTGAAGGGAGAGTTGGTAAATTGACAAATCTGTTGGGTTCCTTCTTATCAAGATTCTCAGGAGTGCAAACAGGTTACTCAGCCAGCAACACACTGAGCTTTGCTATAACTATAATAGAAATGGAACAGCTGGCTCACATATCCTTGTCTCTAAAGGGTAGAGAAGTGGATAAGGAGTTGTAAGGAGTTGGCTGCATGGTCACACTCAGGGCTGTAGTGAAGGGCTCCCTGTCCAAGGGGACACCAGGGCTGGGTGTGTTCCTCAGGGGCTGGTGGTGGCACTGGCACCATTCAACACCTTTGTCCCTGACATGGGCTGGGGGACCAAGTGCACCCTCAGCAAGTTTTGTGACAGCAGAGAGCTGTGTGGTGCCTCTGGAGGGGAGGGATGTCATCCAGCAGGGCCTGCACAGGCTGCAGAGATGGGTCTCCATGACCTTGGGAAGGTCAGCAGGGCCAAGTGCAGGGTCCTGTAGCTGGACCAGGGCAATCCTGACACAAACACAGGCTGGGAGGGGAAGGGACTGAGAGCAGAGCTGAGGAGAAGAGCCTGGGGGTGTTGGCTGATGAAAAGCTCCACATGACCCAGCAATGTGCTGCCCAGAAACCACACACTCCCTGAGCTGCATCCAAAGCACCGTGGGCAGCAGGGCAGGGGGGATTCTCCCCATCTCCCAGGCAACCAGCCACAGTGTGAGGACAGTCTTAAGCTGTGCCAGAGGAGGTTTAGGTTGGACATTAGGAGGGATATCTTCATGGAAAAGGTGATTAGACATTGGGATGGGCTGCCCAGGGAGGTGGTGGAGTCACAGCCCTGGAGGTGTTTAAGGGGAGACTGGCCAAGGCACTCAGTGCCCTGGTGGTGCTGGGTCACAGGATGGACTCAATGAGCTCAGAGGTCTGTTCCAACCTAGCAGATCCTGTGGTTCTGTGGAAGCAGAGGGTAAAGAACAGCACTTAGGAAGTAACAAGGATGTAAGCCAAAGAAACAGGAGCTATGAAATGTTCAGCAGAAGAAAGCCCAACCAAAAGCAAGACAGGAGTATGAAATCAAAGAATTGCAGTGTTGGGAAAGGACTTGAGATGAAGTCAGGACCTTAAAGTTGGTTGAACTCCTTAATAATCTCTACTTTCCCAATATAACAAGCAAGGAGAGAAAATAAAAAGGGTCTTCATCATGACATTGTGGAAAGACAGCTTCAAGGACAGGAGGGCTGGGGCTGGGTTGTGCAAGTCACATCTTAACCTACACTGTACATTCAAGTTGCTCATGTCATCTGCTTTGAGAGACATTAAAGATGTGAAAAATACAGAATGATTTTTAGCTGGACAGTTTGGGTTGGAGATACACTTAAATAACCTGTGCATAAGTGTTTGAATGTGTGCAGGTATATTGATACGTGTGAGGGTGAAATACAGCCATAAGTGTACTTGGTTCCTAAATAAATGGCTGTGTGAATCAAATATACTTTATATACTTATACAGGTTTGGATAAACTTTACAAATTTGTAAAGGAACCAATTTGTTTGAACTAATTCAGGAGTCTCCAACTCCTGCTGGCACAGAGTGTCCCTCAGTACACTGTCCATGAAGGGACTGCCTGATGATGAGGTAACATAAAAAATTAATCATCCTGACACTGAGTCAATTTACTACTCCTAAAGGACAAAAGCACCAGTGAGTTATGCAGGTTAATCAAAATGAGTGCTGATAAAATCCCTCATGGTCATATATCCATTATATATGATGTATTTTACAGCAGCTCTGTTTTAGGGCTTTCTCCAAGTTAAAACAGTGAAGAATTCCTAATTATCCTATGAAACATCTTAAAGATGAATTTAAAAAAAAAAGGCATAAATAGATGCTCCTGTAGTGCCTCTAAAGCTGTTTGCAATACCTCTCCCAAATATTTGACAATAATAGGAATTTTGTTCATTATATGTAGCTTATCCCAGTAAAGGGAGCATGGACCAGGAGCTCAGAGAGTTTATGCAGTTGGCTTCCTTGGAGGGATTTAAGCCTGGAGTAGAAAATGCAGCAGCTGAGAAGATCTACTGTTGGTAATCAACTCATTTCAAGTTAAAAGTTACACAAGAGTCCTCCAGAAGTCTCTTTTAAGTGACCTTTGTACGGAATTTTGATTCAGCCAAGTGAAAAATCCTGCAGGATCTTGTTCCTGTGTCAGGGAATTCACAGGGTTTTGCCTTTGTAAGAGGTGCTGGATTGGATGATAGTGCATAGCCTGAGCTCTGGGCATCAGGGGGATTGTAACTGTGATCCACAGGAAAAACGGTGCTGAAGCCTCTGGAAAGGTTAATTTATTTTTTATTAGTGTATGGCTGTTCCTTCAGAGAAGGTGGATGGTGGCAGACAGAGTTGGTGTAAGGAAAAGCTGATGAACAAAGCTCAAGACAACTGAACAATCCAACAAGAAAATATTTTTTGCACAATAACCTCGGTTCTTCTGAAGCTCCAATTTTTTTATATATATAAAGCTATTTTTAGGACTAAGAAAATACCTCATTTTATATGAATGCATGTATAAACACACATAAATATGAAACGATATATCCTGCATAAATGGAAAGATGTTATCTAGAATTTAATTTGCAAGGCAAAATTACACTGCACTTGTCTTCATTAGAATATATTCATGGAGACAAGAAGCACACACACCATCTATATGTCTGCATTCAGTGGGTTTAAATGTAGACAGGTCAGACTTTTATCCTTATTAAGAAGCATTTTGGCTCCAGGGAACATGCTCTTGTGCTTTATCAAGTGCCTAATATTCATGCATTTGTGATGATTAAATTTATTGAAATTTCTCATTAGAACAACTTTCTGCAGAGGGAAGTATTTCTGATACCAATCAGTATCAAGCCATTTAATTCCTTGAAAACAGTGTAAAATGTTACAGATTCAAGACTGAGGCTTGAAACAAATATGAGCACAGAAAAAGGTTAGAGAATTGAAGGAAATACTATTGTATGTGCTTCATTACATACTGCATTTGCTTTGAAAATTGTAGCTACTCAAAAATTCAAAGCTCACCTGCTGCAATAGTTACAGCTTCACTTCAGCCTGTTTTCCTATTCCAGGCCATGCTGTAGGAGCTGGGAAGAAAATGGGAATATAATGGCTTTGTGATGCACAAATTACACCAGCCCTGCAATAATTAGCAGGGCCCAAAGACCATTCTAACACACCCTAAAATACAGTCCCAAAGGATTATTCCTGTAAGAATTGCTATAAAGAAAGAGAGGACTTTGGGGCTGTCTTATGTTCACTTGTTTTCCTGTCTTGCTGCCTTTAAAAGAGATGGTTTGGGACCAGCTGTCACCATTTTGTATGAAACAGGAATTCCTTTCCCCTGGGACATTCTCAGTTGGCCTCCCTCATGCACTGCACAGATTTGCTTATAGGTTCATCCCAAAGCCATACATGAAAATGAACTTTGTTTCTTGCATGTGGAATTACAGGGGACTGAATTTCCGTAATGACAGATTTAACCCACAGTAGGAGATTTTGGACTGTGTTTCTTATACAGAAGTGCATCTTGTAGTTCTTACAATCATTTAACTCCTTGAGTTGGGAAGTGGTGACACTAAATCCCACTTCTAAAAGTACTATCAGATGGGGCTTTTGCAGATATTAAAAGAATAACAACTAAATAACAACTAAAGTTCAGACTCATCAGTGACTTTGACTGTAATTGTATTTCTTGACAACCAGAGTTGCAGAGGAGCAACACACAGAGAACTGTTCACAGACAAGATGTGCCTTCAAGGGAAAACATCAGCAGGTTTTTCCAACCTGAGCCAAATCAACTACAAATACTGAACAGAACAGCTTACAACAAAGTTTTTAATAAAAGCCACAAAAGAGATGTGTTTCCATTAAATGAGGGACATCATAATGGCCTCTAGGAAGAGAGCTAACTGAGTGAGCAAGGTTAAAAGTAGCCTAACTTTAACCTCTGAAATATTTTTCTTCCACACTTAGGACATATTATTATTATTGAAATTATTTTTATGTACCTCATAGAAGCAAAGGAAGAATAATTCTGATGTCACATCTAATCTTACATGACAGATAAGCAGCTGCTTCAGCACAGAGGGTTTGTTTTATGTAATGTAATTAAGACATTGATATGAAGTCAAAGTAAAAGACTATCCAGTATCAGAAAAATCAATTCTAAGCTCTTACTGTTAGATATTCTCAAAAGCTTTCTTTTAACAGCAGTTCTTTGTGATTCTGACTAATGCATCATCAAAACCTCGTGGTCTGGGTTACCAGGTAGGTAATAGTATGTCTAGAATCTGAGATGAAGTATACAAGTAATGTGTCCTAAATCTCATCAAAGACCAAATTACATTTCTGTAAAACTGGATTAGAGCATCAATATCTGAGCCAAAACTCTGCAGAGACATTTTCATCCCCTTCTCATACCTGCAGCTGGGCTCAGCGTTTCCATTGTCAAAAAGTTAGAGAAGTTACAGCTTTGCTCAGTGTCAGGTGGGATGTTCTGTATTTCATCATTCCTTAGCTATGACAGGTAAGAATTTTCCCACTTACCCATCATGCTGATGGATACAGCAGCTGGCCCTCTTTGGGTCAGAGGTGTGTCTGTGTTAAGCTCTCAGACTTTGGTGTCACTTTGGCATTTTTACATGGCCTTTTCCAGCTCTCCCTTCAGTTCCTCACAATCCATCCCTTTTTTGCCTTCTGTGTCTGGGCCAGCCTGGGTCATGCTGCTGCAGGGTTGGTTCTCTGTGCTCAGACTTCACAGACAGCACCCACCGGTCCCTGTGTGGTGCCTGCCTTCCCCACCACGTGCCCATCCTTTCAAGCAAGAAAGAAAGCACCTTGGGATTTTTTTCTCCATCAGATCTTTGAGGTCAGACTAAACAAGGACCCCTGCTTTAAGTTGGTTTCTGGTGCCTGAGTGCAAGTAATTAAATCAATTATTTGACCAGCATTTACATAGTTTTCTTATGCTGTTAGGCTTAACTTACATCCCTTATGAAAATATTTGATATTAAAGTCTTCATTTACTGCCTCTTTGCATTTTGATGCATTCATTTATTTAATCTTAATTGTGTTCCTTGGAGCATTTGGAAGATTTCTGCACTTTCTTGAATGTATATACATTTTAAAAATGCTTTCATGAGGTGTATTCTTGCTCTGCTTTTATTCAGTAATATGTTTATGTGCACAGCTCAGTCTTGACTTTGCTCATCACTTAATATTCTCTTTACAGATACCACACTAAGCAGGTCAAAACAAAATTTCAAATTTCAGTAGTACTAGCCCCAAAATACTGTCTGGGGTATAATCTGCCACCCAAGCTGTTGAACTGTTTATATCACATTATCATGGTGGAATTTTCCATATTTCTCCACATTTCTTCTCTTTTTACTGGAGAATATCCTTGGCCATACTCAGTCTTCCAGGAGTTAATTGTGCTTCTTCCATATGTTTCATCCCAATAAAAGACAAATTTTATCTCTCTAACCTCTCTCTTTAGAAGATCTTAGAACTGCTGTTACACGTGTAATTTTTCTGACATTTAAGGTTTTAGCCTCTTTCTCAGAAGGAGCAACCTCACATAGGCTTCATCGGGTCTGGTGGTCACAGGAGTTCGAAATAAGTTCCTACTTTATTTGGCAAAAACAACTGTGGTGCAGTAGTCAGACCATAGGTTACCTAAGCTGTGAANTGCTTCAAAGCAACATCTGCAAATACTGCAGGGTAACCATGATGAGCAAAGTTTTGAAGGTTAGGAAGGAAAATGCTTGACTCTGTTGGGAGATGCAGTGACTGGTACTAGACATGAGTCACACTCTTCCTTTTTGCAGTAGAAGGAAAGGAGAGAAAAACAAAGAACACTCTGACAGAGCAGGGAATGCACATTAATCATTATTAAGACAGAAAAACTAATCATGATTAGATTACAATTCACATGAACCTTGTAGCACCAAAAAGCCCGAGGGAAAGCATCAATATTAACTCCATGTGCTTATAATACATACCCTTAAAAGACATTTAATGAGTATTTATTTTTCCTCTTCCAAAAGGCAGGCTCTTATGCTGCCAGTCTTTACTGGCACTGAATAGCCCCCCATTCTCTAAGCAGTTTTATTTAATAGAGTTAGGTGTAGCAGCAGAAAAATATATAGTGTTTTTTCAATTTTATTCTACAGCTAGATTATTAAGAAAATCCCAGTGGATAATATACTCAATTATGTTTAGTCCCTAACCTGCTTTTTCAGAATTTGGATGATAAAAATACCCTTTACAATAAGGTAGACTGAATATCCAATTTTGAGCCCTCCATTTCAGTCCTTGAGATGTTGTTTGAAAAAAAAAAGTGTGCCTCAGCCTGTAATGGCTGTCATTGTCTAAAAATGTACATCTTTAAAAACATCACCTCTTTGCAATTTTTATTGATATTTTCTGCAACTTGAAAGTGTGCTCTGTAAATGAATGTATGCCCCCAATTTTGACACTTCCCTCACTAGTTCTTTCAGCACAGGCTGTCAGCTCTCATTTTCAATACAAGAAAACCACAATTCTTTTCCTGACCTCCCTCATGCAGTGGTGCAGGAGGCCCAGCCCTCTGGATTACTCCACTCAAGGGGTCAATCCACGGGTGTGAATTGGATGTTTATCCCTGTTGGGGAACACCAGCGTAATTCCTGCTGCAACCACTGGAATTTTAGCTGCTTTGTGGCTGTTTTTGTGCAGTTTGGCTGCACAAAACCACACATAAAATGGAGTCACTTGGGAATCTATTGGCCAAATCCATGCCCGTTCTGATGTCACTCAGCATTTAATTGGGACAGAGCTTTCTGTCCCCTCTGGTTGTCATCAAAAGGTGCCAAAAATGTTCCCCCTTTTGGATCAGCAAGGCCTGACCCTGTGCTGTGGGAAGGAGTGAGAGGAACCCCCAGCCAGTGGGGTTACTCATCGTGGAGGAGGCCCTTGGCCAAGCATAGCTCCTTCAGCACACGTTCCCCTCTCTCCTCACCTCTACGCTACGGCGCCATTTTTCTCTTGCTCTCTCTCTCACTATCTCTTTTCTGTATCTCTCGGAAATCAGACTGGAGTTCAGAGCACTTTCACTGCCTTTTATGAGGTAGAGTGTGATGTCATAGATGGGGGCAGGGCTAGTCAACTTTCCACCCACCCACCCACCTGTGCTGAGGGAGCTACGCTTGAGACGGGAAGCGGTGACTCCTCAACGGTGAGTAACCTCCTGTCTCATCTCTTCTTTAGAGGTCTGGGGGTGGAGGGAAGACACGTGAGAATGGGGGAGGGGTTTTTTTGATAGTTTCTCTTTTTGTCTTTTTTTAATTAACTATAGGACTCACAGAGTTAATTGCATGTGTTGTGTTAGTCACCTGCAGGGAAGTGTCTCCTCCCTGTCCAGCAGTCCCAGAGTTAACTCCTCCTGCAAAGCACTGGCCACGTTTCTCTGCACAGATGGTCCATTGGCTGATGGTTAAACTGAGCCTTCAGTGCTTATCTTGCCCTGTTAAAAAGGCAGGCTTTGGTCCACTTGAACTCAGTTGCTAAATTTCCATTAATTTAATTACAGTATTTAATTACAGCGCTGGGCCATAATTTTCCTGAAGTTCTTTATGATTAAAGATAGATGGTGTTATTTATATATATATTTGTCATAATTAACTGTGGATAATGGCTGTTTATATGGGACAGGATTTCCTTTTTTTTATATGATTCTATTACTGTTTTTATTCACTTTATCCAGAATATTTATGAAGCTGTGTATTGACAATAAGCCAGTTATATAGACCTTTCTCATAGATGAAATAAAATTAAAAGGTAAATTGTGGAAGACATAAAATTAAGCAGAAAACCAAGAAGACATGTAACTCTGACTTAAAATTTGAAATTATAAATCAAAGTATTTGATTTATTTTTTCTTTGATAAGAACTTGAGATGGGCAGGGATGCTGCTGACTGAATTTCTTGGTGTGTTTTTTGTCTCACTGCCTAAATGTTACAATTTTACTTTAAAGCATTGTCTTGTTACCTATTTCCCTGGGCCCCCAGGTATTACTGCTTCACTGTTTTAATATCCCTCAGCATATTAAAAAAGACAAGATGGACTGCGAAGACCTTCCTTCCTTGCTCTGCCTCCTGGGTATCTATTAAAGCTGTCAAGATGTCACTGCTCTCATATTAAAGGGCAGAAGAAGGATCATATGAAGATTTTGGGCCCTAGGGATACTGCAAATCTTGCTGTTCTTGTTCATTTAAAGCTCTTTACCAGCTTGGTGTGGGGTCTGCTCATGTCCCAGTGAGAGGCACTAAAAGGCAGCAACGTGTCCTCAATAAATCAAAGAAGGAGAGTGCAGTCACAGCCTTTTCAGCAGAGGGGTTCAGAGTCTGATTGATGAAGTGCTTCTGTTTCCAGGTGACCAGGTGGCTTGGAGCAATGGGGTGAGGGTGCAGGCCATTCCATCTCGTGGGCAGTGGCATTGCTGGGAATTGGTCCATGGTGATGGATGGAGATTCCCCCCTGATGACTCAGGGATCTTTGTATCAATGCACAGGATGTCTAAATGGAGCTCAGGGAGGGTGAGAGTCTTGTTTACAAAGCTGCCTACCAAAACTTTCACAAATGGTTCTTTCCCTCCCTATCAAAGAGAAAAATAATGACAAAGAATATAAAAATGTCTCCCTGACAGGTGGTGGCTTTTCTAGCTTTGAATAATGTGCACAAGGTGTTTTATTGCTGCTGTTCCTTTAGTAAACCAAACACTGAAATCTCCAAACTTTCCTTTGCAAAGCCATGGACTTGCCTAGGAAATTTAGCTTCCCCAGCAAACTTTAATCTTTCCAGGAAAGGAAAAGCAAAAACAGGTTAGTCAATCTCTAATGTTTCACTGGGAAAACTTTATGGGAATTGCTGCTCTTCAAGATGATTTGAAGTTGGTTCTTTTAAGAGGCAAATGCTTGGAGGTAAAATTGAATTTAGATCCTAAGCACATCCTTTGCTGATGAGTTTATCAAATTGCCTTAGCACATAATTATTCTTGCATAATGCAGGAGACTCCAGTTTTTGCACGGAATTTATAAAACACAAAGAGCAAGAATAAAGTGCCCCAATCTCACTTCAGTGATACAAAAACATTTTGGTGGCATAGAGAGAGAAACTCTTTTTAAATCTGGTGTAAGTATTGGGGAAAGGGAATCAGAACTGGTGTCATTCAATGATGGTGGTGAATCAGAGATCAGCACTGAGGGGATACTGTGGAGCAGGGATGTCAGCACATCACTCTGAATCCAGAGAAATTTCCACTCTAAATTTATCTTGTAAGTTGAACAAATTAGCAGTTGGCTGACTTCTGTATAGTGGGGAGTTTGTCAAGGGAAAGATATTCCAAATTACATGAGCTGTTGCAATAATTAACCTGAAAACTGTCCATGACAATTCTAATAACAAATTTTTGTCCAGGTAACCACAGGCTGTGAGTTTGGCTGAATAGCTTAACATTGGGAGAATAAATAAACTAATGTTACATTTCCTAAGCTAATTCCCCTGTTCATTTATTTTACTGGCAGCTATGATTTAAAAAAAAAAATAAATTAAAATGTCTGAAGTGCAGAGATTCCTACATTTTACAGCCTAAATTAAATGTGTATTCAGTCAGCTACGAAGTTTGTTTAATGTTATTTACATGTACATTACATTAAATTAAAATATTATAAGGCCTAGATTTCAGCTGATTTTATTTAGTGTTTAATATGAAAACTTTTAAGGCAAATATCTGATAAATTTCTTCCAATACGTGCTAATTCAAATAAGTTAAATCTTCATAAATTATTAGCAAACTGAAAGTTAATTTTTGATGCAGTATTCTTAAAAAATTTATACTTGCAAGCATGTTGTGTATAATCATCTCAAAACAAACCCAGTATAATGACTAGTCTATTTACACCTATATATTTAAGGAGATCAACATTTAAATGAAAGATTTATTCCTCAGGCATAGTGGCAAAGGGTGAGCAATAGTTTAAGGATGTAAGATCATCTACAGGGGTCAAGCATTTTTTTCAGTATGATTAAAGCAACCATGTGAAATTCCCATTTTTTTTTTCTATTTGCCAGGCTGGCTTCTCTTACAAGTTGAATTAAAACTTTGTGGGTTGGTTCTTACCTTCTTTTTCTCAGTGAGAAGTGAGGGAGAGCTGTGAAATGTTCCATCTGTTCCCAAACCATGTCAGCTGGCACAGAGATGCTTCTCCCCCTGCCCTCTCTCCCTCTCTCTGCAGTTTTGGGCTGGTTTAACACCACTGCCTCTACAGGAATTGTGTGGATTTAATCTTGTTGAAGCAGGAGGAGTCACAATGACAGTGCACAGCATTCTAGAGGACTCTTCATGTTGATTTAAATTGATTAAAAATCCTTTTAAACCTCGACTTCAGCTTGTTTGAATTTACAACACAACTGAGTGTGGTGGAAGGAAGAAACCAGGATTGCCTTAACACCCTGGACTTTCTGATCCTGGGACAGTTGCACTCAAAGACATTAAACATGATTCCCTTAATTCAAAATCCTTTGGATTTCTATCAGTCCCATCTGAATGTCTCAAAGCAAACAGATGCTGTAGCCTGGTAAGACTGAAAACAGAAGTAAATATTGTCATTATTTCCTTTCTACAAATACTGCTGAGCCACACTCAAGTAGAAAACATCTATAGAATCATGGTGGCTTTCAAACATTACACACCCCTTCATGACTCAGTTAATGTTCAAGATCAGCCTTTCTCTGTCTTCCATTTGATATTCCAGTTTCTGATCTGGATGGCCAAATTAAAATAAAACCAAAAGCAACAAAACAACCTCTAAAAAACAAATGAACCACAAAAAATGAACCACAACTGCCATCCCCAAGAAAGACTTCACCCAAGATTAAGTGTGGTTTGAAAAAGACAGAATTGGAAAGAAATCCTGCAGTAACAGTGGGAGGCTGCCCCACTCAGGCTGTGCAAAAAGATGTGAGTAGGTCTCTGGGGTAATGGAAACTGATTGTTTTATTATTCAGGAAGATTTTAATTGAATTATGAAGAGGATTTTGCTCTCATCTCTATTGCTCTGTGAATAGTGACTCATCTAGCCAAGTGTAAACATCTGCCTCTGAGATGTTCACTCCAGCCCTCCTTTATGTGAGAGCAATTTCCAGAGGGCAGAGATCCTCATTTCAGGTAGACACTGACAACTCTTAGATTGGTAACACCTTAAAAATACAGAGGCATAAGCAGGCAAATTAAACTGTGTGTACAGAGTCAGAAAGTTTAGCCTTGGGCTTCTTTCAGGGGTTTATATTGATATGTAAGTAAATTCAACTTTCTGTGAACTGAGCTGATGCCTAATCTTTTTCTGAACAGAAATTTTAAAATTGCTTATCAAGGAGCATTTATCTGTGTAAATTTTCTGTCTTGATGCTCTGATCTCTTTAGTTTCTGGAGATTTTTGTATGTCTTGTGTTTTTGGGTTTCGCCCATTTGGGGACCAAAAGAGAATTAAGGAAAACAGTCTCAAGACCATTAAGTTGTTTGAATTTTTGGACCACTAGGTCAAATCCAAAGACAGAATTTTTTGTAGATGTTGAGCACCTGCCCAGATTCACTGTACCATCTTTAGGATTCCAGTGCAATTTAGGATTTCTAAGCTGAGTTTAAAAGGTGAAGGGCTCTGGCCCATCTCCATAGAGAAAGAACCCATGGAAGATCTCGAGTGCTTCATGGTTCCTGGTCTCCTTCTCCAAGCACAAAGGGAGTCTGGAATCTTTTGGTCCAGAACCTGAAATTAGGCAGGTTGAGTGCAGGGTAAGACTTAATTTGTAGAAATGAAAACTCTGAACACTTTAACTCAGTCACCAAACACACCAAATCAATGGATTTTAAGAACAGCCCTATTTTTCCTGCTTTCATTTCTACAGAAATTGCTCAATAAGAGGCAGCTGAAAAAAATTCTGGGTGTTCAGGTGACACCAGCCATGGTGGATCATGACTAATATTTAGAGACACTCAGTTTGAATTTTTTGATGCCAACTAAGTGCAGTCAAGTCTGTAAGTAATCATGACTAATGTACACTATTTAAATAAGAACTTTATAAGAAAAGAGCCTCTGGAAATGCTTTTTCATTTCACCATTCTCCTGAAGTCTGTACCTTCACCTCCTTTAGGTAAATTCTGGATGAGTGGTAGGATTTGGAGATGTGGTTGAATTAATTTGTTTTGTGGAGGGATGGTTGTCCTGAGGTGAAGAGCACAGGAATCATTTGGATTATTTGAATCCTTGAGGAAACCAGGACTTCTGCATTTGTTGCTCAGGGAAAATATTACCTAAATTACTGAACTGCAAAAGAAAAGAGACTCCAGGTAAATTCATAATCCCTAACACAAGTATTTTCTGAAGAAAGTAGTGGTGGATTTAAACAATTTCAGTGAGTTATTAAAAATTTGTGAAAAATGATATTTTTCCTCCTTTTTTACAATTACTCATTTTTATCAGAGAAGATATTGTTGTCTACAACAATGAGGAGGAGTTAGAAGAGCCAGATCCAGACCTGTCAGAGTTGCATGGTCATAGGGACAGGAAAAGCAGTAAAAATAACCTTTCACATGGGAAATACCAATTAGATACAAGGTAAAAAAGTTTTAACTGGAGGGTAGTGAAATTCAAGTGCAGGGTGGAGTTCTCTAGCCCAGAGATGTGAAATTATCCATCCTTGGATGTACCCAAATTTCAGCAAAATCCAGAACAACCTCATGTAATTCAAATTTTCAACAGGGCATTGCTCTGGATGACCTCAGAAGGTTCTTTTCATCCTTAAAGAATGTTTGCATAATAAAACATGAGTAATAAAAATGAACCCTTAGCATTCAGAGCAAGTTTTTATTCATTCCAATTTATTCTCAATTTGCTGTCATCTTTACTTCTTCTTTCCCTGTGAATTGCAACAGCCTTTACAAATGTTTCTGTTTTGCACTGGTTTCATTTGCTTGCAGTAAGAACAGCTAATTGTTACCTGTTTTAGTGGTTTTTAATGACATTTAGTGTTAGCTAAAGTTAAAAATGTAATGAACAGATGCATTTACAAATTGTTTGTTCAGTAAAAGACCAGGGAAAAAATTCCTTTTAGTAGGGAACTCTTGTTACTTACTGAATGTTGTTTAACCATTGATTGAGTTGGCCAAATAAATAGAACAGCTAATAATGAATAATTTATTTAGCATAAAATTATAGAACTTTCATTAGAAATTATTTGTTATATATGATTAAGGCAGCTCTGTCTGACTGGAATAGAGCATCCCCTTGAAGGCTGTTGGGGAGTTTTGATTATTTTTTTTTTTTTAATTTCATTGCACACTGTTGGAAAGTCCTGGAAAGTGCTCAGGGAATCGAGCAGAGAAAGGAATGTTTTCATTGACTGAGCTGAGCAACACTGGAAGGACCCTCAGCTCCAAGGAAGTAAAATCCTTTTAGCACCTGAAAAAATGATCAATATCTTGACTGATCGAAGCCTTTATCTTCTTCTGCAAGACATAAAATATGTATGAAAATAAAACTTAACAGCAGGCAAACATTAGGAAGCAAGGAATAGTTGTCCTGGTATTATCTTCCATTCTACAACAAGTTTTTCTTTTTCTTTTT
>VWYE01020913.1:0-24962 GCA_013398995.1 Alaudala cheleensis | reverse complement strand
AAGCCTCAATGCTTGTTTAATCTCAAGAGAATTTCTGTCACAGTGGTTAACTCCACAATCACCGTCAATAAATTTACTTCTTCATAGCAAAATCAAAACCCAGGCAAAGAATGGAGCAGTAGGGAAAAAATGGCCAAAACCAGACCCTGAATGTCTTGAATAATTTCCAAGTATAAAAAAACCCACTGAAATTAATGTCTGAATGCTTTGAACTCCTCTGTACAGAAAAGAAAATGGATGGGAGAAAATTGCCAAGGAAATGTCATTGATAAATCAAAGCATCTCTACTGCTCCCATGACCTGAAGTACATTATCACCACTAAATCCACTCGACATACCTTCAAATAATCCAAGCAGCCACTGTTTCCTTCTAGAACTACAGAAACAATAACTTGTTATTCCTGAAACGTTGCAATTCTTTTTATAGCACAAAACTCTAGTCTGGTCTCCCATCAGTCACCTCATCCTTAGCTTCAATCTTTGAGCAGCAAGTTCATCTGTAAACTAACTGCTTTATTTTAATTCTGAGGCATTAAGATGAGTCAAGGAGGTTGGCAGGCAGTCAGCTTTTCACTGACCTGTAAGCACAACAGGAATTTTAATACCCACTTCACTCATTTAGCTGACCCAATCCTCAACAGCACACTTACTAATTACAGTTTCAAATCCTGTAAAGTAGTTTATCCTTTGGTATAATAGCCTATTACAAACACCGAGCTGTAGCATTTAACATTTTTGGAAAACTGCCTCACTACCAGTTTTTCAGACAGTATCTGCAGTTCTTCCATAAACATTAAAGCATTATTCTCTTCTCACAGCACATTAGGAACGGATATAATTAACTTTGTATCAAAAGGATTGCCAAGGTCTTCAAGAGTGGCTAGCATTCTTTTTAATGAGATCTGAAAAATAAAATATTCAGGACTTTTCCTAAAATCAAGGTCCCTCCTTTTGCATCTCTGAACAAGCTCTCAAGAAAGGAAAACACAGAAGAATCACAGTTGTATTTCAAAAAGCTCCGAGCATGTCCAGATTAAATTAATAGAGAGATCAGAACAGAGATGTCAAGAAAACAAGAAGCATAAACAAGAAGATGGAAAAACTATTTATGGACTGTCTCTTCTCTGCATACTTTATAGGGAGAAAGTACATTTAGTGTCTTCTGTATCTCACACTACAGGATGTACTGGCACACTCCATACTGAGTCTCAGGGGTTTGAGTTTGAGGTTTTGGGGTGGGGGGATTCCATTATTGAGAGATACAGGAAAACTGAAATCAATCTCCCTTTAAATTTTGGTTGTCTCCAATCACCCCCAGGCAGGCAGAGGAAAGCACCCCCCCAGAGCAGTCAGCCAGTAAACTGGAGCTGTGAGGGTGAAGCCCACACCCCCTAATGCCATGGGAGCAGCTCTGTGCCAGGCCAGGGGCTGAGCTGAACTCCAAGCAATATTCAGCAACATTCTGTTGGCCTGCAGCAAAACCAGCATTATATTGCCATTGCCAGTCAGAGATCACAGGCTTCTTCTGAACCCATCTATTCCAACCTCTAGAGAGGTCTGGGCTTGTCTTGGTCTGTCTGGAGATCAAACAGGAAGGTGCTACTGCTGGTTTTGGTTACAGCTTAGCTTTGTGCAGTTGTGTGGCCTAAGACCTATTGGTACAGTAACTGCAATACATTCCTCCCATTAATGCAGCATAATAACAGACAGTTATGCATTCTAGAATAAACTATTTACAAACCTAGAATAACAATGTAGCATTGAGGAGCTCACACACAAGATGACAAAGGGCTTGAAAGTACAAGCACGGGAAATTAAAAGAGATCTCAACTACATTCAGCTCCTGAATAGTTGATTACTGGTCCTTAAATGCATGCAAGTTTCAGAGCTGGGTAAAACTAGATATGACAAAAAACCAAAGAATAAGCATCCAATATACATATGGATGCAGTATTTATTACTTTTGGGAAATTCAGCTGTAATGTGGAATTCCAGACACATGAAGGACTAAGGAGTAAGCATGCACTCAAAACAGGATTAGCCCCAAGAGGGTTCTAAAAGAAGGAAAAAAGCAGCAGCATCAGTATCAGTTTTCTTCCTGTGAAATGTTGCCAGGTTGTCACTTCCCTCCCATTCCTTGCTGAGGAAAGCTGCACCTGTTTACCTTAGGACACACAAGGGTGGCACATGGATGAATAAAAAAACTGGGGGGAAAGGGGATAGATACAAAGGTACATGGAATAATAAGTTTAACTGTATCATGACTGAGACCTTTTCTGCAACAGTACTCTCTCTGATATACTTATTCCTAGGCTAATCATAGCTCTTTGATTAGACTATCAAGACTTTAATTAGGCTAGCAATAAACTCCTGGCTTTGCCTTTGCATACGAAGTGTTTCTTCAGAGCACAAGCTGCAGTGCAGGAATTGATGCAGCCAGAGGGAGAGTGCACCAGAAGGAACAATTTCAAAGGGGGAAATCCTGAGTGCCAGCTTCTATTTCAAAGCCTCCTCATAAATTTCAAGGTAAACAGTTAAATAAAAGACATCATTTCATAAGCAGTTGTATCACTGATAATAATTTCAAGGTTTTCTTGCATACAGATGAGGTATCTAAAAATCACCGATAAAGGGTTGTATTTTCATTACTCAAAAACAAGTATGCAAACTGCTTATTAGCACCAAAATTAAACTGGCTTAACATTTATCTCTATGTGAAAATCTAGTAGCAGCTGTGCAGTAAAGACTCCTATGAATAAACTGCAATTGATTCACTTCCTTAGTCATGTACTCGTCATGTAAAGTACCCATTTTGGACATACACTTAAGTGTCTCTGGATTTTCTTATCCTGGTAAAATGTTCTCAGAAAACCAGTGACTTGCTGATCTCTAAAAAGTGGAAGTTGACTAGAAACACTGTCCTTGAAACAGCACATGGGGTTTTGCAACATCTTTACAGAAGCTTTCCTATTGTTTTAGGGAGAATAGTGATGAGCATACATGAGAGGATGGGCTGGCATCAGCATTTGTACTGTCAAGTACAAAAATGAAATACAAGCATGAGGGTTTTCAATTTTATATTTACTCAGAGCAGTCAAATATCAGTAACAAACACTACTCGATCATTCAAAATAGTATTCAGTTTAGTGGATTTTCTTTTTTTTTTTTTATTTTGAGTGGTAAAGCTAATGGGTTTCTGTTTTCACAGCCACATCCATTTTCTCTGCAAGGAAGTTTTGTTCAGGTAGCTCAGTTTCTCTTTATCCAGTTACTCAGCTACTGAAGCATCCCTTCAGATCAAACAGCACTGGACAACAACAGTAACTTCAAAACAATTGCCAGAGGTCAAGATACTTTAAGATGTGCAAAGAGTATGGGCACTAGGACAGTACAAAACACACAGACCAGTGCTTCCATTAGCATACACAGGCACTACATGGTTTTTCCATATATATTTCAATAATGAACCCATAAACCAAGTAGGGTTCTCCTATGTAAGGAGACCATTTTAGGAAAGGCAGTATGTTTGGAAAATGTAGAATAGTAATACTGAATGCTCTATTTGCTGATCTATGCCTTTTTTACACACCTGCACATCTGTGGTAGGCTCATTTTGTGCACTCTTAGGACATTACCCACCCAGAGCAGCACTAGTTACCTACAGAACACTGCGTCTGCCAGTTCAGACCACTGAATTAGGACCCACTTACAAGCATAAACTTGTAAAATTTCAGGAGACATGGCAGGTGTCTACAGTGAAAATCCCACAATTAAGGATTCCTGATCAGAGACAGTGGAGATCCTTCAGCTTACCTGTTCTCTGAATAAGATGCAAGTGTTCTGCAATTCAGCTACCAATGAAGGAAACAGTGCTCTGTCCTCTTCCCCCACGGATATTAAACACAAATTTAGGACAGGCTGAAGTATTTTGACAACAACACCAAACTCAGATGCTGTGTATTACAGAAGAATTTGTAAATTTTTGCTCAAGACAATTGCATTATTTATATAAAGGACTAGATTACTCTGTGCTATATCTTGCATTCATGGAATGGAACGTTGTGGAAAATCCATATAAATGGAATTTTATTAAGCCTTTTTATTTCAGCTGTTGTTATGAGTGAGGTCTACCTGACTATCAGACTATTCACTACCTGCAAATACACTTAATCTAATAAACACATAACATGAATTAGTAAAGACTCGAACATGATTAGAATTTGCAGTTAAAGTAACTGCTGATCTTCATTTGAACATCTGGAAAACCACTGGACATTCTCCAAAAGTAACAACCATTAAGTAGGAGAGGCAAACTGTATTTTTACTAACATGACAATTTATGCTCAATACTCTTCTGCAACCAAAGCTCTGGAAACAAGAATAAAGGAAAAAGGGGAAGTTATAAAAGAAAACAGTTAATACAGGGGAAATAATGCTCAGGATGTACACTACTGAAGAATTAATAAGCACAGGGAAGTATAGGCAAAAATATAGCTGCTAAAATGTGGTTAAAAATGTCAGGGACATTGAGCTATTACAATAATGGAATACATCATCCTTTGAGATGTACAAGAAAATGTCAAGATTGCATTTTTCCCTTGTTCTATGGAGTTACAGTACAATGATGACATGATTAAACAAGGCAAGGAAAGAACACTGACAATATCACTGAGGTATCTCATATGTCTCACTATCATATACTTTCAATAATTCATGGACAAGTTAATTTAAGTATTTTAGAGATGTTATAATCAGCCAACTATTCACTAGCAAGTCACTACACCCCTGCAGTCACATCTGAAGTAGCTTTAATTTACCAGCAGATAAGTAATGAACTAACAGTTTAAGTTACAGTATCAATGTTATGACATTTCAGTAAAGCTGGGACCTGGTGTTCAGTCTTTTCCATGATGCATCTCATGGGGAGGCACATGGCAATTGTACTCTGCGGTTGCATCTCCACTGCAACTGACCAAAAGACCCAGTTTTGACAACATTTTCAATCCTTCACTCCACATGGATCTTCTTTAGCGTTTGTTTATTCTACAGTAGCTGCTGACAACAAAATACAGTAATTACCCTGGCTTCTGGGTTTTTGTTTGGATGGTTTTTTTAAAGACCTACCAAACCAGCACAAGACTGAATCATTTATCATGTTAGTTAAATTTCTGACATTCTCTGAGATCTGAAGTTCTATTTAACTCCTCGAACCACCCTCCAATGTCTCACAAGGAGATGAGTAAAGCATTTAGTTTCATGAGTAAGCACATAGCCAAAGCCAAGAAATTTAAGTAATTGCTCATCTCTGCAGTGTGCTGATAACCTAACTGAAGCATGCACTGCACCTCTGAAAATGGAGGCTGGGCAGGATCAGCTGCCAAGGTCAGGCTACAGGTAAAGCCACCATTACCAAAAACCACAGTTACTGAGCTAAAAATCAAAATTTAGAAGTGAAATCCTGAAGTAGTGGTACTTGCAATGTCAGAAGTAGTAGAATTTAGCCAATACCTACATATGAACCAAATGCTTCAAAGTGTGTATTAGCTGCTGGATTTGCAATCCCATTTCCTGTCTTAGTCTCCCAAATAGGGGACTCTGCAAAGCAGAGCCTTCCCTCCCAGCAAAAGCCTGTCTCTGCTATTGCCTTAGCATTTATCTTCACCTTAATGCAGAGTAGTTAATGGGACAGTTTGATGGATCATTTGGACAGAAGCAGCTGAGCAGATAAACCTGTTCTGGAGAATGGAAACTTTTTTTGCATAATTAGAAGCAATAGGAAAGAAATTGAACGTGTCCTTATCAACTGAAGCAACATTTTATTAAGCATTTAGGTTAAAGCACACGAGCATGCTTCCCTTAGAAAGTGGATATAATGTAAATGCAGGAAGGAAACTGGATGCAGTTTCCTGGCTAGCTTTTCTAACAAAATAAACAGGATATAAATATAAGTTTTGCAATGTAATTTTATTTTAAAAGGCAAAAGCCTTCCTTGCTGAAAAGTCATATACTACTAATAGAATAGAGAAGTGAATCATTGGCAAGAAAAGTTCTGTATAACTGCTCTTGAATTAATTACATCAGATCTAAAGTTATTCCAAAGTAGTGTAACTCATGCTTATAGAGTTAATAATGTGAATAATTCCTGTCACACAGTTTCAGCTGAAATTTCTAAGGATATTAAAAATACAGATTTAGGTATCAGGTAAGCTGTGAAAAAGTTCAGCACTTGCAAAGTCTGATCTGATATCAAGGGCCATAGTACCATTACTGCCTCCTACTTTCCAAACATCTCCTATTAGATTCCTCCAGCCATTACAGCAATATACCAAGTCACATACATTGTCCTTAAAAAATGTTCATTCCAGCACAGCTGCAGATCTAGAAGGGGTAATTATTTTAAGCAAATGCCAGTATTTGAGAAAACCCCAGGTATTTACATGATTTTCATTCTTATTTTACTATGCAAGGAATTATTGGAAAGATAAAAAGCCATTAAAGCAATTCGCTTCTGTGGATAGATTTGCCTCTGCCAACTTAATACTTTGAAAGAATAAATAAAAGAGAAGCTGGTGAAGCTATCCTGTTGCAGTCACCAAAGCAATTGTCAAGGCACAGCAGGGGCTGGTTGCTCCCCACAGCCAGGGAGCACCTGCACACCAGCATGGCCAGCAGGACAGGGCTCTTACCAGCCAAAGCCCAGCCAGAGAGCAGGGCAGGCTCAGCCAACAGCCCAGAGCAGCAGGCAAAGCCAGGATGGGAACACAGGCCCAAGGTCAAACCAAGCAATTGCTCTGCAAGTGAGGGCCAGGCCAATACCAGGACATCAACCCCAGGGGTCAGAAAGGCAAGGCAGGGCACAGGCATGGCCACACAGAGCTCTCCCATCAGCCCAAGCAGAACATGGGCTGAAGGCGGAGTTTAAATAGAGCCTGGGCCCATGGGTGTGGGTCAACACCTCAGGGGAAGCTGCTCAGGGCCATCAAAAGCTTCAGAGCACTGACAACAACAGTCAAAGCAGCAATTCTAGAACCTGCATTCTCCTCTTTTCTGATTTACTTATTTCTCTTCAAAGACTGCCTGCCTTCTAAAATAAGGCAAAGACAAGAATCTTATTTTGCCTTTGATATAGCAGCTATGGCATACTCTGGTGTGTCAGCTTGTTCTGACTCATCTCCATTTAAGTTTGTCCTGGATACTGTTTGCTTGCTCCACTTTGCCTGTATTTGCCTATAATTTACTCTCTCTTCATCTATCAAAATCTATTAACCTTTCCTGGTCTTCCAGTTTCCCCTTCCACATATTTTTGCCCATTGCTGTTGTTGCCTACAGCTACACTCTATCACTTTCTGCCCTAAATGTTTCCTGCCATGATCTATCTTTCTCTCCTTACTCCATTCTCTCCTACATATGCTAAATAGGAATATGAACTTGATACACAGGTGAAATACACTTTGGGTTTGCCTCTTAAAAATAACCTCCTTCAGGGGCATTTTTAATAATACCCTAGGAGCAAGCTGCTGGTTCTTACTTCTGAATACCAATTCAGATGCTAAATGATGCAGTAGGTGGATTTTCCCCCAGCATTTCAAATAACCAATATTTAACACAAGTTAACTCCATTTCCAAGTCTGAGATACATTATAGTAGAATTCAAGAAATTAAAGATGCTGCTAAATAATAATGAAGTGAATTCACATTTCACTTTCTCTTAAATTTACTGTTCAAGTGGTTTTGAAAGCCCCAGTGTTATCTCAGCATTCAACAGACATAATTGGTGACTATCTCATCAAAGAGCGTGGGTTTGAATGGGCTGAAATGATACCTTGAGGCAGACTCCAGAGCTTTGCTGGAGCAAGTGTTTTTTCTGAGAATGGGAATCTTCTTTTCAAACATGAACAATCACCAGTAGTAGCCTTTGTATCTCTTCTGAATGAAGAAATTTCAATCACTAAGTGCAGAACATATTCACATTAAAACAAATTTTAATGTGCAGTGGTAAGTTATCTAAGGCAATTGGAAAGGCTTTTCTCCCTGAGCTGTTCTACAGCTCAGAGATGAGAAGCCAAGACCTCTGTTTCCATTGTGCTTCCATCTCTTTCTTTTGAAAACGTAAGTGAAAGGACATACAGTGCAACATAACACCCACAGCTTACAGTGGTCTCAACTCAAAACAATGCCTTGAAAGTGAAGATAAAAACACTTATGATCCCACCCACATATCCATTTTTGGGATTGTTCCACAGTATTTCCCAAGGAAGCTTTTTTTGACACACCCCATTAAATGCTTGCCCTGTTTAGGCCCCTGTCCACACCAGCAATGTCTGTCTTGGTGAGCACATGGCTGGGAGCCACTGAGCCCCTGCAGGGCTGCAGAGCCTTTGCACAGCCCCTCTGATTTCTGCAGCCAAAGCAGGACACAGCCTCTCCTTTGCCAGCAGCTCCAGTGTGAGGGTTCTCTCTGCGTGAGCAGGCCAACCATGCAAATCTGATTCAAGGATATCTTTCTCAGGGAAATTGCCTGGTATTTTTCTAGCAGATCAAAGTTTTTTGATGTAGGTGTTAGTGGGAGATGAGAAATTTCATCAAACAGTCATGGTACTTTCTCTGTCTTTAAAAAGAGGCGTAAGTCCTCCTATCAGCATTTCAATTACCAATTTATATACAAAACCATACTACTTCTTTTTACTTTAATACCTCTCAGCTTTTAAACATTTTTTTAAAGAGCATTTAAAATACTTATACTGTTTAATGTCCTTAGAAGGGAGTGGGAAATATCTATAAATCAAAAAGCAATTAAAAAACAATTAAAATCATTGTTACTTTGTACAAAAAAATATGCAAATCAGCATAAGACCTGGGGGCCATGCTCAAAACTTCCCTGCTTTCCCAGAGCCAAAAATCATGTCTCTCCTGCAAGAGTACAACAGTATCTTTATTAACATTTACCTGAAGGCAGGTGACACATGCACACAGTGATTCCACTTTGCTAACAAAGCCTACACAATGGACTGGCATCTCCACATCCTGCAACTTCAGGCATGAACATCAAGTCAAGAGGAAAAGATGCAGGATCTAAGTTATGAACAACAGGACACCTTGAACATAATAAACACACAGAAACAATGGCTAAACCTTTCTCAACATCCATGATGCAGTGCCAAGTTACCCATCCTACAATCATGTGTTGCTTTTTCTCCACCATGCAATGCTCAGCCCTGAGATGCTTGAAATTCATTACCTATTGAATTGCACAACTTCAAAGTAAGTCAGTCAAACAGGAAAAAGGAGGGACCTAAATCACATTTCTCCTTCAAAGGCCACAATGACTTTTCTAGAACATCAAGCAGTCCCATCTAATAATGCTCTGTGACACTACTGCCTCAAAATTTGGGTTCACAGTAACTCATGGATTTTGCTCAGGTGTCTTAAAAGATCTTTTCACTTACATGACTAATGTCACTCATCTGACCTGCCATAGTCAAGCCCAGGTACATTTCTTAAGTGCACTCCACAACTAGTTTACTCAGAGCTACAATCCTGTCAACACCTTTTCTTCTCTGATTTTATGCTACCTCTGGAATTAGTCTGATGTATGGTAAACCCTGCTAACATGGAGCCACACTTCACCTCTTAAGGGGGTTTTCTGCCTTGTTAGCAAATTCATCAGCACAACACACCATCCAACTGACTTCAGAACTGATGACAAAATCAGGAAGAGAACATAACCAAGTTTTTGGAGGCAGGGGAAGAGAATTACTCCTCCTTTCCTTCCCTTCCTTCCAGCAGCAGCAGCAAGCTATTGAATCAGCTTAGCCATTAATGTGTTCCCAAAACAACCATGATAATGTAAGTCAGCATTACCACAGCCTGGATCATCAGCCTGTCCATCACACGTGTGCTGCCTCTGCACCAACCCAAAAAAACTGACTTGGAGAACACAAAAAGCACAGTGCACATGCTGTTAGCCACTCCCTGAATGAGCTCTGCATGGATTATAACAGTGCCCTGGAAAGAGACCATGAGACTGCATCACATGGGAGGGAAGGGAAAAGGTGGAACCACAGCAGTGTTGACTTGAGTTGGTTTAAGCTGTTGTGTAACAGCAAGTAAAACTAATTATTTAGTAGCTTAAAGTGATTAGACTTGAATGAATCAGATTCTGTCAGGCTGGATGCATACACAAAAATTGCACAGACAATCTCAATACAAAGGTAGGCTACCCCCGGGCTTGATGTTTAATGTTACCTAACTTATGGTATTAAGGATAAGTGTGCTTTCTACATGAGACATAAACCTTCCAGTTCAGGTCTTTATTTCAAAGAAAAGTGTGTCATTTGCTGCTGTTTTCCTAGCCAGAAGCCCCAAGTTTTACATGGCTGTCAGATATTTTTGCCAAAGGAAGCAAATTAATGACTGAAAGATTAGATGACTCAGAGGAAACAGGTACAGCAATAAATCAAATATATGAAAACATGAGAAAATGATGAGAGGGTCAGGAGTTCTTCAGCCTTAAGCACTTCTAACAGTGTTAGGCTTCCCCAAGGAGGGCAGCCATGAAAGCCTAAAAGAGAGGCCATGAGACTCAAATTCTCACTTGCATTGATCATGTAAGCAAAAACAACTCAAAAACTTGCCTTGTCCCCAGCCTGCCAGCATCTTAATGAAGCCACATGTTCAAGCAAGACACTGTGCCAGTGTCATGTCAGTAATAAAGCCACCACAGCCCAGGACTTGTCACTCGCACTACTGACCCTCCAGTTGCAGATGGCCAAAAGAAACCCCAGACTTCATCATCGAGAACACTCTTACACACTATGCTATAACCTAGATGGAAAAGGTACAGTTATTTAGAAATCCATGCACATGAGTAACATGTCTTTATCACAGCTTACTGGTTCTTGCAAAATAAAGGCAAACATACTCTCGTTTGCTTCTATCACCACACTAACAGATGTTGAAGGAAGACAAAACAAAGGAACAAAACATATGGAAAAGCTTGGAAGCTGGTCCCTAGAAAGTGACAGATCTGTGGAGACAAGTTTACCTTGGAGCATGCCAGCATCCACTGCTGGTGTATCAACAGCTCTCAGGGCCGTTTGGGAAGATGTATGAAAAGGAATTTAAGCGTGCTGACAAAGATGAAGAAAATAACTTTTGATATTACAGCCTATGAGCACTCATATAGAACATAAAGAGTAAGACTTATACAGAGAGAATATAACTTATTTTTTTAAGCTGACATAGTAGCACCAAGAGGCACTTGCACCATTTTTCATTAGTATTCTCAGCACTCGTGCAGTGCATGGTGCAGTTCATTACTGCAGTCCAGGGAAGGTCAACAAAAACACATGAACTCTCTGTGATTTTCACCCAGAAATCCCAAGTCTGTAATCCAGACAGTGCTGTTTTCAAGGCATAGTTAATTCTGGCTATGCAATTACGAAAGTCCAGCTTCTGCAATATTTTGACTTCTGGCACTAAAGCCAAACACACATTTTTACTTCAGTAAGAGAAGGGGTTTTTTTTCCATCTCTCACAAGCACAAGAGAATGAATGTATGTGTCCAGTACACTGTGATGCAAGTACCCAGTAAAATGCCTTTTGTTCAGGAAAAAGGGGCCAATTAAATCCGATTGCAGGCATCACAATGTTACTGACTTAATAAGAAAATTCCATCCTTTGGGGATGACATCAATTTTCAATGTGCTATCCTATATGCATTTAGTGTAAACTAGAATGAATAGCAACCATTTGCATTAAATATTTGCTGAAATTATTTCCTTCCTTTTACCTGGATTTGAGCTGTAACTTGCTCAAATCTGGGAGTCCCTGTGCAAAGGAAATGTGGGGATTTTTTCCTACTGAAGGTAAAGGCAATTGTCAAATACTGTGCTTACTAAATGAACTGGTCTGGTTCTGGTTGGGTTTGGTTGTTTTGGTTTTTTTGGAGGGGGGTTTTGGTGGATCTTTTTAAACAGCAGGGGGATCCAAGAGCCACTTTACATTTAAATTTACAGTTTAAATTTAGTGGAATAACTACTGATGTTTATTTACTTAGCTCTGACTGCTGTCTGCAGCTAGCATGAGGAAAATGAAACATATTAATACAGCAGTTACAGACTGCATCCAAATTTGTAAATGATAACTGATACTTCTGGAAGTATTTCATGTAAGTTCATATTTTAGCAGGGTAACAGCAGGATAAGCACTCAAGGGAGAAAGGATAACAAATATCAAGTAATTAAGGACTTTAATGTGCTAAAGCAGATAATATGCACCATGGAAGAACATGCTGGAGAGCTCCACAAACTATTCATTTGTAAATTATTCTTGAAAAAAAAATGGTGAAGGTCCAGATTATTTCCAGAAGGAAGGCAGAAGGAAGCTTAGTGTCATGTCTTTGCAAAAGGCAATAAATGGAACTGTCCAGGAAATCATAAGACATTTGGCCTTAAATGACTTATGTAATTTGAATGCTGCTCAAGCAAGCAATTTATGCAAGGTAATCAATAAACACAAAGATAAAACTTATGTTACTTTGCACCATTTCAAGGAAAGTTACTTAAGATGACTATTAACTTTGTGATATGTGCTTTNCCAGCTCTTTATGTGGAAAGTATATTTTTACATTTTGGGTGGATTCAAAATTTATTAGTCATATTTAAGCATGACAGCTAAAAACAGGAGCATATCATACCCTTGCAGAGAGATGTGGAGTTGAGAGGAAGAAAGGTTCTCAGATTTTCTGTATGAAAATCTTTTATTTTCCTCTAGTCATTTATTGTCTTTAGCTTAGGGAAATAAATTTTTCTCTAGCTCTTTAGACTATTTTACAGAGCTTTGTAGGTTTTTTTAAATCTTTTGGACAATTACAAACTTTAGCATAATNTCAAAAACTTACACTGCACTGAATATGACTTTTGCAGCTTGTGCAATTTGTCACAGTTAAGGAGAACAGCTGCATATTTCCTTTTTAGTAATACTTCAAATACCTCCTGACTTAAACCAAGACTATATTGTCAAATAAATCTCCATATATCATCCTATATCTGCCAGCTCTTTATGTGGAAAGTATATTTTTACATTTTGGGTGGATTCAAAATTTATTAGTCATATTTAAGCATGACAGCTAAAAACAGGAGCATATCATACCCTTGCAGAGAGATGTGGAGTTAAGGGGAAAAAAGGTTCTCAGATTTTCTATATGAAAAATCGTTTATTTTCCTCTAGTCGTTTATTGCCTTTAGCTTAGGGAAATAATTTTTTCTCTAGCTCTTTAGACTATTTTACAGAGCTTTGTAGGTTTTTTTAAATCTTTTGGACAATTACAAACTTTAGCATAATTCACCTGCTCGTACATTCATGACTGTTAGGAATCATCTTTTGCTGTAAATAGCTTCAAAACCAGTGTTTCCTATAAGAAAGAATATATTTATTTATTTGCATTCCTTTTGAGCTGTTTTTCAGTAAAATAAGAGATGATGCCTTTCACACCCTGCTTCCAGCCTTTGAAGAAAAATCTTGTACCCAGACCATGCAGCAATTGCACCACCTGATGGACCCATCAATGGAATCCCAATTATCCTGCAGATTTGGCACAACAGCAGGTCAGAACTCAGCTCCAATTATCAGCCTGATGAAGCACAGCTTCAGCAAATTCTTGAGTTAAACTCCACTTGAGAACAGAAGTGTATGTACAGAGCAGCATGGAGCAGATGCTGCTCATATTCTTGATTACCTGCTTGTCATTACAGTTGGTAACTGATTGACACAAAGGTGAGACACAGCACACACAATCTGCCGCATTTTTAATACAGATTTGGGAAATGTTTAGAACTGTCTGTGACTACTGTTGGAAAATTGTCTTTGTTTCAGAATCTTTTTTCAGCATAGTGAACTACAGTAACATTCAGGAACTCTATTCAATTTTATTTAAAATCTTCTTTCTATCAAATTCATGTACTAATATTTGACCTTGTTAGTGTTTCTACTTTTCTCGATGGATCAGGGCAGACCACTGTAAATATGTCAGAATTCTTGGCTGAACTGCTGGTGTTGGGGCCTCTGAAGATCATTCCAACCTCATAAAACTTACTTTAAACCCCAACTTCAGGACCTTGGTTTAAAATGTGTTCAGACCTGAAATTTTCACTACAAAAATACTGAAAACTTTGGGATTTGGTCCTTTAAGAAGAATGGTAGCACTGACTCACTCATTAATTGATAGCCTACATCTACATTTTTAGCTATGCTTGCTTTTGCTTCCTCTTTCACATTGTGTGACTTTTGGAACTGACAATGGTCTGCTCCTCACTAATGCAAATTCAAAACTCTGGCACTTTTTAAAACTGCAATCATTAAAACTCTTGGCTAGAGAGGTCATGTTAAAAAAAAAAGAAGAAATAAAAAAGGAACCACTGTATTTTTAGAAACCTCTCTAAAAAAGGAGCAAACAAAAAATGTTTGGCTAATGAGACTCAAAAGCTAATCTATAGCAGGAAAGGAGGCAAGACAAAGTGGATGAGTAGCAAACAAATTTCTCTAATTAAATGTTCAATAATTTAATGAGACATTCTAAGCCTGTTAAATGTCACCTCTTGCCCAGAAGATGGAGCATTATACTAAAATATTACAAACCAAAAAGCATAAGTGAACTACCCAAAGCATAGCATTATCCCAACAGACCTTGGCAGTTTCACTTCTGCTGAAGTGAATACAGCCTGTGGGGCAAACAGCACCTCAGTGCTCTGGGAGAAAAGAAGAGGGCCTGGAAGTGCTCAGTCTGCTCCAAGTCCACTGTCACACCTCATCTTCCCAGCCAATTTCTGCCACTGGGGAGTGGGCAGAGTGCTGGGCCAAACTCCCTTCTTTACTGCTTCATCCTACAGCTGCCCAGTTACAGGGACATGATTCCTTCAGGAGCTAGCAAAGCATCTCCAGTGAGAACTCCAATCCTCCTATCACCTTCCCAGAGCTTCTGGGGGCAGAGTGAAAACACAAAGGTCTCAGCAGCCATCAAAACCCATTTGGAGCAGAGCTTCTGGTTCTCTTTCCTTTGAAAAGCACCTAATATACACACGCAAGCAGTGCTTTAAGAACTGACTCTACATAAACAAAATTGAAATGATCAGGGCATTCCCTTCAAAACTGCACTACTGTTCTGAGCTTAATTGCTAACAGAGACAGAAGTCAAAGTCTGACTTCAAGTCAGGACGCCAAGGAGACACAAGTGCTTTTTCCTCCCTCCAGAGGACAGAGATGAGGAAAACTTTCTGTGGGCTCAAGTAGCAGGACGTTATAAGTCTTCCATACTTTCCAGAAGGCTTCACACACCAGTACCTTGTTAATTAACAGTCTCTATCTTGCTTCCCAAAGCAGCTCTCAGGGTCTGTCCATTTATGCCAGCAGCCAGTCCTCCTTCTCTCTTCCTTCTCACAACACTGGCTCACTCCAGCCTGTCCCTCAGTCCCTGGTACAAAGCCTTGCCTTACCTGTCCCTTCCACCACCTGGGACAATTAACACAATTACAATACATTGGCCACAAGATTACCTTTAGTACCAACTCTATCTGTCTCCCCACACAATCTTTTTATCTATCTTACCACAATGCCCCACTGCATTTCTGTGAGTTTTTGACTAAACTCAGCAAGACAAAAAATTGTAACTTGGAAAAGGTCATCCATCATTCCTCTGCACTTCACCAAAGGGTACAACAAAAAAAATCTGAATGCAAATGAATACATTTTTAGCGTTAAAACAGCCTTTCATCCCAGCTTTATTTACCAATGCTACTCACAGCAGACTGCATTTGAGAATTTCAAATAATTTTCCTTCCAAAAAAACTTCACAAGCTGCTTTTGAGCTAATAAAACACTATGCATAGTCAGGAATGGAAGATAAATAAATCCTTAGACCTACAGAGTCTCTATCTAAACTATCACTCTAATTTTCATTAATATCTTTGGGTATATATGTAAAGATGTATGAAATTAATGTTACTATTCAAAGTGAACGGTATCATTTATATAAAAATGCCAGTATTTTAGAGAGGTTAGTGCTAGTGCTCTTACTCTCAGCTCCTCACATAGTTATGCAAAGGGACATCTTCTGAGGACCAAACAAAACCAGGGCAGAATCTTTTCTGGTACATAGATGAGAACAATACCCCCTTTATGAATACACATTTGGAACATCCTCACTTATTCTGAAAATTTAGACTGCACAGAGAGGACCATCTGAAATATTGTCACAGTAACAAATGCACTCAAAATATCGTTTCCAAAGCAATCATTGGACTAATCATCAGCACCTCACAAGCTTTAATGCACAACAATGCCATTTATAAAATGTCAGTGTTCACAGTTTCAGACTACTCTGTTATGTGAATAAGAAATCTACTGAAATGAGGCATCTCAGGAGCTTCTTCTCTTAGTGCACTATCAAATGCTTTAATATAAGCAATGAATCAAAATGTTCACTGAGTTTAACAGAGCAACAAAATTTTTAGCATAAGTCCTAGATATCCTTCAGCTATTATACTCTAATTTATTAAATACCTATGATGTGACAAAATGGAAAAGTGTAGCTTGAGGCTACACTGGGAGGAACAGCTAACCAGCACACCCTGGCATTCCTGATGAAAGAAACAGTTCTGTATGTCCTGTCCTCCATGGAAATAAACAAATCCACAAGAAAGAAACAAATGTGTTTATATTTGTAAACATTGACAAAGCAACATTCATATTTCAGGAATCAGGTTTCCTGAAAAAAGATTATATTTCTCTTTTCATTTTTTTAACTCTATTTCACAGTATTTTCTGCTGGATGAACACATCTTCATGTCAGGAAGGCAGCAGGACATTACAGAGATGGGCTGTCTCACCCTGGAATTTCACACAGAGGAATCTTCCATGCCTACAACCAGCTTAGGGCAGCTGGAGCTTTGCCACTGCTGTTCAGCTGTTCCTGACAGAGGCCCCCTGCATGTGAGAGCCCAAAGTTTGAACTCTCCTGAGCAGACAGCAAGGAGCTACAGCCTGTGAAAACTTCCAGGACCTGCTCTTTGCTGAAGCCAGCTCTGGTGAACTGCACAGGACAAACACTAGACCTGTATTCACTGTAGGAGTTTGTTCATGGAACAGAATTTGCCAATATGCTTTGCTGGAATAAAGAAATACCCAACTTGAACTATCAATCAACATATAACATTTAACTCTATTTCTTTTCAAGGTGCAGTAAAAAATTTTAGAAAAGAAAGCATGGAAAAAATGTATTCTAACTTGTCACAGACAACAAAACAAATACTATTTTCATATAAACATCAGCCTTTCAGCAAGGCTCATTTCTATCAAGAGTGACTGAGGAAACCATTCCTGTCACTGGGATTTGTCATAAGGAAGCTGTATTTCCCTAATGTCACCCCAAGTGTGTAAGTATCTCAGAAAACTTACTTTCGAATTCTGTGTCCTTTCTCTCAGGTCACCCAGCTGGGGTAGAAACCATAGAACTGTGCTGAGCTTGGCCCCAGTTCCAGTCCATGGTCACAAAGCAGCGTGAGGGCTGTCCTGGCGCTGGGGGAGCCTCCAGTGTCACCACAAACCGGGAATAAAGCTCCTAACAATGCAAAAGAAAGAAGCAGGGCATGACTTTTATAACAGCACCTGACGCACGGGGGATAACTCCACCTAATGTGGGCGCGGGCTCAAGAAGATACACACATTTATTAGCCTGAAATACACTGTGTGATTGCACATGTGCTTAGAGAACCCTGCACGATCTTCCACGTGGCCCTGATTTCCGCACATGTTTCTGTACAAAAAGGATTGAGCCGCCGGGGCTCGCTGCGGAGCCCGAAGCGTTCGAGGGCCGCCACACGAGGCCCCGGGAGCTGTTCCCGCTGCGGAGCCCGGAACGTTCCAAGGCCCCGGGAGCTGTTCCCGCTGCCGAGCCCGGACCGTTCCAGGGCCGCCACACGAGGCCCCGGGAGCTGTTCCCGCTGCCGAGCCCGGAACGTTCCAGGGCCCCGGGAGCTGTTCCCGCTGCCCCAGCGCCTCCCGCACTGCGAGGGCCGCGCCCTCCCGGGCCGCTGCTCCCCGGCTCTGCACCCTCAGGGGAGAGCTCTCCCTCGTGCTGAGGTGAAACTTCTCGTCTCTTCGTTTATGGCCATTGTCGCTGGGCACCACTGAGTTCTTACAGGTAAGAACTGATGATTGCAGCTAAGGTAAAGGTCGAACAGGTAACCAGCCGCTCGTGAGACTTCCTGGGGATGTCGGGGGAGTCGCGACATGTCGGGGGCCGCGGCGATGAGGGGCAGCACCGTGCGGGGACCCCGCGCCAGCCGCCCCGCAGGGCCGGGCCCCTCAGCGCTCCCGGTGCGACCCGGCGGGTCCCGTCCCGCCGGCCAGAGGGGAAGGTGGCGGTTCCCCTCCACCTGCAGCGCCGGGCACGGTGACATGTGCGAGCTGAGCGAGCGGCTCGGGGCAGCTCCGCGTGTGGCGGCCGCGGGCGAGCCCTGGGGCAGCGCTCGCAGCCGGCGCCGGGCCCGTCCGCTCCTCCGGTTCCTCTGCCCTGCCCAGCCTCCTGTGTGCCCCCGGGAAAAGGGGACACAGGAATCGCCAGGAGTGGCCACCTCGTTCTATAGTCATGGAATCATCCAGGGTGAAGGAGACAGATTTAAGATCATCCAGTCCAACCATAATCATCCGCAAACCATTAAACCGCATCACCCAGCACCACAATCTCTTAAATACCTCCAGGAATGGTAACTCCATCTCCATCCAGCCTGTCCGAACTCCGTGGCTTTGCCAGGGCCAAGGAGGGGTTTGGTGTCGGTGGGTCGCTCCTGGGGCAGGGGCTCTGAGGGCAGGAGCAGCAGCAGGGTTTGCTATGGCTGTGAGCAGCTGTTTGCTGCCTTACGGTCACCTACGACCTGTACCCTCAAACAAGGGTCGTGGCATTTCACCAGTAGGCTCTTGTGAACACCCAGAGGTTTTGCTGTAGCTTGTGAGAAATTCACAAGGTGGATGTGGTCGCACTGGCATGAATACACATTTCTGTGGGGAAGGTGAATAAAAGATTAGTATGTAGGGGTTATGTGAGATTTTCACTAAAAAATTAAACACTTGTAACTGGATCAGTTATCTTAAAACCCATGTTATCTTTAAACCTACATTCTCACTTTGAACAAGGCACACACTTTTGACACTCACATTTTTGTCAGCTTGATGTTTTCGTGCTCTAAAATTATTTAAAATACAATTTATTTCAAAACCATAAAAACTAAAGACTTCAGATGAGAGTTACTTCATATTTTTGGTTTTAAAATGCTCTTCTTTCTTATAGGACACAGAAGAATATTTGCAGAAGCACTTGAGAGAAAAAAAATCAATGGATCTAAAGAATCAAAAGGAAGTAAAAGAGATTGATAACATAAGGAACACCTCAACAGAGAAGGAGATTTTATATGGTTTGCAAACTAGACATCATTTTCTTCAGCCAAGTGTCTTACATGCACTCTGCAAAAGTAACAATTGTGTTAAAGTAAAAGTGTTTTTTGAATCAAATGTGCCTTCAGTGCTAAAAGAAAAACATAACCAGTGTTCTGAAAAGTCAGAACAGTGGCTGACAAGAACGTTCTTTTGGTGTAAATGTTGCTCAGACTGTTACAGTGTCAAAATCCTGTGCCTGAGATAATTTGCAACAATAATTCAGATGCAAACCAACATTTAGATGCTGGGGGGCAAGGCAGGGGGAAGGCAGATGATGAAGATTAAAATGCCTAAAAATTCCATCATATATTTTTTCCCCTGTGAAAAAAAAGAAAAAAAGTCTTTTATAAAAATTATTTCTGCAGATGTTCTGGCTTACACAAATCTCAATTTCCTAATTAGGGTAAATGTTTATAAATTAATATAATGCTTAGCTCTGTACCAAGTAACTTAGTAGGGGAATTGTTGCTTCAGTATCAACTCAAAGTTGGTATTGACTGGAACGTATTACCTCACCATAAACCCTAAAGAATAATGTTCTCTGTTAAATGTTTCTTTTGTAGGAGGAGGGACATTTCATTTGCTGGTAGTAAGAAAGAGTGTTTCTCAATTGAAGATGGTTCTGACATGCCTCTGAGGACAACATCTCAGCTGATAAGACTTAAAAACCCCTATTCCTGGGAAGGGGTTTTCTATGATTTGTCAAAAAGCTCTTAAGTACAACAGAGATGAGAGGCACTGGTCCAGAATAGGGTAGGAAAAATCCTCAGGCATATCTTAGTGTTATTTCAGAAAAAAAACCCCATTGAATTCTTTAGCTTGTTTGTTTCAAGGTAGAGAGCATCTTTCTGTCACTGGAAAAGGAAAAAAAGAAAAAAAGGTTAGAAGTGAGAAAATTATTAGCAGCAATTAATTAATTAATAATCTTGTTTCTGTCCTCCTCTTCCCTCTGCAGGCTTTTGTCTGAGGTTTTGGGGTTTGTTTCTCTTAGCACAAAACACTATGTCCCAATTGTATTTCAAAAGCAAACTGCTGCAGCAATTTAAGGTGGAACATCAGTGATTGGAGTGATACAACTCTTCCCTCCACTGCCCTGCGTTGTAATTACTGATGTTAAAAGAAATTTGAAAGGTTGATGATGGCTTTTTCTTTATTTTTTCCCCTCAGGGGACACTGAAAGGAAGCAGGTAGTCCCCATAAGCAGAGGAAATACCCCGTGTCAAGGTATTAACATTACAGATGGAAGCAAGGAAAAGAGTATTTGTACAATGGCAAAAAATAAAGAAGGTCTTTTGGCAAAGGTAATGTGCTGTGATTTTAATGTTTGAATTGTTTTGTGTTTAGTAGAAAGCTTGATTTTATTATTTTCTGGTGATGTGACTTGCACTCCAATAGTTCAGCCATGCTGTACTGCTTGGAGCATTTTTATGACTGCTGTAAGTCACTGAAACATCTTAATTCCAGCACTTCCTTCCAAGAAACTGAACTTCCAGTCTGGTGCTTCTCATAAATGTATTTATGCTACCCCTGGGACTGCAGTGGTCAGTCCCTGATGATGCAGAGGGACTTCTGGGTAGAAAGGTGGGAGGAAGGTGCTGAGGAGGTGTGGACACAGAGCTTAGAGAGTGTTTGGTGGTTGAGGAGCCAGAAAAATCAGCAGGACTGGGGAGAAATATTTGTGCACACACATGAGAATACAGATGCTAGTGGATTCACTGATCAGATTCCAGAAGTCTTTGGGAGAAGGGAAATTCTTGTTTTATCACAGAGGCAGAAAACAGATACTTCATGTAGGGAATAATGATCAGGAATTTATGTGTGTTTTAATGGAAACTCTTTCCCTAGGAAATATATTATCTGTCATAAAATTTTTATTTGCCTGACATTAGGATGGTCTCTAGTCCTGTTTATGCAGACAATTTTTCCTTGCAGCTGGTATCATAGGTAAATACCTGATGTGTAAAATCAACAAATAATTTTAACGGGAATTATATATTTATAAGATATTTTAAATTTTATTATTCATTTTTCTATAACCATTAGAATTTTTTATTTCTCAGGTTAACAAGCTCCACTTGCTCATGAGTACTCTGCTTGAAATTTGCCTCTCAGCAATTTTTGATCATCACTCCTGTAGAAAGTAAAACCCTTAATTTTGTATGTAGGGAAATTATAAACTTATAAAAAAATGTTTAAAGCTGTATTTTGCTCTGCTAATGGTAATACAACCATATTAATTTTACTCCTTTAAATTCTAGAAGGTGGGCATATTGTGACACCTCCTTTATGCAAAGTGACTTAAGTCCAATGCAGAATGCAAAGGTACAAAATTCTTTTCTTTGTACCTGCCAGAAATGTCATATAAACAATAGGAAGAAAAGTGCTACTCTTCCTGAAACTTTGGGAAATTTTAAATTTAGCAGTTGTTTCATACAGGAATTTCAGTGAGTTTACATTTGATTGTTTAAATTTGAAATTACGTTGTTTAGATTTGAAACACACCTTTTCTTTTTTCTAGATTAAACTTATGGCTGGTGAGCAGATGGCTGTTTTAAGCAATGACTTCTTTAATCTGGAAGTAGAACATTTAAAGAGAAGAGCTGGACAAGTAGAATGCACCAAAACCCACAAAGAAACAGTTCAAGCATCACTATTAAGTTTCTTTGCATAACTGTGTGAATTTTTTGTGTGTGAATCATATATGACTATTATGGTACCTTAAAGAAAGTCCCCCAAAGTATGCAAATTGTTTATTTTTTGTGACAAAAATAAATGAATCATAGTTCTATTTTCTATTGCAATCCTTTCACTGTCTGCTCTTCATACAACAGTATTACACAACTTAACTCCAGGTGAGCTGTGTTAATCCTTGCTGTGTTTGTTCTCTGTTGCAGGAGAAAGTCTCTGAACTGGAGAAGGAGTTGGAAGCTCTCCAGGCACTGCAGGGGGAAACCTCAGCAGCAGTACCTGTTCCTCAGGTGGATGGCAGAGACAGACACATTAATGCCTGCTTGGAAACTGCTGGCTGACTGGATGGTGAGCCTGAAACCTCGTGGCTGTTACAGCTCCCTTTGCTGTTGCATTAAGAACAGAAAAAATCTTCAAGAACTTTTTTCAAGTTCATTTCAGTGTGATTAAGGAAATTCAAGGGAGGGGATGCTGATGACTCCTTTCATGCTGTCCTGTTGGAGACACACTGGAGGTTTTGTGCTGAAGGGCCAGACCTCTTTATTACAAAGCTAAAGTTCCTGACAGTGTAGCTGCCTCTTTGAGTTCCCTTGCATCATCCATTTACCTATTCCCAACCTTTTCTGTAGGAGCCATAACTGCAAGTTGAAGACTAATTTCTTAGGGAGTGAAACTGAAAATATGAAACAAATAAAAATGTCAGTAACATAGCTACTAATACAAGGGTATTTCTCATGGGAGGTATTCATGCATTAATACTAAAATGATAAGATTGCAAACCATCTTTTTTTTTGTGGGGACATCTGGTTGTTATGGAGGACAGGAATTTCTCATGTCCTTTGACTGATTGTATTTTGTTGTGCTGAAATTCTTTTAGCCAGTCTTACAGGAGGTGTAGTTGTGTGAATTGTCAGCCTCCTATTTCGTGCTGACCATATATTTCATGAAAAAAATCTTACAAAAATAAACAGTTGTTCAAAAGAAGTTTTTGGAATCTAAAACTTTCTGTTCTTCCACATCTAAAAGTAAAAAAGAATTGCATGTCACAAATATGCAGTCTTGTCCTTTTGTTAAGGCTTTCCCAGGTTTTACAAAAGTAGTTTCATATCTTCTTGGTCTTTTCCCAAAAACTTTTACCAAAATATAAAACAAACATAAGGTTCAGTAAGATACTTAAAAGCCTCAAGTTTTAAACTTTAATTTGGGGTTATTAAAAGAAGTTAATCTTTAAGTGTAAAGGTTTTAAGATATGTGATGTGTCCTCAGGCAATTAGATGATGTTCTAAATAGTTTGCTGCAAATCAAGTATTGCTTTCACTTGTGTGAACTTCTGGATATATAATTTTGCATTTTTACAATCATTTTTTGTTGTTTTTAAGAAATCTAAGCAAACAGATATTGTTCCACTCTGCCAATTGATACATAGTCTTGGATGTACTTGATTAAAGAGGAGCCTTCCACTGAAATTCTGTATTATCAGAGTGAAATGAAAGAAAGCAAGCTTGAAGTGATCAATACAACACACAAAGAAAATCACAATTCCAGTGAATATAAAAGAAAATTTTTTAAATTTAGTTTCCAGCAACTCCCTAAACTTAATGCCTGAGGTGTAGTAGTTCATCATTTAGGTACCCTTCAGGAGAAGATAATTCTTTGGAATCCTAACACCATGTCTGTTGTGTTGGGTTTACCTGCCAAGGTTTTTGTAGCAGGGGGCTGCAGGGGCAGCTCCTGTGAGAGGAGAGCAGGGCTTGGATCAGTTGCATCGTGTTCAACAGAGCCATTTCAAACCCATTCCAAAATGGACCTTCCACGGCCAAAGCTGAGCCACTTTTTAAATTGTGCACACTGCAGGATGTTCAGGACTTCGGCTTTTTAAAGACCTTGCCGAGGGAAAGGAATAAATTGGGCTTTGACGAGGGCTTCTCTTTCGCCACCAGGAGGCTCCATTGGAACGGGATTGCAACAGTCAAACGTTTTTCTGCAGGAGCAAGTGAGGAACGCCAGGAGACACCATCGTCAGAAATAAACACAGAGAAACCCCGAGCCCCAAAACCTGTTCCAGCCGTCCTTCCCCTTTTAGCTTCTTTTTCCTCTACTTTGGACTTTTCCTTCCTTTCCCTCCCTCCCCCTCCAAATCTGTCAGGCCTAAAAATGTGTAAAAACATTATTTGACAAAAGGATTTAAACTTTTACCCTAAGAGCTTTTAGGGTTTTAACTTGCAAAGCATATTTAAGTCTTCAATAGTGATACTTTAAATCTCACATCTTTATGCCAAAAATAAAATAAAAATGGCTAAAGTAGTATTAAAAAATACTCAGTATGGCACAATTTTACTTCTTGCTGATNAAGCTGAGCCACTTTTTAAATTGTTCAGGACTTGATGGAAAGTTCGGCTTTTTAAAGACCTTGCCGAGGGAAAGGAATAAATTGGGCTTTGACGAGGGCTTCTCTTTCGCCACCAGGAGGCTCCATTGGAACGGGATTGCAACAGTCAAACGTTTTTCTGCAGGAGCAAGTGAGGAACGCCAGGAGACACCATCGTCAGAAATAAACACAGAGAAACCCCGAGCCCCAAAACCTGTTCCAGCCGTCCTTCCCCTTTTAGCTTCTTTTTCCTCTACTTTGGACTTTTCCTTCCTTTCCCTCCCTCCCCCTCCAAATCTGTCAGGCCTAAAAATGTGTAAAAACATTATTTGACAAAAGGATTTAAACTTTTACCCTAAGAGCTTTTAGGGTTTTAACTTGCAAAGCATATTTAAGTCTTCAATAGTGATACTTTAAA
>VWYE01020911.1:32598-49212 GCA_013398995.1 Alaudala cheleensis | reverse complement strand
GGATAGCACCGGGCCCGAACCGGGATAGAACCGGGATCGGGACGGGATCGGGTCGGGTTCGAACCGGAACGGCGCTCGCCGCGCGCCCTCGCTCCCTATTGGCTGCGCAGCCCCCCGGCCCCGCCCACCGCTCCCCGCTCCAGCCGTTTTCGCGGTCTCCGGGAGGAGGCGGGGCCTGCCACGGCGCGGCGCACGCTGATTGGCTGTCCCCTACTGTTGCCGTGGCGCACGCCTCTCTGATTGGCTGTCCTGCGCGCGGCGCGCTCCGGCCGCGGCCCCGCAGGGGGAGGGCAGGATGGGGAGACGGGGGCCAATCGCGGCGCTCCCCGAGGGCGCTCGGCCAATCAGCGCTCGGCACTTGTTGCCGGGGCGCCGAGGGAGAGGCTGGGCCCGCCGCTGTCTCCCCCTGGCGGCCCCGAGCGGCAGCGCCCCGCGGGAACGCGCGCGGGTCCCCGCGACCCCCGGGGCTGCGATGGGTGACACGGGCTGTGGGCGGGGGAGCCTGGCTGTGCGAGGCTGTGCCTGGGCTGTGCCCAGACCCCAGCAGCCGCCTTCCTGTGCATGGAGCAGCAGCAGCGTCCGTCTGTCAGTTCAGTGGCCCTTGTGCAGACACCCAGGCTCAGGGACCTGTCATCACTCACCTGTCCCTTTCCTCGTCCATCCATCCATCCATCCACACAACCAGCCATCACTTCACCCATCCATGCCTCCATGCACCTTTCCACCCCTCCATCCATCCATGCCTCCATCCATGCCTCCATCCATCCAGCCACACCTTCATCCATCCATCCATCCATCCATCCATCCATCCCCCTCCCCACACCCAGCTCAGTCAAGTGGCTTCTGGATTATTTGGGGGGGGGGGGGACTTCATCCCATTCCAAGTCCCCATGGAAACCCCCCTCACCAGACAAATCCACCTCTCCCCAATCCCTCTCCCAAACCACCCTGGGACCACCCATGGAGCAGCCAGGACCCTTGGGACGAGCGTTACCCCCAGCCTGGGGTGGGAGCCAAGCCCTGGGGACCCCCCAGCCCTCCCCTGCCATGGGTGGCACAAGGAGGGTCCCCGAGCCCCCGTTCCCGGAGCAGCCCCGGTGCCGCCGGCACGTGCTGGGCGCTCCGGGAACGTCTCCCCCACGCTGCGCCTCCCCTCGCGTGTCTTTTGCCATCTGCTGCTGTCATTAAAAAATTAAATTTCCATCTGCTTTCACACTCCCGCCTCTCCCGCCGGCTCCGGGTGCCGCCGCTCCGCGGGAAGCATCGCCCCCGGCTCCCTCCCGGGATGCGGCCGATCCGGCGGGATGCAGGTGACGGCGCCGAGTTCATTTTCCCCGGTGCTCTTCGCTGAAATGGATTCTTCAAATCCCCTCTGGAGACGCCGGGCCCCCACTTTCGGCCACCCACGGGCAGGAGGGCGGCTCCGGGGGGGTCGTGCTGGGGTGTTTTGGGGGGCACAACCCACTCCCCCCTCCCTGTGCTGACACAGCCAAACCGGGGGTGCGGAGCTCAGGGGTTTTATTCACGGTGGGGGGATCCCCCTCCCCAGCGCTGTGAGGAAAAGGGACAAACCCCAATCCCTGGCGTTCAAACCCCAATCCCTGGGGTCCAAACCCAAATCCCTGGCGTCCAAACCCACCCACGCGGGTGCTTCGTGTGTCCCTGGGAGCTGCATCCGGCCCAGCCGCACCCTGCAGGCTGCGGCTTTGTCCCGACGGAGCGGGGACAGGCTCCTGCCGGGCCGGGTGTCCCCCGTGTCCCCCGGCTCAGCACTGGCTGCAGGGTGAGGGGCCCTCCCCACGCCTCCCCAGCGTGGTCCCCGTGGGCGTGGGAGGTGTGACAATGATGGAGGGCACGTGCAGGTGCTTCTGTCCCGAGGTCGCCGTCGCGGTCCCGTCGCCGCCGCTGCCGCTGCTCACGCACATCTTCAAGCCTTGGGGAAATTTTGGGGGGATAATAAAAGCGGATCAGGCACCGGGCTGCAGCATCATCCCCCAGCTCCCCGCTCTCCTCAACCCTTTAATCCTTTTTCTCTCCACAGATTCCTCGCATTTCCCCTCCCTGGATCCACCTTGGATTTTTCGGGGGGGTTTCATAGGTGGACCCCCTCCCTGCCTCGACCACCTGCCCAGCCCACCCTCCCCTGAGGGGGGCAGATCACTTTAATCTGCTTTTTTTTTTAATCAGGAGAAAAGCCCCGTGCGGCACAGGCAGCATCCAGGGAGGTTTCAGCTCTTCCCAAGCAGGAAAATGCCCGGAGGGGACAGACACTGATATTTTTAATCTCTTTTTAATTAAGGATAAAGCCCTGCCTTATGTAAGGGAGCTGGAAAAGGGGGAGGGTCTTCTCTTTTATTCCAGACTCCAAGCTCATCAGAGGGGTCTGGAGGCATGGGGGAATGTTTTGGGGCTATGTCCTGGATTTGGGGCAGGATTGGGATTCCCTGGCCTCTTGCTTCCCCTTTTCAGTTATCCTTTGTTGGACAGGGTGGGGTTTGAGGCCTCAACCCCCCCTGACCACTCTCTCCCAACATCCCTGATGCGGAGAGAGGTCAGAGCTCATTTTTTGAGTGATGCATCCAACTCTGTGCCCATCACAACCAGAATCCCACAGAACCTGGGCTTGGGAAAAGCCAGGGAAGAGGCAGCCCTGCATCCTGGAGAAGGATCCTCATTAAACCCCATCCCTGAAGACCCCAAGGGCGATTACCAGGAGTCAGAGGGATGCAGAGCTAATGGGAGATGCGATATCCAGCCTTCGCCCTGCGAGGCCAGCAGCACTAAAAGCTCCTGCTTTGCCCCTGTGCAGACATCCCTGACGCCATTCCCAGCCTAAATCCATTAAGGAAATTCCAGTTGGGAAAGAAGCTCCTGGTTGGAGTATCCCTGGGGAGAGTGGAGCAGTGAGGGATGTTTGGGATCAGCCTGGGCTGACCCCTGCATCCCATCCCATCCACGTCCCAGCTTCTCCCCTCCTGGGGTCTGGGCTGGAAATACTTTGGGATGAGAAGGTCGTGAGCAGGAGGAATTGGGGTGGTTTTGGGTTGGTTCTTGCAGAGAAAACCCTGAGTCCACACATGGAAAACGAGGGGATGCTCCCAGGATGTCCCTGAGCAGCCCTTTCCAACCTACAAGGGAATCCTTCTGATTTCTTGATGGCTGCCCTTAACCTATGGATTCTCCAGAGCAAAAGGTTTAGGACAAGCACAGGACTGGGAACACAAAGCTGGGAAAATCCTCTTCAGGTGAGATCCAGGTGCAACAGGTCACCCGTGGGACTCCAGAAATTCCACCACATTCCCAAACTCCACCGGATTTTCTCCAGGTACAACCATCCCCCAGGTGCTGCCTTCAGAGAGCAGCAGCACCACCCCAAACCCCCGTCCCAAACTCACCTTTCAGGCAGGATAACTTGAGCCCCATGTTTTCATCCTCTCAGCGGGACCCGGCTCTCCAGCTCCGCCGCCGGCCCTCGCCGCTGGCGCTGGGGAAGAGAGGTGAGGGCTGAGGGGAGCGATCCTGGGAGGGAGGGAGGGAGGGAAGAGCAGGAGCTGAACGCTCACATCTCCCCGTGTGTGTGTCTGGAGCTACAGGAGCCCGGACACCACAGGAAACGCGGCTGCTCGCTCGCAAAACCGCGAGTGATGTCACGGCACTTCAGTGACTCAACCTGGTCCGAGGAGGTTCAGGAAGAACTTTTTTTGGGAGGGTGGGGAAGGAGCCTGTTGCTGGGTGAGGGGCTCCCAACGCAGCTTCTCCACTCCTGGGGTCTGGGCTGAAAGTATTTTGGGATGAGGAGGTCGTGAGCAGGAGGAATTGAGGTGGTTTTAGGTCGGTTCTTGCAGAGAAAACCCCAAATCCACACACGGGAAGCAGAGGGATGCTCCCAGGGGTGCCTCCCTCAGGCTGAGCTGCCAGGATGCACTGCTGGAATTCACATCATCCTGCTCCTCCTGGGCATCCCTGATGTCCTGAGAGCTTTTAGATGGATGACTCCCGCTGTGGGACATCATTTTTTAAAAGATGCTGAAAATATTTATGCAAAAAAAAAAAATCCCTATATTGGGAAATCTCCACTCCTCCTCCCACAGCTGCTGGGAAAACTTTTTGGGATGAGAGTCAGTGACTCATTTTGGCTCTTCCAAGCTCTGGGCCACACAGAGAGCCAAGGAAAGCCTCTGCTCCCCCTGCCTGACCTCTGCATTTCCAAGAAGCCCTGAGGTGAGTTGGCAGCAGCCAGCAAGGGGAAGTGAAAAATTGCTCTCTCTGCTTTTAATTCTGTGTTTTTATCAGTTCCCCAGATGCAGCCAGGGCTGGGGAGTGGAGTCCCCCCGCAGGACCTCGCTTTGCAGCTCTCCTGGAGGCTGCCCAAATACCGAGAAATCTGTTTTGAGGCAAATCCTGCGGGTTTTGGCACCTGCTGGTGGCTCACACCACTCAGGGACAGAGGAGGGTCATGCTGGGCACTCCCAGCTCCGTGCACTCTGGGATCTGATCCTTTTGGATCATCCCCTGTGTCCAAACCCAGCAGCCCCCTCCCCATGGCTGAGGGTCAGATTCCAGCTCCAGAATTTGGGCAGAGAATTCCCCCTGGGAGCATTCCAGCGGGATTCCTGCCGCTCGCTGTTGGGGCTCCGACCCCTCTGCCCCGTGCCAGCACCAGGCCAAAGAAACGTTTGCAATCCCGACGAGTTCACGCTCCAAAAACCCCCAGACACTCATCGCGGGCGTCACAGGAGCGGGGACCGAGCCGCCCGGGCAGGGGGGACGCTCACAGGCTGCACTGGGAAGGGGGAAAAGGGACAAAGCCGGGGCTCAGAGGGGTTGGCACTTACCCGCTGGCCGCAGGGGCGATGCCCGCGGTCGCATCCCACCTCCCACCGCTCCTGGATGGCGGGGCTGGCAGCGGGGGTGGGTTCCCCGCAGCAGGAGGTGGCAGCCGGGCCGCCTTTGGGTTTGGCCAGGCTGGTTGGGAACCTGGTGAATCAGGTTAGCGGAGCTCCGGCTCCTCCCATCCGGCCCCCACGCCGAGCCCATCCCTGGCCAGCAAAGCCCTTGGGTGATGAGGAAACGCCGCTTTACTCTCACCCCGCTGCACAAGCCAGTCCCGAGCCGAGAGACTGAGAGAGGATGGAGTGCCCTGGGCTGCAGGCAAAGCTGCCGGGTATCCCACATCCCTACAAGCAGCCTGAGGGCTACCAAGTGCCCGGAAAGGGCCAGTGAGTGTCCACACCCAGCTCTGGCCACACGCATCGGCATCCCTGAGGTCCTGATGCCATCAGACATCAACCTCTGGGAGCATCTCCAGCTTCCGGGAAGGATCTTTTCCCCTTCCCAGCCCCAAAACCCAGCCTGGCAGCGGGAAGGGCAAGGGGAAGAACAGCGGGTTCCTCACCATTCCCAGGATGAGCGCTCCGGGTCGGGTCCCACCCCGCTGGGAGGATGCCCCGGGAGAAGGCTGTGCCTCCGGAGCAGCCGCTTTCTCCTGCATTAGCAGCAGCCAGAGGCTTTTCCATGTTCCCCCTCCTCCGCAATTAAGAGGCGAGGCCCCGCGCCGGCTCCTTTTCAGCCGGAGCTGAAAAGCAGCGGTTCAAATCCAGGGCGCCGGCCTGCAGGGAACGCCGGCCGCACATTAAACACCCCCCGGCTCCGGGAGGGAGGCGAGGGAAGGGAAGGAAAGCTTTGGAACTTCACCCAGGGGGTCGGGAGAGAAGCGACCCCAGGAGTTTGGGAGGTCTCCGATGGGATCAGAGGCCCACCAAGCCCCGGCTGGGATGGGCATGAAGGGCAGCAGGGAGAGGAAAGGGGTGGTTTTTGCTCCACTTTCTGCTGGTTTGGTCCTGCCATGTCTGATGAGAATCAGAAATCTGGGAAGAGCTGATTTCCTTCCCGATCTGACTCCTCTGATTTGTCAAACAACTGAGTTATTGCAAAGCTCCAGGAGCAGGGAAGGTGGCACAGGGGCAGCTGCAGCTGCAGGCACAGTCCTGGCCAGAGACGTTTGCAACTCCATTTTCCCCCCTGAAAACCAGAATTAATTTCCTTATGTGGATTTTCCCCCTGTTCAGCTGCAAAGTCTTAGAGACAAATCCTGAAGCAGAGCCTGGCAAACCTGATCTTCCAAGATCCCATCCCAAACTCAGAGCACGCAGCATCCCATGGAGCCAGGGATCGCTCCCTGGCAGCACAAATCCGGTCAGAGCAGCACAAATCCCGCCTCCACCTGGAGCTATTTTACTGCCTTGTCTCCAAAACTACCTGTTTGCTGCTGTTGGGTGAGAACAAACAGCCCCAAACCCGCGGGGGCTGGAATTAGCCTGGCCTGGAGCAGCAGTTGTTGCTACAACAGTGACAGAAAGCGATTGTCTCGCTGCAGCAGGGGTGGGAAACATAAACACCAGGCTGCTAAAATACCTGTGGTTATTTCTGCGGGTGCAGCACAGCTCCAGCTGCTCTGCTGACACCTGATAGGCACAAACACGGCGTCAAACACCCTTTCCTGTCCTCCCCGGGGCTGGTGAGCAGAGGAAAAACCTTGGGGAAGGTTTAAAAAGTGGGGTTTGTCCAGCTTGAGGTGACTGGGAATGGCCTGGAGGCCCTGTGGTGTGGGGCCATGGTCCCTGCTGGGTGAGCAGGGTTAGGGAGAGCTGAGTGCCAGCAACAGGAGCAGCCCAGAGGGCTCAACAGCCCCTTTCCAGGGTCACATCCCTTCCAGGAATTCCTGATTCCTGTCACGAGGCTCTGAGCTGTGACTTGCTGAGCATCACCTCGGGGCAAGTGGCCCAGGGAGGAAGAAGATGGGGTCAATGGGTGGGTGGGTATGGAGCCACCTTCACTCCCTGGGGGAAGATTGTCCTTCCAGAGCTGGCCAGCACCTGCCTGTCCCCTGAGGTGGTCACTGGCTGCTTTCCAGTCCTGGCTGTGTCCCTTTGGGTGCTGGGCTGCTCCTCTCCCGGTGCTTCCCAACCCTCCTGCTCCATCCTGCCCCGGGGCTGCAGCCCTGTTGGGAGGGTGAGGATGGAGGGCAGCCTCCCAAATTCCCTGCGGGGGAAGGGCAGGGAAAGCTGATTCTTCCCAGGCGCCAGAGGAACCGCAGGGACAAGGGACGTGTTGTGCAAACACTGGCCGCAAGAAAAGCTTTGGCTGGAGAGCCCGGAGCTGCTCTGCTGGCCCCCTTCAGGAGCTGCTCCTGCAAACACCAGCTGGGCTCCCCTTTCAGCGGCGAGGGGGAGGAAGCCGCTTTCTGGGTCACAGAGTGCCGGGGCCTGCTAACGCAGGTGACACGTCACCCTGGCTCCGCGCTAACGGAGCCACGAGGCCACCTGTCCCCTCCTGCCCCCGTCCCTTCTGGCCCCAGAGCAGAGGAAAGGGCTGCTCCCAGCCTGGCTCTGGAGCTGCCCCAGAAAGGGGCTGCAGGGGTTTGTAGGAGCTGGAAGTGACAACCGGTGCTGGGAGCGGAGCAGAAACTCCCTGCCGGAGATCCAGAGTCATCCAGGGCCGGCGAGCGGTGCCCGGAGGGGATGCCAGGCCCGGGGAGGGAGGAGGATGTCACGAGGAGGCAGCTGAAGGCTCCGGGGAAACTGGAGCAGCTCCAGCATTCCCCAAGCACGGGCTCTTGGCAGGACCGGCAGGAACCGCGTGAGCTGGAAGCGCCCCCGGAGAAAATCCACGGGGATGAGGCAGGAGCTGCTGCAGCAGGGGCTGGGAGCAAGGCAGGGAGCGAGCACGTACCTGAGGCACAGACCTCCTGCATCCAGAACACGGCACCTCTCTCCCGGCATGGATTCAGCCGGGAATCGCCTCAGGGACCTGGCCACGGCTGCCGCGCTTCCCGGCTCGCTGAAGCTCCAGGTTAATCTGGGCCCAGCTTTCCCTTTTATCCCCTGCTGCTAAAACCTCGACAGAGTTTTTTCAATTAGGTCCATCTCTTAAGCTCCAGGGCGCATTTCTAGGAAGGGCCGGGCCGTTTCCCCGGGCCCTGGCTGTGCGCAGAGCGGGGCCGTGCCTGGCACGGCTCCTGCCCGCATCCCGCTGAAGCGCTGCAGCCGGAGCGGCGCTGCCTGGAAGCACTCAAGGAGTGACCCCTCACCCCACAACCCACCTACCGGGTGTTTTTAAGAGCTGACTTCCCTGCTTGCCTCATCCCAGCTGCGGCAGGATGGAAGTGCCACACTCAGGAGCGATGTCCCCACCCTTGCCAGCCCCTCGGCTCCGTCCTCTGCCTCTGCCGCCTGCCACGGGAAAGCAAAGGATGCAGCTGGGGTGGACTTTCGGAGGAGAAGGCTGGGTGAAGATGTGGTCTAAAAGCGACAGTGGAAAAAAAAATAATAAAAAAAAAGGGAGATCGATAAAGTCCTCAGCGGTTCCTTGGGCGCACAGAAAGCGCTGCCGGCTGCGGGAGGGCCGGGTCAGGGCGCTGGGGGGAAGCGAGGAGGGGGTTGTGGGGCAGGACTGGGATGTGTGGAGGTGTCTGGGAACAGCAGAGCCTGGGCAGGACGGGAGGGGAGCAGCCCGACAGGGACCAGCTCGTGTGGGTGCCCCGGCTGGGCTGCAGGAGCTGAATTCCACCCGAACGAGGAGCAGAGCTCACGGATGGAGCACATTTCCCCTCGGGGCCATTTTCCGGGCTGCACTCAGCCGCAAGCCCACCCCGCTAAGAGCCTCCTCCATTAGCATTATCCCCGCTCTCCCGGGCACTGCCCTCCTCCGCCGGCTTCTCCAGGCGCTTCCCAGATCGCGGAGTGCAGCGATTAGGCCCGGAGCCAGCGGGCAGAGAGACCCGGCATCGCTTCCTGCATCTGTCACTGTCACCTCTGCCCGCCTGCCACTCCCGTCAGGGATCCTTGGGGCCAGGGGTCCGCCCCTCACGCCTGGGGTGGGCTCTGCACATCTGCCTGCTGCTGGCTCCAGCTGTGCCGGGTGATCTCTGAACCGCTCACCTGCTCCGAACATCCTCATCAGGAGCTGGAGCTGTTACGTCTCTGCTCGCTTTCCTCGGGGAGGGAACATCCCAGGAGCAGATGGGAAGAGGGGGAAATGCCAGCAGCAGGCTGCTTTGCTTTGCTGGATGGGGAGAAAACTTCCCCAAATGCTCATGTGCACACACAGAAGGATGAGCTCACGGAGAATGTGGGACCTGGCATTCCCTGGGAACAGGGACCTCACTTGTGAGTGCCCCAGGAACAGCTGATGGGGGATTCCGTGGCTCCTGTCACCCATCTGCTTGTGGGGATGTTTGTCACTGCTCTGAAAAATCGGGCTGAGTGGGGAAAAGGGAATCCCACAGGCTGGGGGTGCTCACCTGGGGAAGAGAAGGATCCAGGGAGAGCTCAGAGCCCCTTCCAAGGCCTAAAGGGGCTCCAGGAGAGCTGGAGAGGGACTGGGGACAAGGGATGGAGGGACAGGACACAGGGAATGGCTTCCCACTGCCAGAGGGCAGGGATGGGTGGGATTTTGGGTAGGAATTGTTCCCTGTGAGGGTGAGGAGGCCCTGGCACAGAGAAGCTGTGGCTGTCCCTGGATCCCTGAAGTGTCCCAGGCCAGGTTGGATATATCCTGGGATAGTGCAAGGTGTCCCTGCCATGGCAGGGGGGGGAATGGGTTGATTTTAAGATCCCTTCCCACCCCAATCATTCAGGGATTCTTTTTTCCAAGTGCTTCAGGTTGTGTGGATGAGGTAAAAAGTTGGGAATGAAAACATCTGGGCAGGTAAAAGCCAAATCTCTAAATTTTGGTGGATAGGGAGAAAAAAAGTTAATCCTGGAAGTTGTTAATTGCTAACAAACCAAAAAAACAGCAGGACACACATTCCCAGTGCTGCCTTCCCAGCTTTCAGAGGGCTCCAGCAAGAGATGCCTTCCCCAGGATTTCCTCCCCCTGAAGTTTTAAGAGGAATTACCTTGAATTCCTGCGCTGAATCCAGCGGATCAACCAGCCAGGAAAGCAGCATTTGCTCGGGGCACAGCAGCAGGGAAGGGGAACAGAACCTTCCCCGAGCCCTGCAGCTTCCTCATTCTTTCAGGAGAGCCACGGTGGCTGCCTGGATTTATGGAATTGCTGCTTTTGTCCAGCCTTCAATGCAAATAGGCCAGGGGAGATAAGATCTGCAGGTTTGTCCTCTTTGCTTAAAGCCAGCCCGGGCTTCTGCTGGTGGCACAAACAAATCCTCATTTGAAAGCAAAGGGAAGATTAAAAAAAAGGGGAAGACAAAGCACTAAAAGCTGCTCCCCTGCCAGCACCGTGTCCCAGGTTAGTCACAGGGAATATTCCAGCAGGTTACACACGGAGGAAACAAACTCTGCCTAACAGGGGGAGCAGGATTAGCCCGAATTTACATATTTATGATCAAAGCTGGATTGGGAGATGCTGTTACAAAGAATGAGCAACACATTTCTGCAGCTCAGGAGACACAGCAGCTCCTTTTGACAACCCCAAATGAGGAATCTGGCTAAGATAACGATCTGCCTCTGGAACAATGCCTTGGATTTCACTGGGTGTTTGTACCAAGTCCTCTTCCTGCAGCCTGGGTGCTTTGCATTCTGCTCCCAGGATATCTTTTCCTACAGCTGTGGAGTGGAGCAGCCACTGGGATGTGTTATCTCGCTGGTTTTGGGAGCTAAATGCATGTTTTCAGTCAACAAGTGAAAACATTTCCCTCTCCTGCAAGCCTGACTCAGCCTAGGGAAGGTTCTTGACTCGGTGCCAACCTCTTTGGTAATCACACCTCAGCAATGCACAGCAGGGAGATAAAAACCAAAGTGTCCAAAGCTTCCTCTCCTCCCTCTGACCTCAGCTCACGGGCCCTGTGGGATCTCACCTGGAGGGAACTCCACAGCCTGGGGGCATCCAAGGTTCCATTCCCTGCTGCAAACGGGATTTCAGCCTTACCCCATCCCTCTCCAAGAGCAGGAGTTAAACTTGGGCTTATTGACTCCAAATCAAAAGGTTCTGACAATTCCATTTTGAAATAAGCCCAGGTTGGATGGGGCTGGGAGCAGGGAAGGGGTCCCTGCCCATGGAATGAGTTGATCTTTAAGTCCCTTCCAACCCAAACTCTGCTGTGATTTTAACACTAAGATTGGAGTCAGGCAGACGTTTTGTGGGTATTTGGATCTTCCTTCTAACAACATTTCTGGGCAGGAAGAGAGAAAGAAATCTGGAGGAATTGTTGCAGGTTGAGGCTGTGTTTAACTACAGTTGGGCAAACAACCATGACGAGAGAGGCAACAAGGGCTTACCTTTGCTCTTCTAGCCTCGTATAAAGCTGCATTGTCCAGGAAACTTCTCCTTGGGAATAAATATAAAAGGAAAAGGCAAGCTGAACTAGGCTCCCTGATTCCATGTATTTGCATCACATGGAAAATGAGATCTGCTGATTAACCCCCCCACAAAATGCATGGAATTAATACAGTATTTAACTACTGTAGACTCCAACTGCAGATTCAAACTCAGCAGTGTGCTTCCAGTCCTTTTTATAAATCATTTACTTTGGGTTTTACACATTCAAGCAGTGACTGTGCTTGCCAAGCCCAGGAGAGCAGGAATGCACCAGGCTGTTTGGGAATACTGCTTTAAAACTCTCTGTCATGCTAAAGCACTGCAAAACAGGTGACACATGAGCATGGAACATCCTCAGCAGTTTGCATTTTACTGTGCCAAGAGAGTTACAAACTCCAATCCAGGCCAGAAGAAACCATTCACCTCCCATTTGATCTATTTGCCCTTAAAATCTCTCATCTGAGGACAGGATTGATTTTTTTTTTCTTTTTTTTTTTGGAAAGGTATTTCCAGAAATCGTTAAAAAGTAACCTCTCTAAAGATTAGAAAAGCCCAAGTCAAAACTTTGGAATAGGAACAGTGGGGCCAAGCAGAAGCAGTTCTGGGTTTCCACGGAACAGCAACATTCACTACAAGTGGGATGGTGTCCAGGAGGACAGCTGGAAGTGACAGCTGGCAGCTCTTCCAGGGGATGTCACCACCGACACCCCGTGGCTCCACGGACACAGGGACAGGCCACTCCTCTCTTTTAATCAGTCAGCTTTCCACACAAGGTACTGAATATTCATTCTATTTACATTCAAAAATAGCTTTTTTTTTTTTTTTTCCTCTCTTCAGTACAGAGTGGGAATGCCCATGGCTCAGCCAGGAGGGTCCCTCCTAGCAGAGGTGCAGCACAGCTTTGTTGATCTCGGGGTTTGTCCAGTCGTTGCGGATGTCATCCAGGTGATTATCAAAATCCACCAGGGTCTCGTAGGATTTGCTGTCCAGGAGGGAGGCAGCGATCCTCTGGGCTTCAGTCCAGTCTTCACAGAAGTCACTGGCACGGAAAAGAACCAGGCATCAATGGGAATCACCACAAAGGACTCAGGGAAATGAAGGGAACTGGAGGGAACTCCACACTCTGAGGGCATCCAAGGTCTATTCCCTGCTGCTATCCCCTCTCCAAGAGCAGGAGTAAAACTCAGGCTTATCGACTCCAAATCAAGAGGTTCTGACAATTCCACTTTGAAATAAGCCCAGGTTGGGTGGGGCTGGAAGAAACCAGCCCCTTTGTCTGTGTTCTCACACACAGACTTCCCCCAAAACCCACATGATTCCCAGCTCACTCACACGTGAGGGTCCTTGCACCTCCACTTGTTCTCGTGCAGCTCGTACACGTGGATGGCAGGCTCCACACACTCCATGGTGAACTTGGTGTTGTCAACCTGGGACACACAAACACCACCTCAGTCTCCTCCTCAGCAGCCCAAAACCCAAAATCAGTTTGTAAAAAAAAAGGGCATTTTACAGGCATCCACTGTTTTACCCTTAAACAGCCAAATTTAAGCTGCCAGTGTCCTTTGTCACAGCAGTGAGGAGGAAAAGCCCTTAAATGTCAGAATTTAAGTTGCATGAGGAGGGCTGGAGCCAGAAATTGCTGCCTGGACATGCAGAGAAGGCCTCCAGTTCCTCTGAGGTGGCAGAGAGCTCACCACAGCCTCTCTGTGGATTTACTTTGTACTTCACTGCACATTGCAACTCCTCCCCAGAGCATTCTGGAGGGGAAGAGAAACTGAATCCCTCAGGAAAGGAGCCAGAGGACAGCATTTCCCTGGTCCAGCAGCAGGCTCAGAACACACAAGGGAGTGAGGGGAAGGAAGTTCTTTACCATGATGAGAGCGGTGTCCGTGAAGCCCTCGGCAATCCGGGAGGCCACTTTCTCTGCAACCTGGTTTGGGCTGGAGGAGAAGGGAAAAGGAACTGAGTGATGGGAGCCACAAGTTTCAGCTGAAAGCAGCAGGAAATGAGCTCAGAGAGATGTGAGAGTGGCTCTGGGTGCTTGCAAACAGGAACAAGATAAAGGAGCTGATGCCACAGCTGATAGAAGGCTCTGCAGCACTGCAGCTCAGCTGGCTGCTGGAATTCCTTTGGAATGACATGGAATTCCACATTTTGTGGCCTCTTATCTTCTTCCCCCAGACCAAAGACTCTGCCCTGGCAGGCATTTAAAAGAGAAAGTGAGTTTTCTCCCCAGTCTGCACTGAAAACTTGACCAAAATCAGATAACCTTTGAAAACCTTTTCCATCTTTCAAAGGTGACAATCTCTGCGTGGTGCCACTTCATGTGGTGTCAGTGACAATCTCTGTGTGGTGCCAGTCATCTCCAGAAATCAAACTGAAGTTCTAAAAAACCATCAAGCCTGTGATATTCTTTCAAATCTCAAAGAGGACAAACTGTAACTTCTCCTTAAAAACGTGTCCAGCAGATTTGTAAGGAAAGGACAAATGAGGCTTTTATCCCTGTTAGATACCTGAGAAGTTACAAGAGTTCCTTAAAAAACATAACTGAGTCTGAATATACACTAACAAATAACTGGAATCAGATCATCATGGAATGGTTTGGGTTGGGAGAGACCTTAAAGATCCTCTCATGCCATGGGTGGGAGACCTTCCACTATCCCAGGTTGCTCCAAGCCCCATCCAACCTTGGACACCTCCAGGGACTGGGCATAACACTTTAAATAAGTTGTTCTTATTCTAATTAGTCCCACTGCTGTATTTTTCCAATAGGGGAAAACATGGAATACACAGATCTAAAATTAAACTGTGGCTCCACAGTTTTACCCTTATTGTTCAGTGAGTAATCTGAGTCAGTCAGCAGGGAAAAAAATGACTAATCCTGAGGAAAAGAAGTGATAAATAAGAGGTATCACTGCCTGATTGACATCATCTTCCACTTCTTAAAAAAACTGCTTTAAAAAAAAACTCAGTGATGACGAAGCAATGTAGAAACAATCAGGTCACTCCTGACTTCCCACAAGATCCTGGGAGTCCTCAGACTTTCCAAGATCCACACTGCACGAGCAAACACTCTGCAGAGTCTGGCTTTTTTTCCCCCTGACAACTGCAATTCCAAGGAGCTGGCACTGGTTCAAAGAGTGGCCTTTTATAGGAGAGCAGGGGATTGTGCAGAGCCTGGACCTGCTGCACCTGAGCAAAGGCCACATCCCGCCGAGACAATGTGGGAGCAGCTGCCAGTTGTCAGAGTGAATCACACACGCCTGATTTCTGGGGCTGATTGCTGCTGGCAGAGCCCAAAGGTACGAGCTGCAAGAGCAAACAGAAGGAGATATTGGCCCAACACACCTGGCATCCTTCACGCGTTCGTTGGCCTGGTAATATCCAGCTATCACGTAGCTGTTCTCCTTGCACCAGGAATCAATCTGTAAAAGCAATGGGAACAATCAGTCCTAGAGGGAAAAAAATACCTCCAGGATTAAGGAAAAAAAAACCAACCCAGGATGAAGGAAATCTCATGGTTGTCATGTAAAGAAACCAGTGTTGCTCGATCTCTGCCGTAATTAATATGAATTAATGTTTCTGTCTGGTTGTGGGTGTGCTCCCAGTTGGGATGGAGAAACACAACAGAGTATTTGGAGGAGGATGGGGAGCATCAACCCAATGGAGCAAAAGAGCAAGGAGCTGTCTCAAGTCAAAGCCTGGCCAAAATGTGAGTGGCAGGATGATTAAACTCAGCCTGGAGAGGGTTTGGGTCTCACCCACCAATGGTTGGGACAGTTTCCTGTCAGTGTTCACCTGCCAAGGGAATTTAGGGAATGTTGCCCTCGTGGATGTGTGGCTGCCCTGTCCTGGCAGAAAGGTTTTATTTCTGCTGTCACATTTCTAGGGGAAAATGCAACCATCAGAAAATAAAAGCTTGAGGTGAAAGGTAAATGTGAGGCAGAAGTTTGTCCCATTGAGCAGCTTTTCAACTGAGATAAAATAGTTTTACTTTGGGAGTTCTTCCTTATTTAACACCTCAGTGTAAATGCTTAAATATGTATTTTTGGCATGTAATTTACACAGGTTTTGATTTACACAAGTACAAAACTTAGGTTGTTTTGCTGGTTGTTGTTTTTTAATTAAATGAGTTTAAACTCTGTTCTTGCTGCTTTAAACTGGAGCCAAATTCCTCCTGCTGAGTCTGACTTTGAAAATATCTATCTATATACATGACATCTATCTATATTTATGATATCTATCTAGATGATGTTTTTCATTAGAATTGAGGGTATCAAATCAGCAAAATACAAAGACAGAAGGGGAAGAAGCAGCTCAAATTTTCCTTTGCAGTCCCTAGAGAGCACGGCCTCAGAAAACCTTCCCCAGCTCTATTAAAAAGAACTCCAAAAATACACCTGGTGCTGACCTGTCATATCCTGGGAGTCAAATCTATCTCATTTTCAGCAATAATTGTTGTATTAGACTGCAGAAGCAACCAAACAAAACATCCATGTGAATAATCCAAGGAATGACACGGATTTAAGTGATTAAAAAGGGGAAAAAAAAAGCTGTGCCAGCCCTGCAAGAGCTGCTGTTTCAATTCCAAACCCATTTTGAGGGCTTAGGACTGTGGCTTTAATTGTTAGTGGTTTGAAAGCTTGGCATTAGAGCCAGCAGCCCAGACTGTAAAATTAAAAATAATGATAATAATTATTAAAAAACCCCCTCCATCCATTTATAAAATTAAAACCCACAGTCCTAAATCCATTTTCGTTCCATACCAAAAAATTGTCTTGAAAAGAAAGGAGAGAATGATTTTAAGTTCTCACTTTCCTGACTGGTAATTAAAAATTGCTTCTGCATAAAACAAAGGGGGGAAAAAAATCTCATTTTGGAATGAAAGCTCTTTCCAGCTGTAATTTCCAAGCCCAGCACTGTCCCCACAGATATCCTACAGCAATTAGCTGCTGTTAGAAATATTAGAAATATTTTTAGTCCAGCTCTGACAAGGAAAAATCCAATGTGGCTTTGCTTTGCTGCACCAACCAGGGCTGGAATGAAGGAAGAGAAGGAAAAGGAGGAGGAGGAGGAAAGGGAGGAGTAAAAGGAGGAGGAGGAAAGAGGAGGAAAAGGAGGGGGAGGAGGAAAAGGAGAAGAAGAAGGAGGAGAAGGAGGAGAAGGAGGAAAAAGAGGAGGAAAAGGAGGAGGAGGAGGAAAAGGAGAAGAAGAAGGAAAAAGAGGAGGAAAAGGAGGAGGAGGAGAATGAGGACGAAAAGGAGGAGGAGAAGAAAAAGGAAAAGCAGGAGGAAAAGGAGGAGAAGGAGGAGGAGGAAGAAAAGGAGGAGGAAAAGC
>VWYE01020911.1:13682-32527 GCA_013398995.1 Alaudala cheleensis | reverse complement strand
AGGAGGAGGAAAAGGAGGAGGAGGAGGAAAAGGAGAAGAAGGAAAAAGAGGAGGAAAAGGAGGAGAAGGAGGAGAAGGAGAAGGAAAAGGAGAAGGAGAAGAAGAAGAAAAAGGAAAAGAAGGAAAAGGAAAAGTAGGAGGAGGAAAAGGAGGAGAAGAAGAAAAAAGAGGAGGAGAAGGAGGAGAATGAGGAGGAGCTGAGCAGTGTTCCAGGAGAGGGAAGTGCTCCTCGGTTTCTCCTTTTTGGAGCTGTGGTTGTAAAACCACATCAATTAGCTGAGACATTCAGAGGCTTGAGTGCAACTTAATTCAACATTTTCTTAATGATTCTGGCTTGGAAAAGGATTTCAAAGTGCAAATTAAACACGGGAGCTTCTGCCCTGCCCTCTGGAAATCAGAGAATGCTGGAACATCCTGAGCTGGGAGGGACCCTCAAGGATCATCAGTCCAACCCCTGGCCCTGCACAGACACCCCAAAATCCCTCCCTGTGCCTGGGAGTGCTGCCCAAACACTCCTGGAGCTGTGGAAACCTGGGGAATGTGAGGATTCCCTGGGGAATTCAGTGCCCCACCACCCTCTGAGGTGTTTGGTTGAGGTTTTTTGATTCCTTGTACCCCCTGAAAGTTTCAGGAGGCAGAGTTTGGAAATCCCTCCTCTATTTCCAGATGAAATCTGGAGATTTTTTTGCTCCCATCCCATCCTGGGATGACTCAGGGCAGGGAGGAGGAGGTGAAACTTGTGGGGATGGTTCTAAAAACCCTCCCACAGGGCCAAGGATCAGCAATAATTGAGCTTGGAAAGAACCAGATCCCAGGAAACCCTGCCACAGCTGTGAAAGCCTTAAGAAACGAAGCTGCTTTCCTACAAAAATTTGAGTTTAAGCACCCTAATTTATTCTGGATCCACACACCAGGATGTACAGAAGATGTGGAATCAACTCATTTCAACCTTTTCCATGAGAAAATCCAATTTTCACAGCTGCTCCGACAGGATTTATCTACACCTTTGCCTTTTTCTAAACCCAAAACAGCAGCAAAAGTAAAATCCTTGTAAAATTCTTTGTTTTAAAGACACACACAGAGCTGCAGCAAATCCTAATTATTGTGGGAAGCACCAAGAGTTTCCAATCTTTACCCTTTTTGCACCAAAACCAGAGAGTAAATAAGTAAAATCCTGCCATTGCTTTGACTCCAGGATAATTTTCTTCCCATAGGTGTTGCAAGAAACAGGATTTATTTCCTAATAATCCTGCTGCAAGATCTGCACTAAAAAGCTGCACTGAAGGCTGGAAGTTTACCAAAAATCACTGCCACAAACCCTGTGGAAAGAGGTTTAATCCTGATTTCATGAAAACACACGGTGCTCTGCTACTCCTGCACTGCTGTAAATATATTTAAAATGATGAATTTTGTGTGTTTTGTGGTAAAACTAAGAGGGTCACCTCCTGCCTCTGCCTGCATTTCATCAATTCCAGGCTTCACAAAGATGACAACATTCCCAGGGCATCATCCCAGCTGAAGAAAACTGGATTTATCAGTAACTGGAAATTTGTTTCCAAATAAAACCTTTATTGGGATGAAAAAGACTGAGGGAAACATTAAAGGCGAGCCTGGAGGAAGCAGGAATTGGTTATTTTTAATGCTGTCAAAAAGGGATGGATCTTTTGCTCACAATCATATGATCATGGAGTGGTTTGGGTTGGAGGGCACCTTAAAGCTCATCCCAATCCACCTCCCACTGTCCCAGGTTGCTCCAAGCCCTGTCCAACCTGGCCTTGGACATTTCCAGAGATCCAGGGGCAGCCACAGCTTCTCTGGAAACTGTGCCAGGACCTCCCGACCCTCACAGTAAACATTTCTTCCCAAATATCCCATCTAAACCCACTCTCTGGCAGTGGGAAGCCATTCCCTGTGTCCTGTCACTCCATCCCTTGCCCCCAAATCCCTCTCCAGCTTTCCTGGAACCCTTTTAGGCGCTGGAAAAAGCTCTGAGCTCTCCTTGGATCCTTCTCCTCTCCATGCGAACACCCCCAGCTCTCCCAGCGGAGTTTCCCCAGCCTTTGGAGCATCTCATCACCCTCCACACCCACCTCTACCCTCCCGGCCGTGCCAAACACCTCCCTCCGAGCTCTCCCCAAGCTCGGGAACACCTCACCAGGGTCAGGGCCACCTCCAGCATGGGAGCGAGCGCCAGGGTGCCGTGGAAGAGCGGGATGCAATCCACGAACAGCGCGGGCTGCGGCGGCCGCGGGGCCGGCGGGCGCTCGGCCACCAGCAGCCCGTTCACGGCGCAGTGCGGGTACTTGGCGCCGTGAAGAACCATCTTGCAGTAAGCTTGGGTGGTCAGCTTCATGGTGCCGTGCCCCGGCCCCGGTCCCGGCCCCGGTCCCGGTCCCGGCCCGGCCCCGCTGCCCGCCTCACGCCGCTCCCCGCCCGCCGCCAAGCGCCGCCGCCTGTCGGGAAGCGCCGCTAAGCGCGGCCGGCTTTGCGACAGTGGATTTGGGGTGGATTTGGGGTGTGGGGAGGCCGGGGAGGATCCCAAAAATTGGGGATGGGGAGTGAAGGGTCAGGGGTTTNCCTGGAATGGGGGATGCAGGGTCAGGGTTGTGGGGAGGATCCCAAAAATCCCTGGGATGGATCCCAGGGGCAGGGATGTGAGGGGTGGCACGGAGCAGGGCGGGCTGGGTGCTTTGGGTGCCAGCGGTGCCCTGGAATCACAGAATGGATGAGACTGGGAAAAATCTCTGGGATCATCGGGTTGGAAGAGATGTTTGGGATCATCCAGTCCTGCCTGTGACTGATCAGCTCCATGTCATTGCGAATCACAGGATGGTTTGGGTTGGAAGTGCCTTAAAGATCATCCACTTCCCACCCTGACACCTTCCACTGTCCCAGGTCGTTCCAAGCCCTGTCCAGCCAGCCCTTGGACACTTCTAGTGATGTGTCATACCAAATAATAAAGGAAAAAGGGTTTTCTATATAAAAGGTAACACCTCAGATTACTTCAGTGATGCCTCAGCCACATTTGTCCCCAGCTGTCACACTGATCCCTGCCCCTGGAAGCTCTCAGTGCTTTTTCCGTCCTGGTTTTCGGCTGGGCCTGGGCTCCAAAACTTGAACCAAGTGTCCAGTTCTGGGCCCCTCACAAGAAGACATGGAGGGGCTGGAGTGTGGAAAGGGAATGGAGCTGGGAAGGGGCTGGAGAATCCTGAGGGAGCTCAGCCTGGAGCAAAGGAGGCTCAGGGGGGATTTCTGGCTCTGCACAACTCCCTGACAGGAGGGGACAGCCAGGGGGGACAGGCTCTGCTGCCAGGGAACAGGGACAGGAGGAGAGGGAACCCCTCAGGCTGGGCCAGGGCAGGCTCAGGTGGGACAGCAGCAGGAATTTCCCCATGGAAAGGGAGCTCAGGAATTGGAAGTATCTAGGGAACTTTGGAGTGTCCATTCCTGGAAGTGTCCCAGGAACTCCTGGAGGTTGCACTCAGTGCTGTGGGCTGGGGACAATGTGATGATGGGTCACATCTTGGATCGATGACCTTAGAGCNGTCACACTGACCCCTGCCCCTGGAAGCTCTCAGTGCTTTTTCCATCCTGGTTTTTGGCTGGGCCTGGGCTCCAACCCTTTAACCCCGTGTCCAGTTCTGGGCCCCTCACAAGAAGACATGGAGGGGCTGGAGTGTGGAAAGGGAATGGAGCTGGGAAGGGGCTGGAGAATCCTGAGGGAGCTCAGCCTGGAGCAAAGGAGGCTCAGGGGGGATTTCTGGCTCTGCACAACTCCCTGACAGGAGGGGACAGCCAGGGGGTGTCAGGCTCTGCTGCCAGGGAACAGGGACAGGAGGAGAGGGAACCCCTCAGGCTGGGCCAGGGCAGGCTCAGGTGGGACAGCAGCAGGAATTTCCCCATGGAAAGGGAGCTCAGGAATTGGAAGTATCTAGGGAACTTTGGAGTGTCCATTCCTGGAAGTGTCCCAGGAGCTCCTGGAGGTGCCACTCAGAGCTCTGGGCTGGGGACAATGTGATGACGGGTCACAGCTTGGATCGATGACCTTGGAGCTTCTTTTCCACCCTCAAACATGCCGGGCCTTTAGGAATGGGGCTGAACCTCCAGGGCCGGTCCGCCCGCATCCCGTCATCCCCCGGCGGGGCCGCTCCGGCCGGTGCCTCTCGCTGATCCCGCTCCCGGCGTGCCCCGAGTTTCCGCCCGCCGCTCCTTCCGGTCCCGCCCGCCGTAGAGGACGGTCGCCAGGTCGTGGGGCCGGGACGGGCCGGGAGGAGCCCGGCAACGGGCTGGGAACGGGCTGGGAAATGGCCGAGAGGGAGAACGGAGCCCTCCTTGCCATCCCTATCCGCGCCCGGGCTGCATCCCGTCCGCGGGTTTGGGGGGGATTGCGGGGAGGGGTGTGAGGGGGGAAGCGCTGCGACCCCTCCCGCGGCTTTTCGGCCTGTCCGCTCGGGGATCTGTCACCGTTGTCGTGACATGTCGGGCGGGACGGAGGTGACAGTTAGGGAGGGCAAGGTCAGGGGCGGACAGCGGGTCCTTTGCGGGAGATTGAGCGGCTTTGGGCTGAGATGGGGTCACGGGAGGAGCTGGGATCCCGTGTGGGTGGGAATCGCTTGTGTGGGATCCCGCCCTTCCCTGGGATGTGTGCACCCTGCTCAGGGGTCGCTGCAGTGGCTCTGGGATGTGCTTGGGCTCAGCTCGCTTGGGGCTCCTGGAATCCGCCCAGGAATGGTTTATTTTGGAATTAAAAATCATCCCAGAAGGGTGATTTAAATAAGGGAATGTCCTTCGCTTCGAGTGCAGGAGGCTCGGGTTAAAAACGGGGAGAGAAAGTCAGTTTAGTGGGAGAATATGGCATTAAATACCCTTTTCAGCATGAAGTGATGTGCTGCCCTTTGAAGAAGGAGCAGGAAATCTTTGGGCTGTATTTTTTTTACTATATATAAACTTATGGGAAATGTTCTTATTTCACCTCGGGCACTGACTGTTGCTGCCTGCCCCTGCAGGATGTTGGCCTCCAGAGTGTTCAGCCTGGTCGGGAGGAGATCCATCTCCACCTCCCTGTGCCTCAGGGCACATGGACACGGTGGGTCCCGGCTGCTGGGTGGGCAGGGAGGGAATAAAACAGGGCCTGGATGGGGAGGAGCACAAAAAGCTGCTCTGGGTGGGCTCTGGGTGAGGGGAGGGTTGGGATGGAAGGAGCTTGGGGAGGCGGCTGGAATCACAATCACGGCATCATTCAGGTGGGAGAAGAGCTCCAAGGTCACCAAGTCCAAGCCGTGCCACATCCCCACCTTGTGCCCACCCCAGAGCTCTGAGTGGCACCTCCAGGAATTCCTGGGACACCTCCAGGGATGGGCACTGCAAACCTCCCTAGGCAATTCCAATTCCTGAGCTCCCTTTCCATGAGGAAATTCCTGCTGCTGTCCAAGCTGAGCCTGCCCTGGCCCAGCCTGAGGGGTTCCCTCTCCTCCTGTCCCTGTTCCCTGGCAGCAGAGCCTGACACCCCCTGGCTGTCCCCTCCTGTCAGGGAGTTGTGCAGAGCCAGAAATCCCCCCTGAGCCTCCTTTTCTCCCTCAGCTGCCCCTGGAGCATCCCTGGCAGTGTCCAAAGCCAGGCTTGGACAAGGCTTGGAGTCCTGGCATAGTGGGAGCTGTCCCTGCATTTGGGACAGCTTTGAGCTTTAAGCTCCTTCCCAACCCACCCCAAACCACTCCGTACTTCCATCCTTCTGCCATTAGAACGGGATTCATTCCAAAACCCTTCCACCCCCTGCACCCCCTTCCCTTTCACACTGCTGCCATCATTTTGTGAGCACTCAGAGCCCTTGAGCTGTGTCCCTGTGTGCCCTGAGCAGGCGTGGTCAAGGCTGAGGATTACACCCTGCCAGCCTACGTGGACCGGCGGGACGTGCCCCTGCCCGAGGTGGCCTTTGTGAGGGACCTCTCTGCGCAGCAGCAGGCGCTCAAGGAGAAGGAGAAGGCGTCCTGGAGCGCCCTGTCCGTGGATGAGAAAGTGGAGTGTAAGTGTTTGGGGGGGCTCTGAGGAACCTCCCAGGCAGCAGCAGCAGCATTTCCATGTTATGGAATGGGTTAGGTGGGAAGGGAGCTTGGAGATCGTCTCATTCCACTGCCAAGCCCCGTTCAACCTGGACTTGGGCACTGCCAGGGATCCAGGGGCAGCCACAGCTGCTCTGGGCACCCTGTGCACCCTCACAGAGAGGAATTTCTTCCTGATATCCCATCTAAACCCACTCAGCTCAAAGCCATTCCCCTTGTCCTGTCAATCCAGGCGCTTGTCAAAAGTCTTTTGACAGCTTTATGTTCCAGGCCATGCTTGGAGCAGCTCTTAATCCATGTTTATTCCCAGTGTCTGTGAGCAGACCTGATCCATGAAGGAATTTTCTTAATTATGATGGAGCTCCTTGTGTTGCTCCATGGTTTTTACTCCCAAGATCTTTGGTGCTGTTACAGAACATGAAATGCCCCTGTGCTGTGGCTTCTGGTCCATATGGGAACTCCATTCAGCCATTCCTTCCTCTTCCAGAAACCAAATAATAATAATCAGATTTATTTATTGATTCTCATCTGCTTTCTACAAGCCAGGAAAAGAAATCTCTTCAGTGCAACAAGGTGCCATTGTTATCCCAGCTGAGTGAAGTGAGCCCCAAACACAAACGTGGATTTGAATGTTCATAACCACTGACCTTGGCATGAACCAAATTCCAGCTAGTGAAAGCTCCCCGTGGGTGTTTTGACTTGCAAATAAATCTGCCTCATCTTTTCTAACTGCTCTCCTGGTATGGAGGGAGAACCTGGTCTGGGAAAGCTTTAAAACTTTTTGAGGAATTGCTCCAAATTTTCTGTTGCTTTGGATTTTAAATTCCTTTGGATTTCAGTGGCAGCTGAGAAGCCTTTTGAGCTCAAAACATTCCTGTAGGAATTACTTGTGCTGGGGAGTTTTGGGGTCAATAACCACANTGTCAAAAGTCTTTTGACAGCTTTATGTTCCAGGCCATGCTTGGAGCAGCTCTTAATCCATGTTTATTCCCAGTGTCTGTGAGCAGACCTGATCCATGAAGGAATTTTCTTAATTATGATGGAGCTCCTTGTGTTGCTCCATGGTTTTTACTCCCAAGATCTTTGGTGCTGTTACAGAACATGAAATGCCCCTGTGCTGTGGCTTCTGGTCCATATGGGAACTCCATTCAGCCATTCCTTCCTCTTCCAGAAACCAAATAATAATAATCAGATTTATTTATTGATTCTCATCTGCTTTCTACAAGCCAGGAAAAGAAATCTCTTCAGTGCAACAAGGTGCCATTGTTATCCCAGCTGAGTGAAGTGAGCCCCAAACACAAACGTGGATTTGAATGTTCATAACCACTGACCTTGGCATGAACCAAATTCCAGCTAGTGAAAGCTCCCCGTGGGTGTTTTGACTTGCAAATAAATCTGCCTCATCTTTTCTAACTGCTCTCCTGGTATGGAGGGAGAACCTGGTCTGGGAAAGCTTTAAAACTTTTTGAGGAATTGCTCCAAATTTTCTGTTGCTTTGGATTTTAAATTCCTTTGGATTTCAGTGGCAGCTGAGAAGCCTTTTGAGCTCAAAACATTCCTGTAGGAATTACTTGTGCTGGGGAGTTTTGGGGTCAATAACCACGCTGGGAATTGGAGGGGAGGAAGGAGAACTCCCAGTTTTCTTTATTTCAGGTTTATCCTGTAACTTGTGCCCAACTTTAGGATAATCTGTAAAATGGAGGCCAAAATTGATGTGAGGGTGAAACAACTGATTGGTTTTGGTGTGTGCCAAACCTAATTTAACATCCCTCACCTTTTGGGCAGTCTCAGGCAGCATTCACCTCCTTCTGCAGAATTCCTGGTCACCTGCAAACCCCAGGAAAAGTTAAAAGAGAGGATTTGATGCTTGTTTTTCCCCTCAGTGTATCGGATTAAATTCAATGAGAGCTACGCGGAGATGAAGAAAGGGACAAACGAGTGGAAAACCATCCTGGGGGGAGTTCTGTTCTTCCTTGGTGTCACTGGATTGATCCTCATCTGGCAGAAGCACTTCAGTAAGTAACTCTTCCATGGAGAGTGGCATCAGGAGATGCCTGATGGGAATTCCATGGGGTCAGGATGGTTTATGGACCAGCCAGAGCAGGAGATGTCCATTAGTCCCTGAAAACTCCATCCTGGAGTTGGAACTTGTGGGGATGCAGCAGAAATATTCAGGAAGCTGAGTCACAGAGAGGGAGTGGAGCTTTGGGAGGACAGGAAATAGAAAGGGAATGAGTGGTGAGATTGCTGATCCCAGAGCTTCCCCTCTTTTGCTGCCTTGGGTAGTGAACATTTGGGTTTCTGCCAGGTTTGGCTGCATTCCCAGCTAAGGATCCAACCTCCAGGGAGCCTCCAGCTGCCAGGAGGCAGAGCAGCAGTTAAAGGAGCTGCTCCCTGCCTCGAGGCTCCCAAAAAAAAAAAGGAAAGCAGGAACCTGTTACCTTGGTGCTGAAAGGAACCACTGGAGAATCCCTGTGGGAATGTGGTCTGAGCTGGATGCAGGGAGTGGAGATTTGAACAGATCACAGAATCACTGCCTGGGTTGGGTTGGGAGGGATCTTAAAGATGATCCCATTTCACCTCCATCCATGCACAGGGACACTTCCCATTATTTCAAGTTTCTCCCAGCCCCATCCAACCTGGCCTTGCACACTTCCAGGGATGGGGCAACCACATTTCTCTGGGCACCCTGCTCCAGTGGGATGACTTCAAGAGGGGGAAAAAACCCTTTTATTAGTGAAACTTAGCCCAAAATTCCCAACTTGCTCGTGTGGCATGAGGATTTAATTCCATAATTCCCATCCTGCAGTGTACGGCCCCATCCCTCACACCTTCTCTGAGGAGTGGATCTCAGCTCAGACCAAGAGGATGTTGGACATGAGGGTTAACCCTGTGGAGGGCATCTCAGCCCAGTGGGATTATGACAAGAACGAATGGAAGAAATAAAGCAACTCAGTGGAACCTGCTCTGCTTGAATATGAAATGATTCCATCACCTGTGTGTGACCTCGTTGCTTGTTGTACTGGAACACCCTCTCCACCTCCAGAAATGCTAATAAATGTCTGGTTAACTTGAGAGGTGCCTGTTGCTGCTCTCTGGGTGGGTTTGGTGGGGTGGGGCATTGGGCTGCTGAACAAGATTTGCTTCCTGGCTTCATGTTTTCGGGGCTTGGAAAGCTGCTGCCAAATTTCTGCCTTCAGCTGAGCTGGTGTCTCTTGGAATCTGCAGGGTTTTGTTCCAGGCCATGCCTGGAAAAGCTCTAAATCCCTGTTTTGCCCCAGTGTCTCTGTGTGAGCAGAGCTGATCCATGAAGGAATTTTATTAATTGTGATGGAGCTCCTTGTGTGCTCCATGGTTTTTATACCCAAGATATTTGGTCACTTTGATCCTTCTGAAGACTAAAACAAGCTTGGACTGAAGTTTGCTCTTCTCCTGATGGGACAAGAAACCATCAGGAAACTTGATGTTGTGGTTTAGGAGCTGTGGTGAGGTCTCAGCCACTTGCTGGCCCCTCCTTCCCTTCCACTCAGAAATTTGGGAAGGTTTTTAAAGTGAAATAATCTGGTGGGAATTAATCAATGATCTCCCTATGCCTGAAAAATTCCTGAAGTGATAAATTTATCTCTGGGGTGCTGAGAGGGTGACAATGCCAGGCTGGAATTCTGCCTTTCCCTGCTTTTTGCCCAGCTCCAGCCTCTGGCAGCCTGGTGACACCGACCTGGGTGAGGCACATGGAGCTGCCAGGGCTTTGTGCCTGGAAAATCGGTGTTTTGGAGCAAATGCTGGAAGTTCCAGTGCAGCTGGGATAAGGGAGCTGCTCCTTTCCCAGAAGGCTGTGGAACCCCAGGGAGGCCAGGAGAGAAACCTGAGCCTTGCCATGATCCCAGATCTTGATTTCATCCTCCCCTTTCCCTTCCCAGCCACTCTCTGCTCCCTTTCCCTCCAGAGCAGCGGCGGGACCCGCCGGAGCAGCCTGCAGGTGAGCTGAGTCTGCCAGGGCTCTGCTTCCTCCCCTCCTGCCGTGTTTCCCTCCCTCCTGCTCCTGGAGGGGGTCAGATCTCACCATCCCCCCCGGGAATTTCGGGTGTTTATTTGCAGGTAGCCTTGGAGACCGAGAAACCACCCGGATCCTGATCCTGGGGGAGAGAACAATCCATGGGGAGTGGAATGAGCAAGGTACAGGGGGACAGTGGGGTGGTGGCCAGCACGTCCTGTTCTTCTGCAGCCCATGGAGGCATTTCCCAGGTCCCTAAATACGACTTGTCTGCACCTTCCCCTTTCCCACACCCCTTTGGAATTCCAGGCACTTCAAGAGAATTAAGAAAACAAACAGGGATTTAAATCCGAGGTGAAGAGCTCAGTGTCTTCAGGTGTCACAAAAGTGACAGCTGGCCTTAAATGCTCATCCCTGGGATGGTAAAACCTTGGCATTTTCATCCTCAGGGATAACAGGGGTCCCTGCAGGGAAATTCCCCCCTTCCCAGCCTCGGGGTGTGACCCAGCAATGGGGGAAGTGTGGTTTCATTGCTGCTTGTTCCTTCAGGGCCAGAGGAGGGGATCAGTTTCTGTTGGTGTCCTTAAATAACCACTTGGAATGTGAGTCCTGCAGTTTAAAATTAGACTCTGGGATAACAACAGAGAGATCAGATCAGGGCAAACTCCCACTGCATGGCTCTGATGTGGTTTAACATCAGATTCACCCACTGTCAACTCAGCCTGACAGGCAAAGTGGCTTTTACAGCCCCACAGTGCCACCAAACCCTTTGGTGGCTGTTGTTGCCAAGGGATTGGTGCAGACACTTTTGTAGGATCCAATTTTGGACTTCATAAAGATGCAGGGCTCTGCATTCAGGTGTTTGCACCCAGGGATGGGCTGGGGTCCAGCTGGATGTGACCCAGTGCTGCTGAAAACCCTAAAACTCCTCAAACCTTCTGCCAGATGGGCACCAGCAAGTGCAGCTGATAATCAGCTCTGTCTTTCTGTGCCTCTGGAAATGCTCTGGTGGGTTCTTACACTCCTGAAACACCCTGAGCTGTCCTTTTTCTCCTTCATAACCCTGCAGCAGCGAGTTGGAGACTGAATTTGCAGCCCTGACATCTCTGAAGTGCCATAAATATAAATCCTGCTATAAATAGAGTCCATCCATCCCCAGCTGGCAGCTGCAACCTTTGAAACTCCACAGGATCACATCCAAACTCCTCCCATTCCTGTGTTGAGTTTTCCTGAGCTCTGCTCTCTCCTGAGAGGTTTGGGCTCAGCTTTTCCTGGTTGGTTGTGAGGATGATCCATGGATTTGGGTGCTTGCTTTGGCCTGGCCAGGGGAGTTTGGTGCCAGGTGTCCTGGTCCTGCTGGAGCCAGACCTGGAGCTCATTCCCACCACATCAGATGTACCTTGTGCCCGGTGCCATCTGAATTCCCTCTCCTTTTTGTCACCTCCCAGATTGTCACCGGCCTCTACCTCGGGAATATTCGTGGTAAGTGTCTCCATGGTGCTGTGGGATCCTTGGGCAGCTGGCAGGGCTGGAGGATCCCTGTCCTTGGCAGCTCCACGTGCTCCCAGCTGGGAATCTCAGCATCTTTCCAGAGCTGCCCCAAATCCCCATCCCAATTGCCAGTGATCCCAGTCTAGGAAAGGGATGTCCCCTGGGAGCTGTGCTCACCAGCCATGCTGGAACACCAGCAAATTAATGGAATTTCCAGCATATCTGGAAACCTGCTCAACAGCCAGGACACAGCAGCCTTTCCTGAGTTATCAGGGTAATTCCAGATGCTGGGAGTGGCTTTAGGAACCTGCTGAGTGCACCCAGGGCATCCAAGGGGGATTTTGCTTGGAGGGAAATGTCCAATCTCCTTCCCTGCCCCCTGTGGGATGAGAGGCAGCGGGAAGGGCTGGAATGGGGCTCAGGGGGCAGGGGGTGATGGGTGTGGGTGGTCGGTGAGTGCCAGCAGGGCAGGTAATTCCCACGTGGCTCCCATTTCCAGACTCTGAGGACCACGAGAACCTGCAGAGGAAGGGGGTGACCCACATCCTGTCTGTCCACCACCGCGCCAAGCCCGTGCTGGAGGTGCGTGCCTGGGTGGGGGGCAGGAGCTGGGAAAGGGACACCCAGGAGCTTCTCCTGGCCTGGGCAACCACATTGCTGGGTTTACACCGCTTTGCACCGATTTACACCGCTTTGCACCAATTTACACCCAGGCAGCGCTGCCCAAAGGAGCTCGGTGATGGATTTGGAGAAGGAGCCGCGGGGTGTTTGGGGCACTCGGTGGTTTTTGGGGGCCAGGCGGGACCCGCAGCGCTGCCGGTGCTGCCGGGGGGTTCCCCACGAGAGGGCGGCGGCGCCCCGCGGATGGAGCCCCGGCGGGGAGGGGACAGCGAGGGACCCGCTCCCGGAGCTGGCGCTGCCCCGCTCGGTGTCCCCGTTCCTCCGGTCCCGCTGATTCCCGGAGCGCTGCGGGATCCTCGGCGGGGAAACTGAGGCAGGAAGGAGCTGCCCCTGGGATGGTGCCGGAGTTCTGCGCAAATCCTGCCCGGATGGTTCCGTGCGCCGGGAGCAGCTGCGGGTTCGGTTCCCGGGATGTGCGAGGAGTGAGGGGCTCGGCCGTGGGGTGCATACCTGAGGGGGGACAGGGACAACTTCCACTGTCCCAGGCTGCTCCAAGCCCTGTCCNCCAGGAGCCCTCATCCTTTTTGGGGCCACCATGGGGAATGAATCCCAACAAAATCCCAACTGGAGCCTGTCCCCTGCTGAGGGGCTGAGTGACGGGAGGGGGACAGAGCCACCGGGAAGGACAAACGGCTCCGGGCTGGGGCCGGGGCAGCGCGGGGCTGGGCCAGACGGGGAGCAAAGCACACGGAGGGGCTTACAACGGGAAGCAAAGTGCATGGAGTACTTACAACAGGGAGGAAAGAACACAGAGAGCTTACAACATGGAGCAAAGCTCAGGGAGCACTTGCAGCTGGGAGCAAAGCCCGTGGAGAGCTTACAATGGGAGCAAAGCCCACAGAGTGCATACAACACAGAGCAAAACCCACAGAGAGTTTATATCATGGAGTAAAGCCCACAGAGAGCTCACAGCATGGAACAAAGCACATNCTCGGGACAGCACCGGGGCTGGGCCAGACGGGGAGCAAAGCACATGGAGGGCTTACAACGGGAGCAAAGCCCACGGAGAGTTTATATCATGGAGCAAAGCCCACAGAGAGCTTACAACATGGAGTAAAGCACACGGAGAGTTTGCATCACGGAGCAAAGGGGAAGCAGGAAGGCACGGGGGGGTTGAGCAATGTGTCAATCACGGCCCCAAGCCGGTGACCGCAAACCCCAGCACTGCTGCACTGGGGACACCAGCCTGGGATGGGGACACCCGGCCTTGGGATAGGGACAGCCTGCCCAGGATGGGGACACCCAGCTCAGGATGGGGACACCAGCCCTGAGATGGGGACACTGGCCTTGGAATGGTNGACACCAGCCTGGGATGGGGACACTGGCCCCAGGATGGGGACACTGGCCCCGGGATGGGGACACCTGGCCTTGGGATGGGGACACTCTGCCTTGGGATGGGGACACTCAGCCCAAGATGGAGACACCCAGCTCAGGATGGAGATACCAGCCCCAGAATGGGGACACCGGCCCTGANGAGAGTTTGCATCACGGAGCAAAGCGCACAAAGCACTTACAACACGGAGCAAAGCACACAAAGGGGAAGCAGGAAGGCACGGGGGGGTTGAGCAATGTGTCAATCACGGCCCCAAGCCGGTGACCGCAAACCCCAGCACTGCTGCACTGGGGACACCAGCCTGGGATGGGGACACTGGCCCCAGGATGGGGACACTGGCCCCGGGATGGGGACACCTGGCCTTGGGATGGGGACACTCTGCCTTGGGATGGGGACACTCAGCCCAAGATGGAGACACCCAGCTCAGGATGGAGATACCAGCCCCAGAATGGGGACACCGGCCCTGAGATGGGGACACCCGGCCTTGGGATGGGGACACCCAGCATTAATCCAGGCCTGGGAATTGTGGGTCATGGTTTGGGGTGAGTCAAGGTGGTTTTGGCTTCTCCACAGTGGATTTGATGCCTGGTGACTCTTCCCAGTGTGGGGAGAGTTTGGGATGGCAGCAGGCACGGGGCTGTGGGTGAGGTGATGCATGGAGAGCCTGTCCATGGTCACCCTTCCAACACGGATCATTCCAGCACGGAATTATCCCCGTGCCCATCCTGCTCTACCCCTCCCACCCTTAAATAATCCACTTTTCCCAGCCTCCTGGGCTGGAGGGTGGTCCAAGGGGTTGGGCTGCCTGAGCCAGGAGGGACCTGATGGAGATGGGGCAATCCCTGGTTCTTTGGCTGCTTTTTGCTAAGAAATGATTAAAAAACCCACCCCAACACTGTGATAAAAAGGATCCAAATTTAGCTGCGAACAGGGAGGATCGAGGAAGCGATGTTTTAAGGAGAGGAAAGTGATCTGACCTAGGCCAGCAGGCAGCAGATGATTTATGGGGTATCAAAAGGACAGGGAGGAAATAAACCATTGATGAGAGTGGCTTTGTCAGTGCACGTCTTCCTGGTGGGGTTTGGGGCTCCCTGGCTCCGTTTTGGGGTTGCTCCTGAATGTTTTGGTTGTCCCCACAGCCTGGGACAACCCTGTGGGATTGAGAGGAAATCACCTGGGGTGGGAGTGCAGCAAACCCCAAAGTGGTTTTCAGCTTTCTTCTCCCCTCGAGGTCAACTGAGAATGGTAAAAAAAAAAAGATATAAATGGAAGATTTTGTGATTCTTGGAGGTATTTCATTATTATTTTGTGTTGCAGGACATGACCTATCTGTGTATCTCAGCCTCGGATTCATCCAGTCAAAACCTGTAAGTGATTTCCCATCCTTTTTCCTGTTGGCAGCTGTTGGTCAATAAAAGCTCAGCTTCTGCAGGATGAAGGTTTAGTCCACTCATGCTGTAAAATTTCACATAATCCCTGAGCTCCCCAGAAACTGGGGTTCAATTATTTTGTGTAAATAACATTTTAGGGCCTTAAAATCTGTTTTTAATGTGTGTTTGCAGTCAGGAAAAGTAATTTTTTTGTCAAGTTTTAGAATTATTCCACCGGGCAGGATTGAAAATTGGAGTGTTAGAGAGATGATTTGTGTCAGTCTTCAAGGCATTTTTTTTAAAAGAGAAATTTATTAAAATACACATTTTTTTTCATCATATAAAGCACAGATGCTCATTAGTCTTGGAATGCTGTGTTGGAGATGAAGCTGCTGAGAGGAGCTGGGAGGAATTCCCAGGATTTTGTGGGATGCTGCTGCCTTTGGGTGACGGGCAGCAAATAAATCATCCACTTGCACCAGCAAATTGGCAAATCCACGGGATTTCCCTCTCCAATGAAACCCTAAAAAGCATCCAAACCTCATTTCCAAGGCCCTGCCTGTGGAGGTGCTGCTTTTTTTCCAGCATCCTTGGGAGCAGCCGTGGCCAGGGGGTGGAATTCTGCTTGCTCATGCTCCCGCTGAGCGGAAAGAGAAGCTTTACAAGAAAACCCTGCCTCAGCAAGAACTGGGATTTTTGGTTATTTTTTTTCCCCTTTGCTCATTTCTGGCGTGTCTACGAAAGGGGAAAAAAAAAAAGAAAAGGGAAAAAAAAAAAAGATAAGGCTGCCTGCAGGAAGGAAGAGTTATTCAAGAAACTATTTTCTGCTTGTCAGTTTATGCCTCGGATTTCACAATCCTGGTGAACTTTGTGTCCTGCTTGTGATTCGGGAGCTCAGCACTGCAATTCCACTCCCTGATCCCACGCTTTGAGGCTGCAAAAGCACAGGCAGAGGGAAAAAAAACCCCCATCCGTGGAGTGGGTGAGGATGGATGGGGGAGCCAAATTCCTTTGGGATGGGTTGGGACAAGGATTCAGGCTGGAGGCAGGAGCATCGTGTCCTTGGGAGCAAAGAACATTCCTGCTGAGGGGCTGAAGGGGAGGACTGGGACCTGCAGGGTTTGGAGCTGTGTGGGCAGCACCTGCAGGCCCCGGGGGATGTTCCTGCTCTGTGAAAATCAGCAGGACAAGCAGGGAAATCCCCCGGGACAAGCTTTAGGCGGGGAAACTCCTCCCAAATGGGGATGCTCCGTTTGCTGGAGGATCCTCGCACTGACATCTCCTTCCAGGAATGAGAGGCTCGGTATTTTTAGCCTGATCACAGGATGGCAGAGACGCCCTCATCTCTCCTCCTATTCCTGGGAAGCAGGACGCACTGCTATTCCTGGAGAAATTCACATCCATAAACGTGTTCAGCTCCTTAGAAGGTGCCGAGCCCAGCGCTCCCAGGGCAGGGTGAGGAGCACCCTTTTCCACGGGCTGGCAGGCACGGAGATGATTCTGGAGAGTTCCCAGAGGGAACAGCAGCTCCCTTGGCAAGGGACAGAGTGGGAATATGAGTGGGAGGTCGTGCCTTGGCTTCTGAGAAGTCAGGAAAGGCAGCGTGGGCTCACGCCCACCCCGTCACGCGGAGCTGAGGAAGTCCGGCACCACAGCAAAGGTGCTGCCAAAGGGACCCTGTCCTCCTCCTCCTGGAAAACCCAGGGCTGGGAGGCCACCAGCAGCACCAGAAGCAGGTTTTCTGCCTCAAAACTGGCTTGGGATCTCAGTGGTACAGCAGCTCCTGGATGCTCCCATCCGGGGATGAGGTGGAGGGGTTTGTCTCGCCAGAGCCTGTCAGTACACATGGGATGAGTTATCCTGTTTTGCAGGTCTCCATCGGGAAGGGCTCACACCTGCCCTGCTTTGCTGAGAAATGCTCTGGTTTGGGGGGAAATGTGCTCCCTGTGCTTTGCCAGCAGCTCCTGGCTGTGCTTTTGGGAATTCAGGCAGCAATCCATGGACATGCCCATGCCGTGCACACCTCTCTGTGCCTTCCCCTGAGGGGGGAGGCAGAATATCTCCTCCCTTTCCTTTCCTTTCCTTTCCTTTCCTTTCCTTTCCTTTCCTTTCCTTTCCTTTCCTTTCCTTTCCTTTCCTTTCCTTCCCTTCCCTTCCCTTCCCTTCCCTTCCCTTCCCTTCCCTTCCCTTCCCTTCCCTTCCCTTCCCTTCCTCCCTTTCCTTTTCCCTGCTGGCATCTCCATCTCTCCCACGGAGGCAGGCAGGTGTTTTTGGCACTGCTTGGGAATGACGGGTGAGGCAGGATTACCGGGGGACTTTATGTCCCTTGGGCACGAGGTGACACCTTTCCCTGCAGCCTGTGCCCCTGATGGCATCAGGAAGCAGGAAATCCCCTGGGATGTCTCCCTGGTCATTTCCTTCACCCGGCAGAGGAAGGATCTCCGCTGCCACCCCACGCTGGTGTCCCCAGGGTGGTGGCAAACCCTCGGCTGCTGTTCGCAGGGTGTCCTCGCAGGACGGACGGCCCTTCCCTCCTCACCTGCCGCCTCTCTCCCCGCAGGCTGCAGCACTTTAAGGAGTGCATCCAGTTCATCCACGAGTGCCGGCTCGGAGGGGGAGGCTGCCTGGTGCACTGGTGAGACCTGCTGGGACCCCCCATCCCGTCCTATCCATCTTCTGGGAGCTGGGGATGGGCTCCCAAAAAATTCCCTTGTAGTGGAACATCCCTGGGGAGCGGGAGGGAGGAGAGGGGGAGGCACAGAACAGCAAGGAGAGCCACGGGAAGGCCTCCACAGGGATGGGTGACTTTGCAGTGACCACCTGAGCATCCAAAACGTGGGACAGGCTTGAGGAGGGGACAAGGGAAGGGGGTGACAGCAGCGCTGGGAGCGTGAGAGAGTCCTTACCCCGCTCCCAGCCCAGCGAGGGGCTCTGCACGCCGGGGCTGATCGCTGCGGGATGCTCTCCTCTCCCTGACTCGGCTCCGGGGCTGTCCCAGCCTGGCCGGGGTGTCCCGCAGCACCACCATCCTGGTGGCATACCTGATGACAGTGACAGAGCTGGGCTGGGAGAGCTGCCTGGCTGCCACCAGGGCCGTGCGCTCCTACGTCAGCCCCAACTGCGGCTTCCAGCAGCAGCTGCAGGAGTACGAGAGGACCCTGCTCTGCGAGGTGAGGCTCCCCCCGGTTTTGGGTGCATTTTGGATGGGTTTTCAAGCAGGCGCGGCTCCTTTGCATGCAGCTCTCTGTTTGCCCCGGCTGGATTTTGGGAATGGCGTTTGTCACCTGGAGATTTGGGGGGGGTTTGCGTGCAAAAATAGAAAATTAAAGAGTGCCTCGATATTGTGTGAGTGCACTTTAAAAAGCTTTTAAAAATCCTAGACTTGAAAACCCTTAAGTTGTTTTCTCGAGTTAGGACGCAGCGGGAGGGATGGGAGGGCAGTTTGTCCCTTGGGAACCTCAGGAAGGAGCTGGGCCAATTCCCGGGAATGCAGCGCTGGAGAGGGAGGAAGGCTCTTGGGAGGGAGTTTCGGGATGTTTGGGCACGCTCGGATCTGCCAGGGCTCCCTCTGCCAGCGAGTCCCCTGCTCTCAGGGGCAGGCGACAGGCAGGAGCAAGGGTGGGTGGAGAAATCTCCTATTTCCTCCCCAAAAAACGAGGTGGAGCAGCAGGTTCTGGGAGAGCAGGAGCTCGGGCTGGACGCGATCCCATCCCGTGCAGGGGAGGGAGGATGGAGCAGAGCCGAGCTGGATTCCAGCAGCTGGGAGAGCACTTAGTGCAGAGATCAGAGCTGCACTTTTGACCTGGAAAGCCTTCGAAAGCAGAGGGAAAGACCTTAAAAAGCAAAGAGAAAGACCTTAAAAAGCAAAGAGAAAGGCTTTTAAAAGCAAAGAGAAAGGCTGGCTCTCCAGCTACCTC
>VWYE01020911.1:0-12876 GCA_013398995.1 Alaudala cheleensis | reverse complement strand
CGGCTCCTTTGCATGCAGCTCTCTGTTTGCCCCGGCTGGATTTTGGGAATGGCGTTTGTCACCTGGAGATTTGGGGAGGGTTTGTGTGCAAAGATAGAAAATTAAAGAGTGCCTCGATATTGTGTGAGTGCACTTTAAAAAGCTTTTAAAAATCCTAGACTTGAAAACCCTTAAGTTGTTTTCTCGAGTTAGGACGCAGCGGGAGGGATGGGAGGGCAGTTTGTCCCTTGGGAACCTCAGGAAGGAGCTGGGCCAATTCCCGGGAATGCAGCGCTGGAGAGGGAGGAAGGCTCTTGGGAGGGAGTTTCGGGATGTTTGGGCACGCTCGGATCTGCCAGGGCTCCCTCTGCCAGCGAGTCCCCTGCTCTCAGGGGCAGGCGACAGGCAGGAGCAAGGGTGGGTGGAGAAATCTCCTATTTCCTCCCCAAAAAACGAGGTGGAGCAGCAGGTTCTGGGAGAGCAGGAGCTCGGGCTGGACGCGTTCCCATCCCGTGCAGGGGAGGGAGGATGGAGCAGAGCCGAGCTGGATTCCAGCAGCTGGGAGAGCACTTAGTGCAGAGATCAGAGCTGCACTTTTGACCTGGAAAGCCTTCGAAAGCAGAGGGAAAGACCTTAAAAAGCAAAGAGAAAGACCTTAAAAAGCAAAGAGAAAGACCTTAAAAAGCAAAGAGAAAGGCTTTTAGCAGCACAGCTCCCACCTGGCTCTCCAGCTACCTCCAGCCTCCCACTCTGCTCCTTCAACCATCCCTGGGGTCCCAAACTTCCCGTGGGACACCTCTGCAAGGAAAGGGCAGCCCTGGACAAGNAGACCTTAAAAAGCAAAGAGAAAGGCTTTTAGCAGCACAGCTCCCACCTGGCTCTCCAGCTACCTCCAGCCTCCCACTCTGCTCCTTCAACCATCCCTGGGGTCCCAAACTTCCCATGGGAGCCTCTGCAAGGAAAGGGCAGCCCTGGACAAGATGTGCACAAGGGATGTCACAGCTCGTGTCACCCCTAAAATCAGTGCCCGCCATGGTGCAATGGCCCCGTGGCAAACAGGACCCTGTGGTCCCTCTGTCTGTCCCCAACCCTTGGAGGGGATTCCTCCCTTCACAGGAGGGAGCAGGGACAGCTCGTGGCACTGTCCCAAAGGCCAGCCCCTTCCCCAAGCCCAAGTTCCCTTCGCTGTCACATGAGGGATGTGGCTGTGCCCCGTTATCACCAGCTTGCAGAAACGCCCGGGGAGGAGGGTGGAAAATGCTCCAAGGGATTACAAAACACCCTCGGGTGCTGGAGATTCCCTGCGGGGGTTTCCCCTGCCCTGGGCCAGCTGTCCCCAGCCCTTCCCACGCTCTGGCCACATCGGCACGGACCCTGATGTGGGGTTTGTTGTGCCCTCCCTCCATCCCAGTTATTCCTCCTGCTCCCCAAATCCAGCCTGGCCTCGATGGACACCACAATTCCCTCCTTTTTCCTTGGAAGCTGCTTTTCCATCACCTCGCAGCTCTGCCAGGGGCTTTGCAACCCTTTCCCTGAAACACCCAAGGCACAGCCAAGGGTGGAGACTCTTGGATGTGTTTTCCTGCCCTGTGGGATTTACCAAGAGCTGCCTTTTCCTTGAAACTCCCACCCGTGTTCCCTGTGATGTCAGCACTGGGCAGGGAATGGCCCTCGTGGGTGGGAAAACCTCAGTCCTTGGTGGTTAAAAGGATCAAGTTGGACCTCCCGGGGCTGTGGTGCCTCAGTTTCCTTCATCTCAGGGGGCTCAGAGGGGAGGAGGGGATGGGGAAGATGCTCCAGCCTCGCTGCTGGAGCGTGCAGCTGCGGTTTCCAGCTGGCAAATGGGGCTTCTCCGGGCTGGAGGGATAAAGAAGGAAGGAAGGGACCAAGAGCAGCAGCAGGATGATGGGTAAGGTTAGAAAAGGAAGTCAGCAGGCACAGGCAGGGCAGTGTGGATGTGACAGAGGGCACAGATGGGCGTTCTGGTGACAGACCTGTCCCCCGTGGTGCTGGCACACCGTGGCCAGGCTGCCTTTTTCCCATCTGCTGCCATCCCAGATGGGCTGGGTGCTCCTGGAGGAGGAGGAGGGCAGTGGGTTGGTGGTCAGCCCCGGAGGAAATGGGCTGGAACCACTTCTTGCTCTGGCTTTCAGGGGAAATGCCTTGGCAGCTTCCCCCATCTCCCCCCGGGTGCCAGGCAGCTCCATCCCTCGGGATGGTTTGCACACAAGGGATGTTCCCCCCATGAGATCCTGGCAGGGATCTCCCCCCAAATCCTGTCCCAAACCCTTCGGGTCTCACTTCTCTGGGGTTGTTTTCTAGCAAGGAATGCAGTCCTGGCTCTCAGGGATCTCCCTGCTGGCAGGTGGCAGCTGTGTAACAGCCCTGGTGAGCCCTGCTGTCCGAGGGAGTGGATTTGGGAAATCCAGCCATTCCCAGTGGAAATCCCCCCCTGCCTGAGCTGATTTTCCCTGCCTGCAGGAGAGGGGGATACCACCAGGGTCATTCTGAAACATTTTTTCCCCTTGTGGCTCATCCCGTGCTGGCAGGAGAGCGCCGAGCTGCCAGTCCTGCTGTCCTGCATCCCAAACTTTTTCCTGGGAACTTGGTGGCGCCTGCCCATTGAGGAGGGCAAATCCACAGCGAGGGCACCTCACCCTGGTGGTGCCAAGGCTGGGCAGCTCATGGGAGCTGCTTCCCTCTCCCCCTGGATCCCCTGTCCCTGTGCCACCCCATCCCGGGGCTCCAATCTCCGCACCCTATGCACCCACATCCCTCCATCCTTCCCTCGAGGCGTTTGCTGCTGCTGGTTGTGCTCCTACCACTCATCCCACTAATTCCCTGCTGGAGCAGCTGGTTCCCAGCTCCTCCAGGGAGATGGCAGAGCCCTGGCTGTTCCCTGCAGGCAGCTGGAATGGTGAATGCTGGCAGAGCTGCCCCTTTCCTGCCCACGCTGCTCCCTGCTGCAATTCGGGACTGTCTGGCTGTTTCCTCATCCCAGCAGTAACGGGAAACAGTTTCTCTGGATCCATCCCTTGCTTCCAGGCCCCAGCCTGCTACCAGCTGGCCCCTGGCCACCAGGATGCTCCTGCCTCTGGAATGATGGGGATAAGCGGGACGAGAGGTTCCCCACAGCCTCCCGGTGCTCTGACAACAAACCTGCCCCACCTTGCGGGGACCAGCTCGGCCCTGCCGCTTGTGGGGAATAAAAGCTCTGGGAAGCATTCCTGACGGGAATTCAGGCACAGGAGGATCAGCAGCAGCCTCTTGGCAAAGGGGAAATAAATAAAGCTGCTGTCGCAGCTGCAGCCAGTGTGGGAGGCTGAGGGCGCTGCCAGCTCTGTGCTGGGGATGTGGGGAGTGCTGGGATGGGGGGATCCACCGCATCTGTGGGGTGCTGAGTGTGAGCTCCTGTGGGATTGGGACCTTCCCCGCATGCTGGATGTGCCTGGGGATCCCCCAGCCCTGTAGGAATCGCTTCGCTAGCAGCCCTGCTCTCTCCCTCTCTGGGGTCTCTCCGCATTTCAGGTCACCCTGACAACCCCTTCTGGCGTTTTTCCCGGCAGTACCGCGCCTGGATCCGCCGGGATTACGGCAGGAATCCTTTCCAGGACCAGGAGGCAGTGGAAATCTTGCTGGGCCAGCAGCAGCAGCCGGGGAGCAGGGAGTGCTCCTGGCTGAGCTCCCCGGCTCCCACCTTGCCTCCTCCCTGCCCCGCAGGCGGCACCGCCGGTGGCAGCAGATGGATGAACAGATAAGCAGCAGGAGTTGGCCCTGTGGGGTTTGGAAAACTCCGTTTTCCCTTTGCCAAGCACCTCCAGGGATTCAAGGCACCAGCACCAGCGTGGGCTCCGGTCTTGGAGCAGCGGGACAGGACACACAGACCTCCCTGTCAGCTGCCAGCTCCCAGTGAAGGGGTGACAGCGTCCTGCTCTGTCCCATTCCCCCATTCCCGATGGATTACAGCCCCTTTCCCACCCTCAGAGCATCACCCAGCTCTGTCCCTCTCTCCTCAGGACAATATCTGAGCACGGGAAAGGTGATGCAGACCTTGGAAATCCAGGGTGGGATGAGCTGGAGAGAGGCCACCTCTGCTTCCCTGAGGAAGGAGGGATGGATCCCGGGATGTGGGGGTGCTGCTGAGCCTCGGCTGGTACCCAGTGGGATGGGGAGAGGGGCTGCAGGTGTTTTGGGGCTGCCCCTGGCTGTGCATGGAGTTTCCCAGTCCAGCCTGTCCTTGGCAGGTGAATGTCTGGCATTTTCCTCATCCCAGCCCCAGGGAGTGGGGAAATCCAGCAGTGCCTGTCCCACTGCCACCATCCCTGGAGCCACAGCGGGTCTGGGTTTTCCCTGAGCCCCATCTGAACGTGCCTGCTCCCCAAGGAAGCCAAAAGCTTGGTTGGATTCACTCAACCCATGGACCAATTGAACTCTGTCCCTCTCCAAAACCCTTTTGAATACCTAAAACCCGTGGCCATGCCCAGTTTTTTATCCCAACCTTGGATTGTGCTTTTCCAGAGATTTCTTTGGCAGGAATTCTGCCCCCATCTGCCTTCCAAGGATGGTCCCATCCCATGGGTTCAACCCTTCAACATGGAAACCTTCAACCCTTCTGTGCCATTTTGGCCTTTTGCTATAAACACCCTGTTTGTCCACTCAAAAAATGTTCTGCAATTCCTTCTGAGAAAAAAGGGATTCAAAACATTTCTAGGAATTCTCTTGATGAAGATTTCATGGTGTGACAGCACCAGGGGGGGTGGATTGTCCGTCTCCTAATAAAGAAGAGAATGATTAAAATCATGAGGGTGCCTGGACTTGATTTGTGGTGTTCCTGGTGGGAATGGACTGAAATGACCGCCCTGCTTCCCATTTTCTTGATGAGAACCACCAGCAGAATGAAAAGTTTTAAATATTCTGTGTTCAGCCATGATGTATAGAATTCCAGGGGGAAAAAAAAAAAAGTGTTTTCCCTGTTTTTTTAGATGGAGAAAAGGTCCCTGTGGCTGTTGTTCCACACGGGAGTAATGGGAAAGCAATTAATGAAATTGAGGCTGGTGATGGAGCAGACGGGATCAATATTGGATTTAAAGCCTTAAAGTTTTCATTTTAGGAAGCAGAAAAAAATGGAACTCGCACGCAGGAAGAGAAAAGAGAAGAGAGTGGGAGTTAATAGGAAGTCATCGGAGATGGGTGATAAGCAGAGATTAGATTCGCAGCAGGGCTGATAAGCTCCACAGCCCGGCTGGCCCTGCCCCTCCCGGCCGCCCCGGGGCTCCAACATTCCCCAGGGAACCAAAGCAAAACCTGGGAAAACCCCCCAGATTTGGGGAAGCACGGGGAATGCTTGCCCAGAGCAGCAGCACCCTCCATCCCTGACACCACAGCCAGAGCCCTGCCCAAGAACTCCTCCTAACCCACATTTCCCTGGATTTGAGGGGAATCCCGGGTGAATATTTCTATTTTTCCACTCTGGACTCCATCACTGGGACCTGAGGTGGCTTTAGGAATTGTGGGAGCTGGGAGGCAAATCCTGCACAGGTAAAAATGAGCTGATTTCCACTTTTTGGGCATTGCCAAGAGCACCTAATGCTCGGCTGCTGGGCTCTGCTGTCCCACATCAGCATTCCCAAAAGCCTGGAGCCTCTGGCACGGGGAAAAGGGCTCGGCTGAAGCGTGGCTGAACTTCCCAGGGTGCTGCTAACACGGGGAAATCCTTCCCAGCGTATTCCTGGTGCTGCTGGGGAGCTCATCTTCCCTTCCCAGCAGCAAACTGGGCTCTGGGGCATCTCCCTGGTGCGTTCAAGTGCCCCAAACCCCAAACTGGTTTAATTTTTTGTCCTCCTCACCCCCAGGGAATTTGTATTTACCTTTCCAGGCTGCCTATGAAGCTGCAGAGCCAAAATGAAGCTGGGAATGACAAAGTCACCTCTCTCCACTGCAATGAATCTCCAGGTCTTTGGTCTCCAGAGGGGATGGAGAGTTTGGTTGTGTGAAGACCCTTTAAAATATCCTAAATTTTCCAGAATTTTAACAAAATGAAGAGTTTTTTACTGGAGGGTCTCTATCTAGCAGGGGGAGGTGGTGATGCGAAGCCCCTGCAAAGCTTAAAATTGAATTTTTGGTGAAAAAAAGAAAATTAATCCTCCTGACTGTCTCTGATTGCAGAAGATGTTTTTGGCTCACCCCAAATCTCCTGGGGGAGAACCAATGGGGGGGGATCAGTGGGGTGTTTAAAAACAAGGAGCATTCCAGCCATTCTTTATTGGAAATGACAGGGAAGGTTGTGCACCTCAGAGCGTTATTTTTATTAAACCATCTGTGCAGCTCCGTGCATTTCCCATTTCTCTGTATTACCCACGTGGGAGTAATTATGGTTTTCTTCCAAGAAATGCGTGTGAAATCTGGTAATCCCAAAAAAAAAACCCCTCTGAAGTCAGGCTGCAGATGGTCCTTTAGGCTCTGGTGGCCCTGGCTGGGTTGGGCTGGGCTTGGGGACAGTCAGGACACCAAATCCAGACTGGGAACAGTGGGAACTGCTGGGGCAGGGAGGGTGGGAATGAGCCAGGACTGGGGTTGATCCAGAAAGGAACTGGGAGCTGTCTGGGGTTGGACTAAACTGGGACTGGGGAAAGTGGTCTGGGAGTGGGAATGGACTGAGCTGGGACTGGGGACACTGGCCTGAGACTGGGAAGAATGATTTGGGATTTGGGATAGAATGACCTGGGACTGGAGAGTGACCAGTCTGAGACTGGGGAAAATGATCTGGGACTGGGAAGACTGGTATGGGACTAGATTTATTTGGAACTGGGGAGACTGGTCTGGAATTGGGGAGGTTTATTCAGGGATATATTGGTTACAGGCTGAGGATGGATTGATGTTGGACTGGGGCTATTGGTCTGAGACTGGTCTGGGACTGGTAACGGACCAGTCTGGGTCTGGGAAGACTGGGGAAACTGGGAACGGATTCATTTGGGACTGGGAACGACGGGACCGAACCGACCCGGGGTACACCCGGGACAGACCCGGGACAGGGGTGGGATAACCACGCCCCTCTCCCACCCAGGCCCCGCCCCCTCCGTCGAGGCCCCGCCCCTCCCGGTCAGCTGATTTCGGGGAAAGCCGCGCTTTAAGAGAAACCGCGGCGCGCGCCCCTCCGCAGCGCCTCTCATTGGTCGGCCCCTCACGGCCCCGCCTCCTCATTGGGTAGGGCGGGAACCGAGAGGAGTCGATTATTGGTGGAGAGAGGAGGGGGCATGGAAGGGGGCGTGGCCTCATTATAATGCTGGTATATAAAATGAGCTCCGTGACCCCCCGCGGGCGCGGCACCGGGAGCGGGAGCGCGGAAACGGGACCTGCACCGGGACCGGCCGAGCGACAGGTACCGGCATCCTCCTGGGAGGGCAGGGAACGGACGGGGGACAGTGACCGGCACCGGCATCCCCCATAGAAAGGCAGGGACCGGTCCGGTGACAGGTACCGGTGCCGGCATCCCCCGTGGGAAGGCAGAGACCGAACGGGGAACAGCGACCGGCATTCCCCTGGCGGGGACAGGGATCAGAGAGGGGACAGATACCGGCACTGGCATCGGCATCCCCCGTGGGAGGGCAGGGACCGGCTAAGGGACAGATACCGGCATCCCCCGTGGGAGGGCGGGGACCGGCTGGGGGACAGCGACCGGCGCAACATCCTCTGTGAGAGGACACCGGGAAAGCACCGGCACCGAGCGGCGGAAAGGCAGGGGCAGGTCCCGACCCTCTATCCCGATTATCCGCACGCCTGCGGAGAAGGGCAGGGAGTTTGCGGGATCGCAGGGATGCGGGAAGCCCCATCGCGGTCCTCGCAAGGACCGATTCGGCTGCAGAGCCCGGGATGGGCGGGTCGGAGCCCCGGCGTGCTGCCAGCCCGCTGGAGGAGGCTCCTTGACGTTGTTCCGAGCGTGTGACTCCTTCTCGGGGAGGGAGATGGAGCTCCGATCTCCGGAAGGGATGGGAAGAAGAAGCTTTCTAAAAAACGGGGTGGTTTAGGAGTGTCCAGTTTCTGCGGGATTTCTCGGGTTCTTCCCTTTTGGCATCACTCAGGCTGGGTGCTGGAGCCCCCAGAGGGGCTGCGTGTGCCCCCATTCCTCAGGGACGAGCTGCTCCAGGTCCTTTGGGGCATCCAGAGCTGTGCCCTCCGTGATGTTTTGGCTGGTGGTGCTGGTTGCTCACCATCCCTAAAAAAACAGGGGCTGTGCTCTGGGTAGTCAGGGCCATCTCTGTGTCCGGCTGGGCAGTGGAGAAGGGATGGAATTTGGTGGCACTGAGCTGCTGGGAGCCCATGGCAAAGCAGGGACCTCTGGCTCTCAGGCTGTGCTGGGAGCATCCTTGTTCTCTCCCCAAAAATCTTCCAATGGGGCAGTAAATAACAAACGAATGAGGGAGAGGCAGTAAAATTTAGAGCCCAAAATGCCTGGAAAGTTGATTCAGAGGCTGCTGATCACTTCTGCCAGGCCACCAGCTCCTGCCATGTCATGGAGGTGACAGGAATGCCCCAGCCTGGCACTTTGCTTCCAGTGATTGTGTGTTCCTTATCCCTGTGAGGATTTGGGATGCAGTTTGCAGCTGGCATCTGCTCCCCAAATATTGCCTGGCGAGAGGAGCTGCTGCCCCCTCCGGGACAAATCCTTGTGCCAGGAGCAGCCAGGGACAGCTCTGACACCTGCCCAGTGTCCCTTGCTCAGGTGACAGCACGGCTGGGGGCTTTAATCCCCATCCATCTGCTTCCTGTGTGATTTATCCTGCAGCCAAGTCGGAATGAGCAGAGAGCACTGAGTCAGCCGGTTCTGGGAGCGGAACTTTGGTAGAGCTGGAGGAAGAATTTGTAGTAACTCAGAAGGAAATTGCCTTGATTTTTTTATTTTTAAAGAAGCAGGGGGTGTGTTTGGGGGTACTTTAATCCCAGAATTGTGAGATCCCAGAAGGGCTTGGGTTGGAAAGGACCTTAAAGACATCTCACTCCACAGGCAGACCTTGGTGTGTGGGGTTTCCAAAATCTGCAGGCGGTTCCTCTGCCAGCTGAGCACGGGGCAGAGCAGCCCAACCCCTGTTCCCCAGGGGAGAGGGATCCATCCTGCGCTGGGATGGAGCTGGCAGGGCTGACAGGGCCCCCCTGTCCCCGCAGGATGTGTGACCGGAACGGCGGCCGGCGCCTGCGGCAGTGGCTGATCGAGCAGATCGACAGCGAACTCTACCCGGGGCTCATCTGGGAGAACGAGGACAAATCCATGTTCCGCATCCCCTGGAAGCACGCCGGCAAGCAGGACTACAACCAGGAGGTGGATGCTTCTATTTTCAAGGTAGGGATGCCTTTTCGGGTGGTTGGTGCCTTTTCTCGGTGGGTCCTGGGCTCTGTGGGGCTGGGTTTGTCCCTCGGTGGGACGTGGCCTCGCTGTCTCTGGGTTTTACATCTTTAACCCTTGTGGGAGGTGCTGCAGTTGGTTTCCCAGGCTTTTTAAAATTTATTTATTTAATTTTTTTGGGGATGATTTAGTCCTTTTTATCAAAAGTTAGGACCAGTTTTAGGGTTTTTTTCAGCATGTTTGAATCCAGGTGTGACATAAGAAGCAGCTTTTGACCTGCTCTAAACGTCTCATCAGTTTCTCTTGATAAAACGATGGATTTATATTAAAAAACAAAAACCTAAACAGACTTTGCAGATGGGAAGGAATGATTTCACTGAAGCAGGGGGTGTTTCCAGTTTTGGAAAAAAAAAAAGGGAAAATTCCATCCTGAAGCAAAGAGGTCAGGTCTTGCCCAGGAATTCCCTTCCATCTGACCCCACTTCCAGGTATCTGTACTGGTGAAGGAGTTTAATTTCAGTCACAACTGGTTTGGGAGCACTGAGTTAGGAGGATAGCTTTGAACTCAGCCCTCTGAAAATATCCAAATATCTACAAAATAAATCAATATGCATATTTAAAAATACGTAATATTTTTTAAAAATACGTGTAATATTTTCTTCCTTCAGTGGTAAAATATGTTCTCCTACCAAAAGCACAAATTACATTCTGATCTTAGAGAAACCATTTTATTTATTTATTAATTCATTAGTCAGGAGCTGGAAAATGAGATTTATTTTGATTTTTAATTGAGCAGCGATTCCTTTTGCTCCCAGCACCTCCTGACCTGTAGGTGCAGAAGCAAACCCACACATGATCATTTTGACCTCTGCTTTTTTTGCAAACCTGGCTTTTAAAAGACCTTTCTGCCTTTCTGAGGCAGGCAGTGCTGCTGTGCACCCCAAAACCCCTCCCCAGGTGTGGTGGCCGTGCAGGTGGCCGCAGTCGAGGAGCGAAACAGCAAAGCCCCAAGAGATGCTTGAGAGGGGCTGCAAGATGCAAAATGCTCTCTGCAACCTCAGCTCTTCCTCCCTGAGAGGCTTTGTAGAGCTCACAGGCAGGATTTTCTTAGGTTTTGCATTTCCTTCTTTGCTTTAGGCCTGGGCTGTTTTCAAAGGCAAGTTCAAGGAAGGTGACAAAGCCGAGCCGGCCACGTGGAAGACGCGGCTCCGCTGCGCCCTCAACAAGAGCCCCGACTTTGAGGAGGTGACAGACAGGTCCCAGCTGGACATCTCCGAGCCCTACAAGGTCTACAGGATCGTGCCAGAGGAGGAGCAGAAGTGTGAGTTCCCCAGGGAAGGGACTGAGCCCTGTTCTGGGTCCATCCTGTGACCACAGCCCTGCACCTGAGCCAGCCCCTGTTCTGTGCTCTGCCTCTTTGCTGGTCCTGCTTTGCAGGTGTCCCCCTGGGGTGACAGGGAGGAGAAGGACAAAGGCCAGGCTTGGTTTTTTTTTAACCCCTTAAACCCCTAGGAAATAAGGCACAGCTGCAGCCTCGTGGGAGCTCCCATCCCCTAAGGATGTCGTAGGGGCAAATTCCACCTTCCCTGCCTGGGGGAGGGACAGGAACCTCAACCCTTTTTTTTCCTCCCAATCCCTGCCCTGTGAGGATGGTGAGGAGCTGCAATAAATCCCTTTTCTTGCTGCAGGAGCAATGATTTTTGCAGAGAGCTGCTCCCATGTCCTGTGTGGCTCAGGCCACACTAACTATAACTCTGGCTGTGGTTAGGGCAGCCTGTGTGCTTTATCTTTTTTCTTTTTTTAGTTAAAAACTTGCAAAAAAAAAGAGAATGATTTTGCAGTCAGGAAATCTGCCTTTAGCATCTCTGTCCCCTCCAGCCCGTTCACACAGGGGCTGGGCTGCCACTATGCAAATGGCACTGCAGGTTCCCAGCAGCAGCACCCCTGCACTGGGGTGGCTGGTGGAAAAAGGAGAAGCAGCAGCCCCAGCCCCAGTCTCTGGGGTGCTCAAAAAAAAAACCCCAGACCCTCTCCTCTGCTCCAGCTCTGTCTCTGTCACCAGAGACAAACCAGGCTTTTGATTTTTCTTGCTGCTGGTCCCTGTGCGGGGGGGAAATGAGCTGTAAAGTGATTTTTGGCCCCAAAAAAAGCAGCTGCTGAAGGGCTGTGACCCTCTCCAAGGTGCTGTTACACGGCTCTGCTGTGGTTCTGGGTTTCATAACTTTCACTGGGTGAAAAACTGGGTTTGTAAAACCCTTCAGGATGAGCAGTGCTTGGCAAGTGTGGGTTGTTCTCACTGCAGCCCCCACCTCTCCCTGCAGGCAAGGCGGGGATTGCCAGCGGGAGCAGCCTGAACGATGTCACCGACATGGACTGCAGCTCCTCTGCCATCGATGAGCTTATCAAAGAGGTGAGGCCTCACCTTGGCTGCAGGTGCAGTGCTTGGCTCAAGCCTGACTTCCCAAAATTCCACCTGCAAAGCTGCAGAGTTTGGATTTGCAGCTCATTCAGGTGAGCCAGCACCAGGACATGGTTCTGCTGTTGGCTCCTGCTCTCCATGTGCATCCAGCTTCACTGGGGATGGAGCCTGTCACAGCTCTGTGCCCCTTCTTGGCCTCCTCACACCTGGCTGCTTCCCCTCAGCAGCCCTTGAGGGCCTTAATCAAATGCACAACCTGGGCAAGGCCAGACTTGGTCTTTCCAACCCCCAAAAAATCAGTTGGCGCTGCCATTTGGACCCACCCTGAGCCTTTCTGGAGGCATCAAACCTGCCCTGATCCCGGTGTGTGCTGTCCCACAGCCCTCCTGTGTGGATGAATACCTGGGCATCATCAAGAGGAGCCCTTCACCCCCTCAGGAGACCTGCAGGAACCCCCCAATACCCGACTGGTGGGTGCAGCAGCCCAGCCCTGGTAAGTACCCAGCAGCTTTTGTGGTATTTGGGAGATTTTTGGGGCAGGAAAAATCTTCCTGTGCAGGGATCCGGAATGGGGAGCAGTTGATTTTATCTTCCTCATTAAGAATGTTTGAAGTGCTTATCAAGAAACCCAGCTGGGAGCTTTTGCTGGCATTTGCTGTGTGGGAACTAGGAAACCTGGGACAGAAAATGAGGGGAGAGGTGGGGGGAACTTTGGATTTGGATATTGGTGATATTTGGATTTAGGAATGCAGGCTTAGCTTGGCTTTCTGTGCCCACAGCATTGCCCCTGATGAATGGATACTCCAGCTACGAGCAGTATCACTCAGGTAAGGCAGCTCACCTGGCCAGCAGGTGCCCCTCTCTGTTTGGGGTGGCAGGAGGTGGCTCTGACTCTGTCCCTCACCTTGAAGGAGGCTTTGCTTTGGGTTTAGGGGGTGCTGCAGCCTCCTGATTGTCCCCATTTCCATGCTGGGATCAATCCTGCCTGGTCCATGGGGACAGAGGGCAGTTGCTTGGGCTGCTGGGATCAGCCTTTGGAATGGGGGGAATCTGCCCCTGGCATGGGGGGAGTGTGGAGCAAAGGCAGGAGGAAGAGGTTCAATATAATTCATGGCCATAAACTAAACCACCAGAAGTCCCA
>VWYE01020904.1:0-73031 GCA_013398995.1 Alaudala cheleensis | reverse complement strand
AAACAATGGATATGCCATTTGGCTCTACTCTGTAAAATTATAGATAAAACTTAAAAATAAAGAAATGCAAAAGATACAGAAAGGAATGATCAGTGGAAGGTAGAGGAAGGTGTTCTGGCTAAGAAAAGGCATAAATAAAAAGTAAATTCAAAGATTTACCAAAAACATATTGTTATAAGACATAGAATCCTTGGGCAGCTGAAAAGACCATATTAATGTGAGGAGACCAAACAAGATGCTGTGGTAATCATATCTGCAGTGGGATTAACCAAGATGATCTCTAATTAATTTCTTTTTGGGAAAGATTAATGTTGCTTGTTTTTTTCCCTGTAATTCCACACAGCTTTAGATTTTCACCCTGGAAATTCATTTCTTTGGGAAGGTTACACAGTTCTTCCCATACCAAACTCGAAATGTGGGAGATGGTAGAGTTTTGCTAAAAGAAAAATGCACAGATCAGTTTGTGACATAAACTGTGCTATTAAGTCAAGCCAAAGTACTTTAGTCACCCACCACAGCCACAACTCATTGGAATAGTTGGGGGTTATTTCATTATGTGATTTCAGTGACATTTTCTCAAATGTTTTAGCTGTTGTCAACTGTTTAAATGGGAAATTTCCTTCTTCAATGCACATAATTCTAAGATAATTTCTGTCCAGTTCCAGAGGTAACCTTTTCTTTACGGGAATTGTGGCATATAGAACCATGGTGAAAAACAAATTACCTTCACAGTGGTGCACACAACAGCTTCAGGAAGGGCTGCATATTTCAGGATGTCAGTAATAAGTCCTGCAGCATCACAAAATAACCATCTGTGATGTAGTTTGGGTCAGCAGTGATGAAAAGTTATTGCCATTGGATCGTTGTTTGATTGCCTGTGTGGGCTGAGTTGAGAGGATTGATCCAACACCTCGTGGGCAGTGGTAAAATGCACTCCAGGGATCAAGGAGTGCTTCTGAAAACAAGAGAGAAAGAATCCCAGGGGACAAAGGGACAGGCCCAGGGGAATGAGAATGGAAAGACCTTGTAAGATGTGGAAAAGCAAAATGCACTTGGAATATCTTCAGGGATAATTTTGATTACTTTGGGTCTCAGATCTCTGACTGTAACTCATATAAACCATCCATATTTACCATGGACTGAGTGCCACAAACAGAGGAATGTGACTGGGAAAGGAACTCAGCCAGAAATTAAGACAGTCCATGCTGGTGCTTGATCTAGGAAATACCCACCCCAATCGATGATTTTGGATTTTAACACTTCTGTGTGAAGCCAAACAAGTGCAAACTGCAGTGACATCAGGATGTAAAGAATGACATCACAGCAGCATTTGTTACCAGATGCCAAACAGGAAGGGAAGGTCCCGTTCATCCAGCTAAAAAAGGGAAGCAATATGTCTGTCTGCATAATAAATAGTCTGACTGTAAATGTGACACGCTTTCCAGTTAAGGGAGAGTGGCCTCAAAGTCTGTAATTGATGGCATTTTGCGGATTATTGTATCACACTCGGGCCCTTCCCAGTGTGAACTGTTCCTTGTATATGTACAATTCAGAAAAAAAAAAACTATTCTTGAATCAATAATAATTACAGAAGTCTGAAATATATTCAGTGATCTCATTCCAAAGCTTTCCTTGGAATACAGATTTATTGCATTATACCATGGCCAATTAAACATAGGATGATAGGCTTGTCCCCTCATCTATTCATATTATCTGACTGAAAATGTTTTTCTTAGCAAATTGCATAAGGATGATAAGCAACAATGGTTAATCTTACCAACTTTATGTCCTTTTTTGTTTTCATGTGTGAATAGATGTGCTCTGAGCTTCATTGTTTAGGCAACTGATTTCCTCCTTTCTATCTCTAATCTATAATCAACAGCTTGCAAACATCAAATGCAGAGAGAGGTTTTCAATTTGTATTCACTTCAGTGAAAAGTAAATGCAAAGTGCTCCTGGAGCAGAATATTACACTTTGCCTAAAAGTAAATAATTACCCAGAGAATCAAACCTCTGAATTGCAATCCTTAAAGCTTGCATGNCTTTTGCTTTACAAAACACACCCAAGGAGCCGTATCACAAATTATTCTTAAGCCATTTCTGTGAGGTGCAGGCACCCTCAGAGAGGTTTGATACATCTGCCCATGACTTATTCCATTTTGGCAGCTGTGTAAGACTGTATCAACCCATGAGAACCCTCATTACTTAACACTAAACAAAGGCTTCATACAAATCTTGAGGGTCAGGAGAGGTGTAAACCATAACCTTTTTCCTTCAGAGAAGTGCTGCTTGCTCTCCACAGTTCCCTCATCAGCCCTACACGCTGCTCAAAGTGCCTAAAATCGGACTCCTGGTGATTCCAGCTCTTCCTTCTCTCCCCAGAAACAGGCTGGGTGTTGTAGGTACTGAAGCAGGAACATGATTGTCCCCATCCTGTCCATCCAAAAGTCCTGATCATTCCTCATTCTCCAGGCCCCAACCACACAACCACATATTGAATTGTCTTTTATGGATTTCATGGAGACTCCCATCCTGCAGCTGCAGGGTAGAAGATGGAGGTAGACTGGAAGCAGATCCAGTTCCAACCTGGATAACAAGCTCAGGCTCTCCTGTATTTCAACACATGGAGCACATTTAATCCCAGGGTTCAAATGGGGAGAGGAGGATATAGGTATTAATTTGGCTGGCCAGTACAGGGCTTTATATTCTGTTAGTGTGAGACAGATTTTGTTTGAAAAACATTATTTCATGCTATCACCTACAGATCCTCTCCCTGCCATTGATCAGCTTTCATTTTTCTGACACAAATCACTCTGTAACCTGCCAAAAGCACTTTTTGTAGTCTGTCAAAAGCATTTTTTTACTACAATTTTGATGTACTTCCAGCTTTGCAATATTGTTTCCTTCACTCTTTCTATTATATATATTTTTATAGGTTGCTTTTTTTTAATAGAAAAACTTTTGTGCTTGTAGACCTTTGAAATGCTGGCCTTGTCAAATCTGTGGAGAAAAATAGTTCTATATCTTGTCTTCTTTCACAACAAGAGTCATGCCAGATATATATAAAGTAGTGATTTTCAGCACACACAAACACAAAAAAAAAGTGAAACCTGTCCTCTTCTCTTGACAGCAGGAATTCAGAAAGCAGAATACAGCAGAGAAACAAACATGTAGATCTGACCTTTGTCTTTTAAAATGGAAAGGTAGCATTGCACTGTCAGCAAGAGGCAACCTGTGATTTTTATGCAGGTGTAGTTAGGTGGGGAGAACTTTCAAAGGGAAAAACAGGATCTGGAAAATTCCTAGGCTGCTGTTACTTCTGGAAGCAAGCATTAAATTATTAAATTATTAAAAGATAATGCACTGCTGTTCACAGATTAATACATCTTTTCTCTAAGGGAAAAAGAATATTCCCCTCAGTCTACCCTTTAAATAAGACTTCAGAAACATGGAGAGACTGTAATCTGATAACTTGGAAAACTCTTCCCTTATGATTGCAGCACTCAGCAGTGGCCATGCTGCACTTACAGGGTGGAGAAAGGTGTCTTTTGGTGCTATGTCCAGTCTGTTATTTATTGTTATTTAATGTGACATCTGCTCTTTTCCCAGCAGTTAATTTCCTATAAGTGGAAGATAAATCAAAGTAAAAAGTAAATTTGACAAATCTAATGGTTCTGGGGAGGGGGGAAAAGATCACCTTTACAACATCAAGACTGTGTTTCCATAAAATTAAGGATTCAGACATGTACATGTGTCAATGCCTAAAAGAAATATAGTTGTACTTTGTTATTTCAGTCACCTGTGCTCAGTTAGAGAGAGACAAAAACAGAAGAGCAAAACTAACTCCACTATTTCCTGAATCCCTATAACCCCTTTGTTTTCCTAACAGGAAGCAGTACGAAGATTGCCTTAATCTCCACTCCTAAACATTTCCCGGGGTCATTCTGACAGCATGAGCAAGATGCAAATGCATTCAGGTTGAGAGATGAGTATTTTGAGTAATAACCTTAATTTGTGCTGGGCAATAACCTTAACATGTGCTGAATCTGGGCCTTATTATTTGAATCCCAGAAATTACCAGCTCTAGTTATTCTAGTAATTGTTCTTCTTGCAGGACACAGAAAAAAGTTTCTGAACTCAAGTTCAGGCCAGGTAAAAGTTGAAACACTTCAACATTTTAGGGCTGTAAGAGTAATTACTGGGCATTGCTTTGCCACACCCAACAACTAAAAACTTTGTCGTGCCAGTGGTTTTGCACCAGCAATCCAGCCATGAAAATCCCCTTTATCGATGTGTCACACTGCCCTCTGCCTACGGTTTTTTGTAGCATCATGTTACATCTCTTGCAGCAATCGAAACAAAGAGCACAGACCCAGAGCAGAGATGAATTCTTTCATTCTCCTTGTGTCTAAGATGACATCAGGTGGTGAAATGTTATCCCGTGCTCATGGCTCTGAGCCATCCACGGGCAAAGGCTAAATTGCTCAAAGGGAAAACGTCCTTGCAGGGTTCAAAGGTCTGTTTTGATTTTTGCTTTGCCTGCACTGATAGTTCTAAATGGGCTATTAAGTCCTGAAAAGCTCATCTGGATGACAGCTCATACACATTGATGTTTGCTGATGATTTCTGAAAGGAGCATGAGAGAGAATAACTTTGTTTCATTACCATATAACCTCCTTGAGAGAGAGCTCTCAGTCACTTCATAGCAGTAACTGTGATTAATTACAGCTATCGAGAAGATCAATCTGACAGTTCAAATAACATTTGTTTTTCATCCTTTAATATTTCCCAGTGAAGAACTCATCCCAGATATCAGAGCAATGCCATGGATGTGTATCCTACTCTCCCCTGGGCAAATAGATGTGAAGGTCTACCTCACAACAATTTGATGACTTTTATTGCCTTAATCCTTAAGAAAACCCCCAGCAAGATGAAAGGTCATGTTTCAGTTTTCCTTGAAATTCACATATTTATCCAAGGTACATTTAGAATTAAACCTGGTGAATTGTGGCTGTGGTTTTTCCTTTTTTTTAATTATTTTTTTTTTAGTATTACTCATTCCTTTCAACACAAATGAGAACAGGGTAAACCCAAAGAAAAGCAAACCATAATTTAAGAAGGATAATTAGATAAATTCCACTGCAGGATGAAAAGACTGAGCCTCCTGAGGAAACCTTGCAAAATGTGAGCACCCACAGGTCTGCAGATCTGCTATTCCTGTACATCCCTGGCACTGCAGCAGTTTGAGCTGCATCTTTAATGTCAGTTCCTCATGAAGAATTTCTATCTTTGCCCTGTGACAAAGCCATGTAACTATTTTGCAAAGGGGAAAATGTCAGAAAAGAAAACAATTCTGCTGCAATTTCTTCTGGAATAGAAAAACAGTGACGTATTCCGAGGGGAATGTCCTTGTTTAATTCATTCAGTTTTAGGCAGCAAGTCTTTGCTGTCCTCTTCATTTCCCTCCTGGCTTGTTTCTGCAGCTTTTTCGCTCTGCATGTTTGTGAAGACTCAAAATGCATCCAGACTTTGTGCTGTGCTTTGGGTGAGAATTTTAAACCCACACCTGACACCCTCATGGGGATGGAGAGGTTCCTGGTGGTCCCTTAGGACAGGGCAATGGGATGCCCTTTTCCACATTTTCCTGCTCCAGTGTAGCTCAGAGCAAGGGAAAATCAGGCACAGCATCAGTGTCCTGGCTAAATGGGAATGAATTTTGTAAATCTGCAGTCCAGTGATCCTCCTCTGGTGTGAAAGCCTTCCTGGAAGGTAAAACATTTGCTAGACATGAGTTACCTCCTACAAAGCTCAGAGGTGTCAGCAGATCCCAGGTTCAACACACTGTAATTGCAGATCATTTGGCATCAATCTGAGCAGCAGGCAGAGTGTGACACGTTCAGGTGACAGACAGCTGGCAGGAAATGGGTTTAGGAGTTCCACAGCTCCAAATTGTGGAAGGTTTGTCATTTTCTCATCTGGCATTTCAAAGTTCTGGAGTCTGGCAGAGTCTCCATTTGGGGTTCTGGTGAAAAGCTTGAAATTCCTCTAATAAATAGCATTAAAAATAAATATTTTTACTTTTTTTCTTCCCTCTTTACCCAAGTGGAGTACAAATATGGAGTTTTTTTCACTTAATCCTTTAAAATCTTAATAAATAAGCACACAGATGTACACTGTTTTGGTCTCAAAAGCAGATTTCTAAATGAGTGGTGTTCTAAAAAAGAATCTTTAGCCAAAGTGAAGTAGTTCCTTTTTTTCCAGATGGAAAACTCATTACATCCCTGCTCCTGCTAGATCTTCAGGCTGTGGGACATGGTTCAGAAAAGCTCTGGAAAGCTCTGAGAGCTGGACTCAGCTTTAATGAGGCTTTAAATGAGTTTTAAGTTCTTTGTGAATGGAGTTCAGAAGACTACTGTCAAAGCATGATTTTCTGTTGCAGGATTTGTCTTTTCCTGCTATTTCTTGTTATTTGATCCCTTTTGTGCCCAAAGTGTCCTTACATGCTTTGGCTCACATGCACTAAATCTTTTAATTCAGAATTCAAGGATTTAATGGAAATTTAAGTGGAATTTAGCCAGACTGTTCAGCAATTTGAAGGATTAAGCCTTTTTCATATAGCCCACTTCTCTGTATTAGAGCACTACCACTTATTTCCTTTTCTTTCCTTTTTTTTTTTTTTTTTTAATACTAATGTTCTGGAAGGATGATGTGAAAAATTGAACGTTTGGTGGCCAAATTTCTGTTCCAATTGATGCCTGCCTCTGAAAAAATTTCTCTAATAATTCCAAAAAGCAGACTGTGGGATTTCAACACTTTTTATTCTTCTGAATTTCCCAAACCACTTACCTGTGTTTTGACATCAAACAATTCAAGCTTTTCTTGCTTCTGAGAGCTACAACCTCAAATGCTTTTAGAGCCATCAAAGCAGAAACTTGTTTTTCAGCAACTCGTTCTTCCACATCACAGCCCTAGAACCCTTAGCCAACATTTATATTTATACATTCCTTGTTTGCAAAATACCATGCCATAAACCTCAAGAAGATTTAGCAGGACATTGAAGATGAAAAAAAAAAATTATAAAAAAATATTGATAAGGGGTTGGCAAATCTGTGCTTTCATTTAAACAAATAAGCAGAAAGAATTGTACTTTAAAAAGTCTGCACAACTGGGAGGGACAGGAGAACCACGTGGCCAAGTAATTTAATGTGCAGGTGGGGCACAAATCCTTGCACAGCCCTTCTCCTCACTTGCTCTGGTCAGAAATCTGTGCAGAAGCTGCCTCCAGCCCCTGGGCTGTGCAGTGCAGGGTGCACACATCAAACAGAGCTGGATTCAGATGATTTTGCCCAAGGAATTCAAGACAGAGGCTCCACATCTCAGAGTGGAGCAGGGTGCCATCATCAACATGCAGGGTTTTGGCTGAAGACCAGTGAGAATTCTGGTTTTCATGGACTCGACAGGATCTCAGCAATGTCAAAATGATAGCCCAAGACATTCAAAGACATGTGTGAGTGCTCAATCTCTTTGCAGCTCTGGATACTTTGTGCACACTCCTAAATGAACAAATGACTGGAAATGACCAGCTTCAAGCTTCCTTGACAATCTTAACATTTCCCCTGACACACAAAACCATTAAAATTGCTATTTTTGTGGCTTTTCCACAGCTCAGCAATGAGAAAGAGGCACATATCTCAGAAGAGTGTTCTGGGAGAGCAGCTCTATGAACACAGGAACCCACAGGCAAAAATATTCTCACGTTGGAAGAGCGGTCAAGGAAATCTGTTACCAATGGCATCAATAATCCAAATAATCTGTGGATGGAAGTCCTGAAAAAAAATTAAAGTTGGTANCCAGTGTAGCTCAGAGCAAGGGAAAATCAGGCACAGCATCAGTGTCCTGGCTAAATGGGAATGAATTTTGTAAATCTGCAGTCCAGTGATCCTCCTCTGGTGTGAAAGCCTTCCTGGAAGGTAAAACATTTGCTAGACATGAGTTACCTCCTACAAAGCTCAGAGGTGTCAGCAGATCCCAGGTTCAACACACTGTAATTGCAGATCATTTGGCATCAATCTGAGCAGCAGGCAGAGTGTGACACGTTCAGGTGACAGACAGCTGGCAGGAAATGGGTTTAGGAGTTCCACAGCTCCAAATTGTGGAAGGTTTGTCATTTTCTCATCTGGCATTTCAAAGTTCTGGAGTCTGGCAGAGTCTCCATTTGGGGTTCTGGTGAAAAGCTTGAAATTCCTCTAATAAATAGCATTAAAAATAAATATTTTTACTTTTTTTCTTCCCTCTTTACCCAAGTGGAGTACAAATATGGAGTTTTTTCCACTTAATCCTTTAAAATCTTAATAAATAAGCACACAGATGTACACTGTTTTGGTCTCAAAAGCAGATTTCTAAATGAGTGGTGTTCTAAAAAAGAATCTTTAGCCAAAGTGAAGTAGTTCCTTTTTTTCCAGATGGAAAACTCATTACATCCCTGCTCCTGCTAGATCTTCAGGCTGTGGGACATGGTTCAGAAAAGCTCTGGAAAGCTCTGAGAGCTGGACTCAGCTTTAATGAGGCTTTAAATGAGTTTTAAGTTCTTTGTGAATGGAGTTCAGAAGACTACTGTCAAAGCATGCTTTTCTGTTGCAGGATTTGTCTTTTCCTGCTACTTCTTGTTATTTGATCCCTTTTATGCCCAAAGTGTCCTACATGCTTTGGCTCACATGCACTAAATCTTTTAATTCAGAATTCAAGGATTTAATGGAAATTTAAGTGGAATTTAGCCAGACTGTTCAGCAATTTGAAGGATTAAGCCTTTTTCATATAGCCCACTTCTCTGTATTAGAGCACTTACTTCCTTTTCTTTCCTTTATTTTTTTTTTAATACTAATGTTCTGGAAGGATGATGTGAAAAATTGAATGCTTGGTGGCCAAATTTCTGTTCCAATTGATGCCTGCATCTTAAAAATTTCTCTAATAATTACAAAAAGCAGACTGTGGGATTCCAACACTTTTTATTCTTCTGAATTTCCCAAACCACTTACCTGTGTTTTGACATCAAACAATTCAAGCTTTTCTTGCTTCTGAGAGCTACAACCTCAAATGCTTTTAGAGCCATCAAAGCAGAAACTTGTTTTTCAGCAACTCGTTCTTCCACATCACAGCCCTAGAACCCTTAGCCAACATTTATATTTATACATTCCTTGTTTGCAAAATACCATTCCATAAACCTCAAGAAGATTTAGCAGGACATTGAAGATGAAAAAAAAAAATTATAAAAAAATATTGATAAGGGGTTGGCAAATCTGTGCTTTCATTTAAACAAATAAGCAGAAAGAATTGTACTTTAAAAAGTCTGCACAACTGGGAGGGACAGGAGAACCACGTGGCCAAGTAATTTAATGTGCAGGTGGGGCACAAATCCTTGCACAGCCCTTCTCCTCACTTGCTCTGGTCAGAAATCTGTGCAGAAGCTGCCTCCAGCCCCTGGGCTGTGCAGTGCAGGGTGCACACATCAAACAGAGCTGGATTCAGATGATTCTGCCCAAGGAATTCAAGACGGAGGCTCCACATCTCAGAGTCACTGCTGAGAGGGCAGGGTGCCATCATCATCATGCAGGGTTTGGCTGAAGACCAGTGAGAATTCTGGTTCTCATGGGCTTGACAGGATCTCAGCAATGTCAAAATGATAGCCCAAGACATTCAAAGACATGTGTGAGTGCTCAATCTCTTTGCAGCTCTGGATACTTTGTGCACACTCCTAAATGAACAAATGACTGGAAATGACCAGCTTCAAGCTTCCTTGACAATCTTAACATTTCCCCTGACACACAAAACCATTAAAATTGCTATTTTTGTGGCTTTTCCACAGCTCAGCAATGAGAAAGAGGCACATATCTCAGAAGAGTGTTCTGGGAGAGCAGCTCTATGAACACAGGAACCCACAGGCAAAAATATTCTCACGTTGGAAGAGCGGTCAAGGAAATCTGTTACCAATGGCATCAATAATCCAAATAATCTGTGGATGGAAGTCCTGAAAAAAAATTAAAGTTGGTAGTTGGGAGAAAATGAAAGTGGATTTAAGGCACTTTAATGGAAGTTTCTGAGGGTAAATTGTAGTTATAAGGTACTGATTTTTTTCTTCTTTTTTTTTTTCCTCTTAGACAAAAACAGCGCTATGATTCTTTTTAATAGGTTTTAGAAACATCTGTTATGATACAAAACAAAAGGGTACTTAATCTTCAATGACACAGTCTTTCCATTTAGAATGCAGTTTGCAAAATGAATATTAATCTCTTGGAGAATAATGTGCCACCTTTACCTTATTTATTGCAGACATATTGTCATTATCAGCTGTGCTGGATCAAGGTGACATCATATGGGACATAATTATTGCTTGCTGTGTGAGGTGATCAAAGTCTACTCCTTTGATTATTACAAACTGAAGTAAGCTCAGAGAAAAACTCTCTCTCTTTCCTCCCTTCTCCTTTTCACTTTCATTAGGTCACGAAGGCTGATGCTCACCATGTGAGATGGTGGCTGAACATGACACATTTCTTCCCTAGTGTCTGTTATTTTTATTCCTAAAAGGCATTTGGACCACAAGACCAAATAAAGGCTTTTAGTTAACTCTGAAAAATATCCATAAGATATATATAAAATATCCATGTGATATCCAGATACTAAAAGGGATCAGGACACTTCATCTTCTGAGGTCTGGAAAGATTCATTTCCTTCAACCCAAGAAATTTGCAGAAGCAGTTTTAGGTTATTGATCCCTCACTGCTGTCTAGTGTCTCCTCCAGTGTGGTGCACCTCACTCCCCTCTCTCCATTTTCTTTCCCCAGGCAATAACATCCAAAGTAGAAAACAAGCCCAAGCCAGAAATGTCTTTCCCTGCATCAAACCCTTTTGATTTTCAAGACTAATATAATTCCTTTCTGTCCACTCAGTAGCACCAAGATCTGCATTAAAATATCATTATTAGTTCAAGTGTTATTCCAAGTGATGTAAGATATTATATGATTTAAATTCCTTCTAAACTTCCCTAGTCTGTGCTCTGGACAGTTCATAAAAATTTCTTTTGATCCCTGAAGCCCATTTTTATGGATTCATGGACACTGACTTGCTAATGGAATCAATACATAAACTGGCTTTTGGTGTTCAGGGGGTGATTGGTTTACAGGGGGTGGTTGGTTTATTGAGTGACCCTCAATTGTGTAACTTAAACCATGGCATAGAAAAATTTATAGAGTTACTGAGATTTTTGCAGCTCTGTTTTTGCCCTCCTTTCATTGTGCTACTTTCTGAAATATCTGCTACATCAACACTCCTGAAAACATCTCCCTCTCAGAAAGAAAAGAACGTGGTGTTTGAAAGTAGCTCTAAAGGACAGGGAGAGAAAAGGAATGGCAAGAAGACCTTTCATATATCAGTATATTTTTTAATTCACGTGTCTATGTGTACAAACATTCCTCATGCCCTTTCTGCTCTGTTCAAGGCACTCTTATTGGTTTATAAACACAAATATGTCAGTGCATATATGTGGATGCATTTAGAAAGAGCACAAGGCCTGCACTGTGCTGTGTCTGTGCTATTACAAAGTGACTGGTACATTATATTTATTAAAAATCAATGTGTCTTTTACAGATACATCCCCAAGCCATTGCTGTCTTAATGTTCTGCCTCTAAAGAACAAGAGACTCTCCCATTCAGCCACAATACAATTTTCTAGCCTGAACTCTTGGATTCAATTTGTATTTAAAGAGAATTCATCCATAACAGTAATAGATAGGCTGGCAGGTGGTTTAAAATGAAAGGGAAAAAAGCCTGTTCTGTAGATTTAAGATAAAAAGATTAGAGAAGTGCAGGAGTTATGCACAGTGCACAGAAGCTAATTCTGCTTGTTTAATTTCTAATTAGGTGAGGGTTTAATATAGCATAACTAACTGAAGTGTCCAGAATTGATATGAGTGGTGTTCTAGCACAGATTATGTCTCACTTACAAGAAACAGGTGGATGGACATCGTGCAAGGATCTCCACCTTCCCCTTGGGAGCTTGTTTGATCAAATATTAGTGCTGATAAAGGGAGCAATGATTCTTTCAGGCTTTGGAGAGTTGTTCAGTGGGTCCAGTTCAGAACTCATATTCACCTTCTATATTTTCCTATCAGAGGATGTTCAGGTTGGACATCAGGAATGATTTCTTGATGGAATGGGGTTGATAAGCCTTAGAATGGGCTGCCCAGAGAGGTGTTTAAGAAATCTTAAACATCTTGGAGGTGTTTAAGAAATGACTGGATGTGCCATTCAGTGCCATGGTTTAGCTGACAGGGTGGTGTTTGGTCAAAGGTTGGAATTGGTGATCTTAGAGCTCTTTCCCAACCAAAATGACTCTGTGATTCTGTGATATGGCATTGGTCCATTTAGTGCAATTTCATAAAATGGCCAGTAGCAAACACCAGAAGACAAGTGTAAGAACTTGCAAAAAGTTCTCTGTAAGTTCAGAGTAATTGTGCAGAGAGACTTTCCCAAACACTCCCAAATTTCCAGCACTCTGTGTTGCAAAGACATCCTCTGATAGATTTTACTTCCATGAATTTTTAATTTATTTTTTAATGCAATCACTCAGCATCCAAATACTTTGGGACAAAGAGTTTCTCAGCTTACATGCATTTAGACATCTGCATATTAAATTAAGATAGCACTAAGCTAAACCTGTCAGATATTGAATGGCATTTTCATTTTCAGCTTGAAGCTCAGGCAGGCAAATTCTCAGGGTTCAGTCAGAAAGGAACCTTCTTCAAGCAGGAATTGCAGTCTCTTAAAATGTGCAGCCTTGATGGGTGGAATATCTCCTGCTAATTCTGGGAACAGCAATTCCACATGCAATTGGGTTAGTGGTTCACTTGTCCCAGTTTACCCATCAGCTCCAGTTTGTTATTCAGTTTGTTGTATGTGGAAAAAGTTTCCCAGCACAGCAGGAGCTTGGCTGGCAAATGGGGCTCTGGCTCTTCCAGGCTGTCACAAGTTGAGTAATAAAAGGCTGACTGAGTAATTGGTCCCCAGGCTCTGTGCTAAAACCCCCAGAGTGCCCTTTGTCAGATTGGAAATTGGATTGCAGGCCTTGGAATTAAAGCAGCAGTTGGAAGAAAATGCATTTGAAGTATTATTTCCAATTCTCAAAGCTTTCCCAACTGCTCCATAACCAACACAGCACTCCAACTTCTAAATTTCTGGTGGATCTCTGTTTATCAGGTCACAGAGTTACCTAAGTAGCCTAGAAAGGCAGGAATGTTACAGTACTTGTGCAAATTTATTGGATGTTGACAGAAATGAACTCAAACACGAATGAAGGAAAACAGTTGAGGAAAGACTGCACCAGTCCATACAACCCTTTGCAAATATATATATACAAACTCACTAGGAGTAATTCTATTTGTATTGCTGTTATAAAAATAGGGAAAATGCTATCTAGGGACTTTGCAGTGCCAAAATACTGAGACTTGTTTAGTTCTTTTTCCAGTTTTTTGTCCTGACTGGAGGTTTTCATTGTCATGGTACAGCTGTTCAAAGGCAGCAAAAAAAGTAATTAACCCTGTGACCCAATTAAGAAATACACCTTTGGGCCCATGAGCAGCTGACAAAGAAAAAACACCAACAAAAATTGTCCTCCAACCTACGGACTGCTAATAAAATGTACAGCAGAAGAAACTTTTGTGCCAGAGGGCTCTTTCCAGTGGTCTAAGCATCCACAGCAAATTCCCTACGTGCTGCTCAGTTCAGTTCAGATCATCTGAATTATTAAATATGACAGAGAAAACCATTCCTCATCTTGAAAAGAGCTGCACACTCCTAGGGGCTGTGGAATTCAGGGGACAGGAGGAGTGCCAGGCCCTTCTGGTGCCATCCCACTGATGTCAACAAGCTTCCATCAGCAAACCTGACAGCAGAATTCAACTCCTCATTTTTATGTAAAAGAAGTCTTTATGGTGGGATGAAGAAGCCACTGCATGCTGAATTTAAACGTGTCAGTCCCCTAAGAACTGACAGTAGACAAAAGAATAATGTCTATATAAATGAAAACCCCATGTTTAAACCTTAAAATAGTTTCTATATATTAAAAAAAATCTCCATATTATGTCATCTAAAAAAAACTTGAATTTAGTAAAATTTAAGTAAAAATTTAAGTAAAAATTTAAGTAAAAATTTAGCAAATGTCTTAAGGCTAAAATAAAATTAAAATGAAAGGGATTGTCTGGATGTAACTATCACACAAATATTCTGTGTTCTGTATATTCAGAGTTCAGTGTATTATGAAACCTTCACTGCACTGAGTGTTTCATGTGTAGCTTTGTGTGAATGACCCCATATTCAGCCACAGACATGAGAATGAGCTGAGATCAGAGACCAGCAATGATCACTGAATAGATGTGTATAAAATAATGAACAGATGTTTCATCCAGCCCACCTGGGAGAGTTTTCAGCCTTGATAGAAGAGGCAGACAGGACCACCCTGCTGCCTCACCCAGTCACTGCCTGCTCACTGTGATCCCACATCCACTGTGCCAAACCCAAACACACCTGGAGACACTTCCCTGGCATTGTCAGGATCTTCCCTGGCATCCAGTCAATCTTCTCCAACTCACAATTTTTCAGGAGTAATTCCCACTGGAGTTTGGCATGGAGGAAATTCCAGGGCTCACTCTGGGAAGTCTGGTTGAGTGCAGCCACCCTGTTTTGCAGGGGAAAGCAGCTGGCTGCAGGGGCAGTGAACACTTCTTAAAATTGGTTCCTGATGCCAAGGAGTGCTTCTGATGAAGTCCAATTGTTTAAATGTTTTTATAAGTGCCCAGTTTCCCTTAAATCCATCCTTACATTAAGAACCTGTGAGACAGCAATAAAATGGAGAATGAATGACCATCACAGCTCCTGTTTGGGGTCTTGTCTGAAGATTGATTTTTGCAACCCTTAACAAGTAAGGTGCATCTTCACATCTTCACAAAGTGCACAGTTTCCTAACATCAAGGAATATGCCACCAACAGATATAAAGGTGACTTAATTTTTTGTAAAAAAAAATATTTAAATTGGGCTCCTAAGACTGAAAATGCTCATAAATTCAGCATTATGATAATACTGATCTACCAATCACCTCCTTGAGAACAGAGAGGAACTGGTCAGGTCAAGCAGTTTTTAACATTAACATTAACACCAGAGATTCCTGGAAAGTCAGAGTTTTGGTTTTCAGACCCCAAGAAAAGTGTTTATATTGACATGTTTACCCTTGCCTTGCCCTAAGGAAGGTGCACAGAACTGTGGATATTTAATGGAATGTGTGCACTGAGCTTTTCTGCCCAAAGTTAATGAAGGTGAGGAGCAACCTGGAACTGATTTCCATGCTATAAATATAAGGAATTCTTTTGGCTAAATTCTAAACTTGATTTTTAATGGTTTTTCTTTATTGTAATACAGCTAAATATGCGTAAAATGTTTTACACACATGAACCTCACTGAGACATAAAATCAGGATATTGGTCATTCACCATTAGTAACATGCCAATCTCAAAGAATAATTTCTTCCTTTTTTCCCCCATTAAAAAGAAAATCCAGCATGATTAATTGCACCCTGAGCATCCTGTCAGCTAAATAAACTATTTCTGCTTGATGCCTCTTCCCAACAGTTGTTCAGTCTTGCTCTGCACTTGTAGAGAGCAGCTGAATTCTACTTCAGCTTGTTCTCCAAGAAAAACAAACAAACAAACAAACAAACAAACAAACAAACAAACCAGGAAAAAAGTGAACTTTGTTGATATTCAATTTGCCTAATCAGTATTTTTCCTAGAATAATGAATTAATTTTTGCAAAATCCTGTCAGATATCTGACTCTATCAATTTAGTAGAAGAATTAAAGAAGAATATTGCATCCAGTAATCTTAAACCAGTTCAGAATTTCTATAAACAAAAAAAAAAAAACCAGATGCCTGACCCAAAGCTACCAAGAACACAAGAAACTGTATCACAATCACAAGCTTGAGAAGAAAAAACCCTGCTAAACCTGACACTGAGCCTGCTTTTGTAACATTGAACTTTATGGCATTGCCTCAGTTCCTAAAAAATGAAAACTGTACTGAAAAACTGCTTTAGGATGCACTATCACTACATTATGTATATTCCAGGTTTTCCAAGATCTAAGTGTAGTCAATCCTCTCTACACAATCAGGATAAAAGGGATCTTTTTTCACTTGAGTCCACCTGATTTTAATTTTCCCAAGAGAGGATATTGCAAGGACTCCTTTGGAATGTATTTTCTCTCCTTTGGTTTCTATTGGCAGAAATCCTCAAATTGTTTTTTTCAGAAGGTAATTATCTTTTCCATGAAGTGTAATTCCCTGTCAATTATTGTGAAATGTCAGCTGCATTTGAGATGGTTTAGGATTATTCATTTTTTTGTTTCAAGGCAGGATTGTCTTTTGTTCTTCACTTAGCACAGGAGTTGCCAAGCCCACTACAAAAGCAGGAGGTGTTGGAATGATTTTGTGTTTGAAGTGACACATTTTCACCAATTTTGAATTAATGTAGACATTTAATTGAAGACAGGAATATTGAGATATCTTCTAGAGCTATAGATATCCAGAACTATTCCTGATAAAATAAATAAATTAGAAACCTAAAATGTTTTCAATAATGAAGTATATGCAGGAAATTGTAAACTGAGAGAAGGAAATGTCATAAATTTTCCCAAGGATGTACAATATATTTTAATTTTATTAAAAAAAATATTTAACCAGATGTTAGGACCTCAATGCTTTCTTATAAAACATTAAAGTTTTGATGCCATTAGACTGAAAATATCTGACTGAATTTTCTTAAGTATAAGAACACTTTATTGTGTGGTGCACTCAATTGTACCAGAGATTTAAAGTGTGTTTTGTAAATTACAACAAATATTTGTTAATGAGGTGTAAAAAAAAACCCAAAAGCTGGATGTATCCTAGGTGGAAACAATTATGACTACTATCTTATAATGAAAGATCTGAAAATATACTGGATCTAAGGATTTCTTTAAACAAAATAGAATTTCCTTCAATAATTCATTGGTAATTCTACTTTTAATGGCAATGTCAGCGTGAGTTCTGTGTCAATTTTTGTGAAAATTTGATCTATAGGATGATGAATTCTTTTGGAAATGAAGCAATTAGTAATGAATAGCTTGCATCCCATAGTGTGATGCATCAATTTAAGGCAGACATGGTTTCTGAACACATTAACTGAGAAAAGTTTCTCTCTCATATATGTACTTCTTAGACATGTTTGAAATGCTAAATCATCTATTTCCAGAAAATATCAGGAAATGTTTCCAACATATTTCCAAAATGTATTTCAAAAATGAAAAATATAACAATATTACTTTGGGTATTACTTAGGAAATTTGAGTGTTGATCTTTTTTTATGCTTTTCACTCTTTTTTTTGCTGTACATGACTTAAAAATCTATTACTGTGCAACAATGAAAAACATCAGTGGTGTCACATTATACTTATTTTAATCACTAGAGAACACTATTGTTCTGTTAGGTTTGGTGTGAAGGTTTTGATCACCCCAAAACGTCTCCTCTTGACCCTGAGCATGTTCTTTCTGTGTAATGTCTCACACTCTGCTTTTCATTCTCAGATTGGCTTTGCCAGCCTTTTTTCAAATCTGGGAGCATGTCCTGGCCATTTGGTGAGCAATCTGCCTGAAGGGGGAGCACCACTAACCACATAAATTGTGTTTTTTGACAGAGACTCATTGACCCATGGAACAATTTATGATGGAGAGGACCTTAAGAGGTGTTTAATCCAACCTTCTGCTCAAAGTCAGCTCAGCTCGGAGTTTAGGTCAATTTTCTTGGGTCTTCTTTTAGTCAGGATTGAGGGTGGAGGTTGCAAAAGCTCCTTGGACAACCTGGACCTCTACATGACTGTTCACACACCAAAAACAAAAAATATTTTCCTTGTATCTAGTCTGCACCTCTCATTTCAGTTTATGCTGTTGTCTCTTATCCACCCAGCAGACACTGCTGATGGGTCTGACGTGTGTCTCCTCACTGACTCAACCTCCACCAGATCCCCCCCACACATTTCCCTTCTTCAGGCTCAACAAATCCAGTTTCCTCAGTTTCACCTCATGGGCCACATGCTTCAGCCTCCCCACCATAATATTGCTAAATCATTTTTAAAGTGAACACTTCAGAGGGATCTCTTCAGAGTACATGCTCATTGTGATCTTTTTTTTTAAATAGAAAGATGCATTGTTCTACTCACAGTGATGTTACTGTGAATAATTCAGAGATGAGAAGCATCTCCTCGTGTAGATGTTTGAGTGTATCTCATCTATGAACTCCAAGATCAAACCTTACTCTTCATTCCTCTAGGATTTTCTGGGAGACTCCTTATTTGGGACTGCAAATTCAGTGCACAGGGAGTAAATTTACAAGTATTTCTTTTATGGGGAAAAGAGTTCTCGTGTTCACAGCAATGATAGTAATTCCCCTCACTTTACCCTCTTTTAGGTTAAATAACCCTCAGTTACAGTTCATGACCCTGCTGTGTTCTAAACTGACTCGTCCTTCTCTCCTCACACTGAGAAGGTGTCCACCTTCCCCCTGAAGGGGAACCCTGAAGGTTTCCTTTGCTGAGCTGAGCACTCTGCCACCCCTGGAAAATCAATGTTTGGGGCAGCTCTGCTTGCTCATCTGCCCACTCTGGTGTGTGTTGGTGAAGTGTTACCAGCAAATATTGCTCTCTGTGTGCCCCTTAAAAGCACAAAAAGTAAGTGGAAAATTCACCCACTGATCCAATGAATTGAATCTTTCATCCTTTGAGCAAATATAATTGAATTGGCTGTTATGGTGGTTGTTTTCAATTATTGCCTCAGGATTTATTGGCTTGTCTTCCTGCCAGAGACCTTGAGAGTGAGGCAGGGGATTCTATCAGTGACTGCCTTTAAGAAAACTGTTGTGGTAGCTAGTCTTGGTTAAACTGTAATATTTAATGTAATTGGAGTTTAAAGTGCACCTTGGCCCATTGCCATGGCTGAGCAGGAGTCAGGATGCTCCACACAACCTAAAATGGTGGTAGGTAACTACATTCAAGGTATTGACTCTTATCCCTGATCAATAAAGTGGGGTAGAGAGGGAAAAAAATAGAGAAAGGTGATGGCAAGGCAGTTCCAGGGGATTTGTGGCAAGCAAACACCATGTGGAGCTGGACTTTGCACGGATAATGGGCCTCTGATTTTGGTACATCCATGGGAATCCATTTGGAAACCCCTGCTGGATAAATTGGTTGTGATGGCTGAGGAACCACAGGAGCTCAGCACAAGGCAGCACCTGAATGCAGTCTGAGCATGGCAGGAGAGTTTTGTAACCTCAGCTGCACAATCCACTCTCTGCAATGTTTGGGGTGTTTAAGCCAACTAACTTAAAGGTAGCCTGGGCATCTTGCAAACCCCAGTCACACACCTGAGCACAGGACAGACAGACTTTTCACAGGAAGCACCTGTTCCATCCTGCTTTTGCTGCTGATGGCAAGACTGGAGGAGAAATCCAGCCTGTGCACCCCGAGCAGGCTGTGACCTTTGCTGAGGAGACACTGTGAGGGAAGCAGGGTGTGAAATTGGAGCTACCTGCTGCAATTTTTGCAAAATTAAAATGAGATGAGCAGCCAGTGCTCCCAGCCAGCTTCTTGCAGATCAAAGCTGGGCTGCTCTGTTCCAGCCACTGACAGGCACATGGTGCTGGAACAGACTCATGAGCTGACATTGCTTTCCTGAGAAATGCCATCCCCTTGCAAAGCTGCTGCCCTTGATAAAAAGGGATCAGAGGGTTGTACTAATCTCCCTGCTGAAAGTTTATCACACAGGCAGATGCTCAAGCAAAACTTTTGAGGGAATTTGCTTCATCTGCTAACATCCATCTCCTGCCAGTTGTCCACTTGGATGTGCCACCTGAGTTGGCATGTGCTGAAGTCAGGACTGCTGTTATCTTTCCTTTTCTCCTTTTCTCTTTTCTCTTTTTCTTTTTATTTTTTTTCCTTCCCTTCCCTTCCCTTCCCTTCCCTTCCCTTCCCTTCCCTTCCCTTCCCTTCCCTTCCCTTCCCTTCCCTTCCCTTCCCTTCCCTTCCCTTCCCTTCCCTTCCCTTCCCTTCCCTTCCCTTCCCTTCCCTTCCCTTCCCTTCCCTTCCCTTCCCTTCCCTTCCCTTCCCTTCCCTTCCCTTCCCTTCCCTTCCCTTCCCTTCCCTTCCCTTCCCTTCCCTTCCCTTCCCTTCCCTTCCCTTCCCTTCCCTTCCCTTCCCTTCCCTTCCCTTCCCTTCCCTTCCCTTCCCTTCCCTTCCCTTCCCTTCCCTTCCCTTCCCTTCCCTTCCCTTCCCTTCCCTTCCCTTCCCTTCCCTTCCCTTCCCTTCCCTTCCCTTCCCTTCCCTTCCCTTCCCTTCCCTTCCCTTCCCTTCCCTTCCCTTCCCTTCCCTTCCCTTCCCTTCCCTTCCCCCTTTCCTTTCTTCTTTCCTTTCTCCTTTCCCCTTTCCTTTTCTCTTTTCTCTTTTTTCTCTTTTCTCTTTTCTCTTTGTAAATTCCTTTTCTTTTTTTCAGGTACCATACTGTGCTCATTTTTTTTATTTCATAAGCTTTCTTTTAAACACGTTTTTAATCTCTCTGGCTCTCTGGAATTCTCCTATCCCACCCCTCAGCATCCTCCTGAGACCCAGGGCTGGTGTGAGATGCAGTGAACTGAAAGCAGCTAAAAGAGCAATGCCTGGCTCTTGTCAGATCATTGCCATGGACTCTGCCTAAACCATGTGCACAAAGCACTGGATCCCCACACAGATTACAGAAGGACTAAAAAGGGTGAGTGAAGTTAAACACAATTTTGAAATACCTTGTCCCTGTGAATTTGGTTCAAGGAGGCAGGAGGCAGGCCCAGGGTGGTTCATGGCATTTCCTGAGTCCCCCTTCTGCACCCCACCCTGACCTGCTGGAAGCTGATTCCAGCCCTGTGCACGGTGTGAGGAAGGTGAGGGTTCTTCAGAAGAGCTCAACAGCATAAATCAATCACAAATGATAAATTTGTAACGTGTGATGGTACGAATCCATGTGGAGCTAAATCTTTGTGTAACCGATGGGGTAAATCTATGTGAGTTCTCCAGGAGTCTCCCACTGCCCTGCCAGCAGTATGTGATTAATTCTGGGATAACAGGCTACAATGATTTCTGAGTTACCTCATGAAGATATATTCCTAGATTAGATATTACATAGACATTAAATCTCACTCTGTTTTACCCAAATGCACACACCATTTTCAGCTGTATCTCCATAGCCAAAAATGTAACCTCAATATATCACACAATGCATTTCATTAAAATGAAAATGGTGGCAAAATTGACACAAAGTAGTTTTATTCTTTTTCTGAGAAGCAATAAATTGTCATTTCTGGTTTGCTTCTGGTGCAAACCCAATTCAAGTCAGTGATAAAAAATCATTAGAAGTCTCCATATAATTAGTATTTGTATAGTTATTATTTGATTGCTACAACAGTCCAGAAGGGAGTCTTTCTTGGAGAAATGTGTGTGATCTTACAGGTGATGGGGCTTTTCACAGCTCAGCTAACTTAGGAATGTATATTGGGACAAGGAGTTTTAAACTGCCAGAGGACAGGATTAGATTGGATATGGGGAAAAAATCCTTGCCTTTGAGGATGGTGAGGCCCTGGCACAGGGTGCCCAGAGAAGCTGTGGCTGCCCCTGGATCCCTGGAAGTGTTCAAGGCCAGCTTGGACAGGGCTTGGAGCACCCTGGGATAGTGGAAGGTCTCTCTGCACAGGGAACTGGGTGATCTTCAGGATCCTTCCCTTCCAACCCAAACTTTTTATTATTCACAAAGGAATAAAGACATATATAACTCCAGCAATGAAGTTATCCACCCCATGGCTGACAATTAACAAAGGGTTTTGTTGCAGTGTGTTTATTTCCTCCTGAGAAAGCCTGAAAATTCCTCATCCCTGCAGGGTTTTAAATCTTGCTGAAGTCCTGCCTACAGCCCCAGGTCCCTGTCCCTCCTTTTACCTCCCCTCCAGAGACTGATCCAGGAGGTAGCCAGGGAGGATTCCCAACACACAGAACTTTGGCCACAACCAGGGCTCTGCTTCTGCAACAAGGAAAATGTGAGTCAAGATTAAAAAAGAATAAATATATATATATCTAGTTTCCTCCTCACCTTTAGGGACAAACCCAACATCACAGATGAATGCTGCAGCCAGCCAGGTATGAAAAGGATCTGGTGAGAGCAACTCTCATCACTTATCTCCTAAGCACTGAAGCTTTCCAAGCAATTACAACTCACATCCTTCGTCAGCCAGGCGTGTGCCCTAACACCCAGACACAGTCATGATTCTTCCCACTCCTTCCCTGTAGCCTGATGAATCTTTAATTCTTTCATTAAAACTGGAGCAGCTTCAGCAAGAAGCCTTGTCACGGCCTCCCATTTTGGTGACTGAATTTATTTCCATTAATCTGCTGCGAGCAGCTTTTTACTGCTGGTGGCTTCTCTCGCTTGAGGAGGTTTTTGCTGACAGGATTGTGCTGGCTGTTCATTTGCCAGGCTGTCCTTGGGTGCTGGCATCTGATCTGTTGACCAATTTCATCAAGCCTGGAAGAAGGATAGAAGTTTTGAAGGTAATTGAGTGCTGAGAAGGGTTATAAAGATGGGACAGGTGGATAGAGGGGGAAGGATTAATCAGTTTGGCAAAAGAAGAAGGGGAGGCAGAGTTCAAGTGTCAGCCTTTCCACTTAGCAGTGGGATGGTTTCATGTTACAACCAGGCTGCAGCTCTGCCTCTGCTTGGGCAATGATGACACTCATTGGTGGGAAGGGTAACACAGGGAATTTCAAATTCCAGCAGTTCAGGCTCTGCTCCATCAGATGAAAGGAACTCTTTTCCTTCAGAATTGCATGCAGGAAGTTCAATGAGATGATATTGTTGGCTCTTGTTTGTCTGGTACTTGTGTCCTGTTCTTACAATGTTTATATAAAGTTATGATAATTTAACTTTTTAAGATTACTAATAGCAATGGTGATTAAGTAAATGTCATTATCACTATGACCTGTTAATGGAAAATAAAAACCCCAGTTGGATTCTCAGCTCTTGGTTGACCAGTACTTTCCTACTTCTTGGGAAAAAAACCCTAAAAATTATTAAAAAGGAGAACCTGGAAAATTACATATTAATCGTAGGAAGAACCCTAAGCAACATTTGGAGAAAAAAAAAAAAACAAAAAAAAAAGCAAGGTTCATATTTGATACCTGGAGTTGAATTAAAGAGAAAGAGAGAAAGGCAGCCTGCAGGTAAGAAAGCAAACATTGCTTTGAAAAAAAACTCTTCAAACATCTGATCTTGGGAGGAAATATTGATAATCTCTGTCCAAATTTTGGTCATGATTTCCCAAATATCTTGAAACGTGTAATGATTTACTTTTCTNACTTATTCTAACCCTGTTATTTAGTGATGTGGCAATCAACCTTGTCTTTAATTAGGAAGCAAAAAAAAAATATTATGAATATATATAACTCTAGTAAGAGTCTTCCTTTTGAAGCTGAAAGGAAGGGGCTGCTCTTGACATTTCTCATGAAGTTTGTCTCTTACATTTCCATAGCTATGATCTCCACAGTGAGCCATCAATCTCCATATCACCTCAACCCAGAAAATTAAACAAAACCAAAATATTTTAAGAGATCAGGAAGTAATCAAGAACTTCTTTAACCCAATATATCCTAGAATTGTCAGCAGCTAAGGGAAAATGTAATTCCTAGAAAAAAACAGAAGCTTTACTGTTTTTTACAATTCTGGAGTGTTTCTGACCCCTTTTCATGCTGGTGTGAATATTCAGCACAATAAGTGTGTTCATTTTCTTCCTTAGAGGAATACATTACTCAGTATGAGGATATTTTCCTAACATTCCAAGCTCTGGCAGATATCAAATGAAAGAAGGCAATACACTACATTAATGAAAGAACAGGTAACTACACTTTGGGAAGAGTCAAACTGAGTCTACACAATTAAGTAGAATATACTCATATCAAAAAAGGAAGTAGGTGTTTCTTTAACTGCCAGTTCTGTGAAAGTAAGAAAAAAAAAAGATGAATAGGATTATTCTGTTAGCTCACTGATAGTAGATGGCATTTTTTAAATTTTTTTTTTTTTTGGAACACTGCTTCAAATTTCATTATCTACCAAATTAATTCTTACCTCTTCAAATCTTCACTGAATTTTCTGTGACTTCCACCAGCTGTGAAAAATGTCTAACTAGAATGTGACATTGTCTCTTTTTCACCCTTTCCAAGGAGGTAAGTGGAGTTACAAAATCTAAAGAAGGGGCAGGGAAGCAGGAATGCTCCACTGGAAGGGAAATCCATCCATCTACACCAGGAGAAAACACACAGAAATAAAAAAAACCCTGAGCAACCTGGTCCAGTGGAAGGTGTCCCTTCCCATGGAAGGATGGTTGGAATTTAGAGGACACAGTCTCAAGCTGCACCAAGGGAGATTCAGGCTGGATTTAAGGAGGAAGTTTTTCATGGAAAGAGTGGTAAAATACTGGAACCATCTGCCCACGGAGGTGGTGGAGTCACCATCCCTGGATGTGTTTAAAAAAAGACTGGACGTGGCACTTGGTGCCATGATCTAGTTGAGGTGTTAGAACATGGGTTGGACTCAATGATCTTGAAGGTCTCTTCCAACCTAAAAATTCTGTGATTCTGTAATTCTGTGATTAATTGGAAAGAAATAAACAATTGTAATTTCCTGAGCAATTTTTTTTTCCAAGGATCCTTGGACCCCAGAGCTGAAAATGGCAGAGTTTGGAAACATACATGTTGTAAAATGAGAAAGAAAACAGGAAACTATGAAAGGCAAAATCAAAGCTGGACCCATCCCTTTTTTTATGTTGCTGAAAAGAATCTAGTTCATTGTGGGTATGAAATAACTAACTAAATGCATGATGTCTTCAGTTTGCTCTATTTTGTAGTAGAGGGAAAGCAGAAGGTTCTGAGCAGGAAGGCTCCAAGGCTTCTCTGGCAGCTGCTGCAGAAGTGACACCTCCTGCTGTTCCTTCTGGCTTTGACTCCTTGGGCACTTCACATCAGCTGCTGCTCCTGCCACTTAATGATGGGATTATCATAATTAGCTCTTCTCTTTGGGGGAGGGAGACTCTTGCACAGGTTTCTCATTCAGAGCCAGAGGTCACTGATGGAGCACCAGAGTGTGGACCAGCAAGGGGAGTTTCTTTCAATGCAAGATGTAACCTGATATGGATTGTATTCCCAGCTGTTAAACCAGCTGGGACAGTGCTCTTTATCTCTCCCACCACCCCTCCTCCCTCCAGGGGATCTCTGCTGTTCATGGGCCATTGAGGCTCAGTGCAGGGCTGATCAAATTCCATCATCCCATTGGGAGATGCTCCACCCAGGGGGAGGAGCCAAAGCATTCCCACCTGGATAAAACCTGAGATTTGGAACACAGCATCAGCCTGTTTGCACTGGATTCCCAGAGGAAGACCAGACCCATCTCACCACCACTGGAAAACTTCAGAGGAAAACTACACCCTTCAACAGGATCATCTCTGCTCCAACAGAACCACATCTGTCACTGCAGGAGGACTTGATTGCACGGCTTCCAACAGGGTGTTACATCTTGTTCTGACTCTGCCAGTGGTTTTCTTTTTTGTACTACTGCATTTTTATTTTAGTTTTTGTAGTAAAGAACTGTTATTCCTATTCCCATCTCTTTCCCTGAGAGCCCCTTAATTTCAAAATGATAATAATTCAGAGGGAGGGGGGTTACATTCTTCATTCCAAGGGAGGCTCCTGCCTTCCTTAGCAGACACCTGTCTTTCCAAACCAAGACAGGGAGAACAGGACAGGTGGAGGTGGGATGCTGAGCCATGGGATGAGGAGATAATTACAATTTCATAGAGCAAATGAGTGACAGAAGTAAGGGAAGAAGCAAAATAAAGGTTGTCAGGGAGTCCTGGGAAACAGGAAGATGAAAATGTTGGGGTTTCTTGCCTGTACAATTAAACCATGTCATGGCAGTCAGCCTGTAGCTAACCCTTAGGGGTAAAGACCATTAAGTGTCTAAATAATAAGAAAAGATAAAAAGATACATCTGAGAAAAGTGACACTCAAAAATATTAGCTAGGCCATGGAAAGGTAGGTCTGGGTTTTATATTTTATATTAGACTAACAGGCTAAATTCCCATTTGGGGATGTTGCTAACATACATTTAAAAGAACAGAACTAAAAGTCATGCATTTAACTAAGACACAGTGCAAAAAAGTTGTAAATTATTTTCTAGACAAAAATTATTTCTCAGACCCCAGAGGTCTTGTCTAATACATCAGTAGCCAAAAACTCCCAACCAACCACAAACTCTCACACAAACAACCAACCAAACAAAATTCAAAATCTTTTGTGGTTCCTAAAGCACAGCTGGAATTTTAAAAAACCAACTACTTACTTGAGGGCATTAAAAAAAAAAAGCATAAGGAATAAGAGATAGAATTACAACTCTTTCAAGATTAGAGAAAAAAAGCCCAGTTTTCACAGTTGTCACTGAAGGAATCTGTGCAAGACTTGTGTTGCTTGAAATATTCATAAGCGATCCAAAAAAGGGAACAAGCAGAGAAGTGACAAAATTTGCAGATGACAGAAAATGATTCAGGACATTTTAAACTGAAAGGCACGTAAGAAATTGCAGCAGGTTTTCCTGATGCTGGGTGATGAAGAGCTCCAGTTGCGCATTGAAGACAGTTCTTGTTAAAGGCAAAGGAGTGAACACAAGACAGAAATTCTCACTGTACACAGAGGCAACTGCTAAATTAACTTTCCCCAGTCTGGAAAGGATCAAAGAGTCACTGGTTTTGGTCTCTTCAGAAATCCTGTTTAGTAACAAAGAGTTCTCATGAAGGTAAATAGAGCACTGCTGTCAAAAATGGTAGAGAATAAAACAGAAAAAACATTAAAGGAAAAAAATTTAAGAGAAAGAGTTAATTTTGTGCCTGTTTAGAAATTCTTTTCTCAACTTGGAAAAGGAGATAGAATCAAAAAAGTAGACAGGTAAGAAATCATGAAAAACTTCTCCATAAAGTATTTTGAGCAATTTGGCAAATTTAAGTAAGTATTTTGAGACTTTTCAGATGAGAAAAGGGAGGGAGGGCATGACAGAGACCAACAAAATCATCAGCTGCATGGAGAAAGAGAATGAGGAATGATCAGCAGAAAATTCTCACATTATTCACGTTTTGAGAAGAGAAAAAAACCAAGTAAGCTGCTCTGAAACCGATAGAAATAATAATTTATATTTTTTTTACCCAGTATATGATTAGACAGTGGAATTCAATGAGGTTTTGAGAAGATCAGAAGTTAAACTGGTTCAAAATCAGACACATTTGTGGGAGAGAGCTCTTGTGGCAACTGCAATAAATCCACTCTGCAGCAGAGTTTGCAAAGGATGGGAGAGGGTGGGAAGGCTGGAGGGACACCCTGCACACTGCTTTGGTGCTTTGAGCAGGTGTTTTATGTAACATTGCAGATTTCAGCTCTTTCACCACTTGTTAGTTTAGACAGCAGTGCCACAGAATTCCTGAAGTGCTGCCCCATGTCTTTAAAGGAATTGCTTTCTGCACAGCGAATCATTATTTGTTTGTTTGCTTATTTAAGGTGTGTGAAAACAGGTTTCAAGTGTCAAAGAGACACAGCAGATGCTTCCCAAATCCATTAAACTCCACACACCAAATTCTGCTTCTCCTGTGCTGTCAATGGCCTGGAACAGAAAGTAAATCAGTTTGGGATAAGTTATTTTCTTTCTCTTTCAATAGCTTGATTAGATATGTTGAACTCTAAAAAGCTCCCCTGGCAAAAAAATGTATTCTGGTTTCACTATCTGCTGCTATCTATTTTATCTATCTAAATATATTCTTATTTCATGGACCCTTGAAAAGCTTTTAAAATGATTGTGATGAGCACTGCAGCTTTCCCTGGCCTGCCCTTTCTAACTGCTTGGGTAGACATTAATCCTGTATTTCAGGAAGAACTAATTCCTGCATTTTGCAAGCAGACTGAAGGTAAATTGACAAATTAAATTCCCCGTGTATTTTGCAATAGAAAAATGCAATGCCTAGTGAATCCTTGCAATGCCTTAAATCCCTCTAAGTACTTGTAAACTGTGATTTAATACTCTCTTCTCTGCCTTTCACCAGCCTAAATGTGTTCAGCTTTTGAATCCCTTCCTAGCAAGAGTCCTACTGTTTGGAGGAAGCTGGGAAATTGTTTAGATAAGCAAACGAGTGCTCACAAATGTTGTCTCAGAGAACTTTCTATTAGTTTTTGGAAAGATTCCAGATTCCAATTTAAAGTAAAGGGCACCAGGCTGAGCTCAGAGGGGCAGAGAAGGGAATTAAAAAGAAGGATTCAGCTGCAACAACAAATATAAGTTTGACCCAGGATTTAGCTTTGGCAAGGTGCTCCAAGCAGTTTCCTGAAGCAGTCTAAGGAGGAATGGTTTATTTGAACAAGTTCAAATTCCGAAATATCCTAACACTGGGGTTAGTTATCATATTTATCAGGCCCAGAGAAGCACTGATTTAGTAGCTGTGGCACATGTTCTGCATGTAATACACCATAATCACACAGTTTAGTGCTTCCTGTACTGCACTGAATTTTGCACACAACAAATGTTCCCCATCAGCTCTTTCTGTTCCTCCCCTCCATTCCAACCCCCTGCCCTTCCAAGAATAAATGCTCTGTTACTTCTGCAGTGAGTTAAAGAAGCTTAATTTTTTTTTTCTTTTGGCTAATGTAAGCAGGAACGCTACAAAATACAATATTCATCTTAAATCTGCTTTCTTAGTATTTAAATTTGCAGCAAATCAACCCTTGGCTCCAGACTCCCTTATAAAGGCTTAAAGACACACACAGCTGGCTGTACATAACCATAAACTCCATGTTTTCTAACAACAAAGGTTTTGGCTAACCTCTTTTTCAACTTTGCTCCAAAGTGCCTATTGATTCAGATGATTCAGATCTGTGGCTTTCCTTTCTCCTTGGAAATAATATAACTGTTTTCTAAATTGGAGCCAAACTGCTTTTATCACTACCTATTTTTCTTGCCACCAGCACCACGAACTGGTGTTCCAAGAAAGAAAACCCAGATACCATTGGAGTGAATGTATTTGCTTCTCTTCCAAGTAAAGGCAAAGGGAATTTCATTCCAACACAACACAGCAGAGGTGTTCAGAAGATCATTGAGTTTTGGCCTCTAATTCAGTGTGACCTTCTTTCAATTCTTTCAGCTGTTCCCTAAATTGAATCTCAGCTGGTAATTATTGAATGGCTCAGTCCTTTCATGTTCATTTTTTTCCTCTGTCCCATTTCACAAATGGAATAGATTGTTGCCAAATGATGCAGAGCTGTTTGGAGTACGAGTCTTGGCATTAACAGTCCTGGCAGCCTGTAGCAATGCAGCTTTAAACCAAGCAGATATTTTCCACATAAGGAAAAAGGGTTTCAGTTTTACCATAAAACTTGAAAGGAAAAAGGCCTGGAAGTTTCTCTGCTCTCCTGGCAGCCATTGGCTCAAGGCCAAGACAGAAACACTGACAGGTCTCTTTACCTGTCCCTCAGAAATGTGGCCATTCTCTATTGGGCAGTTTGCCAAAAAAACCCACCCAAATCCTTCAGTACATGAGGGAGAGCACAGAGCTTCTCAGAGCTTCTTGGGATGTCATAGCAAGGTACAATGAGCTTGCATGTGCCTGTGCTCGGGTTCTATTTTGTTCTTTATAGTTTATTATTTTATCAGTTTATTAAATCTTTTGCTTTACAGAACACACCCAAGGAGCCATCTCACAAATTATTTTAAAGCCATTTCTGTGAGGTGCAGGCACCCTCAGAAATGATACATCTCAGAATGATACCCTCAGACTTGATACGTCTTCACGTGGCTTATTCCACTCTGGCCATGTGCAGACTGTATCAGCAGCCCGGTTAGATTTGTTCACTTTCCCTTCTAATCTCTGCATCCAGTCCCAACTTCACAATTTGCCAATCTAAAAGGCTCAAAAGCACTCAAAAAAAAAAAAACAAAACCTACCTGACACTCAAATGGTTTGATTTCCTTGATATCATTATTTTCATTCTGATTGACTCTCTCATTTTGCCTTTTTTCCCCTAATTTGTTAAACTACCTGTGTTGCCCACGCTCTGCCATCTCCATGTGCCACCCAGCACGTGCTGAGGTAGCAAAGACACTTTGGCAGAACTGTCCTCTTTGCTGTCCCTGAAAATCTTTTCCACGTTAAATCAGTGATTCCAGAAGAGTTTAACTCCTCTGACACCTTACTTGAAAAATACCTGGCACTGGGATCAAAACACTGACACATCCACTGGGGTTTGATGCTCCCCAGTGAAACTGTGGTGGGGGGAAACACTGAGGATGAAAGACCTGGCTGGAAAAATCCCAGCTCCTGCAGACTTCACTGAACAAACTGGAAAACCTTTGAAATTGGTCCTGCTTGCAGAGAGGTGGCATTTTTTAATTGTGCCAAAAGCACAGTTCAATTATTGCTTTATTAAACCATCTAGTTTGAATAGATTGTATCTTCCTGGCTGGTTTCAGGATGTAAATGTGCATAGTTCCTCTCCAGAAGGCAGGCTACATAAATAAATCAGCAAAAGAAGGATTTTGGATTGATACTTTAGAAAATTTGGGGCTAATTCTGTGAGATTTTGAAATGGCCATTTCTATTTATCTGGATGGATGTTCAGCTCTGGGAATCCGTACAAGATCTCTGTCAATCTAGGATTTAGCAAGATTAATCTCCTTTCAAACCAAGGGGCTTTTTTGAGACTGACAGCTTTTTTTTATCTCTTTAAGCTATTACTGCCAGTTAGTAGAAGCTTTCTCAAACAGAAAATAACAGCTTATTTTAATCCTGATTCAGGAAAACTTAACTTCATACACTCACTCAAGTTCCACAGAGATCTAATCAAAGTCCCAGAGGCCATTCTGAGTAGAAATCCTTGGTCATGACCTCATAAACATCTTGTAAATAAATACAGTCTCCCATTTTAACAATGTTTCAAAAAATATCAGCACTGAAATCTCAAATAATGGCATTTTGCAATTAAACATTAGAACAAGGCAAAAATTACAATGTGTAGGATGGATATCAATTGCATGCCCTCTTCTTGACACTAACAATTCTCATTGGATTTGGATTTGAATAATAGGTATTTGTAAGGATTGGAGTGATTTTCTGAGCACATTTCTGAGCTAAAGGCTGTCCAGCTCTTTCTGGTTCATCTGCTGACAAGCTCCTTTAATTTGACTATTTTTCATTGAGCTTTTCCAAGCCATGGTTAAAGCAAGTTGATATTCCACTGTTTCAGAGAGGACTCATGACTCAGGGGACAGGTGAGTAACTACTGCAAACCAGACCTGTGTGTGTTGGACAACCAGAAATCCAAACCAATAATAACAGGTAGGGCAGATTGAACTTGGCTGAACTCATCTCCATGTTTGATATCTTGCTTAGATGGGAATTTTATTTATTTATTATGAGTATAGGCGTTTTGTATTCTGTTTGTTCTCATAGAGAAAAAAAGGAGAGATGAGCTCTCATGTTTGGGCAAGTTTGATTTCTGGTGTAACTTCAAATTCTTTGGTCCTTCATGTCCTTAAACACAATCTATGTCTTTAACTCTTCTTGTGCCTGTTTCATGCATTTATAACATTTTCTCATACTGCACTATTTGCTAATATCCTCTTCCATCAGCTCTCTGCCTTCTGACAGGCAGGAGTTTTGAAATACAAAGAACAAAATCAGATTTAAAAAGCAGTTTACACGCTATTAAATTTCCACACAATTAAAGAGCAAAAGCTTCTAGACATTTTTAACATCAAATTTCAGCAACCATAATTAAGTTATGCTCAGTGTAAGCAGATTTCTCTCATTACATGAACAGTCTAGCACTGAAGTGTGATGCTGCAGTGAAGTAACACTGAACTTCAGGTTTTGCTGGTGACTACAGCAGCTGTAGGTTAGTTTTTAAGTAATTATTTTAGTGCTAAGTCTCCTTTTGCCTTTAAATCCTAGCCTGGCTTCCTGCCCAGTGTGACAGCTGTCTCATTTGGTTATAGACTGTCACATGGGAAGGACTATATATGATATGTTATATATANTTATTTTAGTGTTAAGTCTCCTTTTGCCTAGAGACTGTCACATGGGAAGGAGTATATATGATATATTATATATCATATATATATATTTGTGTCCCTGAGCATGTTTTACAGGGCTGGCCTTTTCTCAGCACACAGAAAATAAATACATGTGGTGCAAAAAGCTACAGCAGATAAAGTTACAGCCTTTGCAAGAGAGGTAAAAGCAATGAGAACAAACAATTAAAGAAATAGGTTGAGAGAGACGTTTTTGTGTGATGTAAGAAAGCTGAGTAATTTCCATATTGAAAGAAAAGTTTTTAAACATTCTCACGAATTTTCTGTCCACATGTGAAGGCCTAGGTCTGGTTCTCTTTCCATTTTTTCCTTGGTTTAAACATTGATTGGATGTTTGGACACTAAGACAATTACATTGGTCTGAACTTCATCTAAGTGTTTTGTGAAATGAGTCTCCAGTTCTGCAATGACTCCTATTCTTTGATTCCTGTAACCAGCTGAGTGAGCTAATAAATATGTAAAGGTGATTCAATTAAAAATGGCATTGAAAAGCACGAAAATCCAGAATTATATGAATAATTTCACACCCCATGCAAAGTTTTCAAATTTTATCAGCTATCCTTGTGTAAAATGAAAACGGGTTTTTTTTGACAAGTCAAGCATCATACATGGGCTAAGAGGGCAATTTGTCTGTTCTGCTGTGTGAATACACTTGGGAAGCAGAATTATGGGGAAAAAAAACCTGTAGGGAAATTGATTTAAATCTTTAATCCAGGATAGGACTCATCTTTATTGTTATTTAAATGTCAGTTGTCTGAGTGAGTGCTATGAATTGGGCTGTCCCATTAAAAGCCTGCCCCACACTGGCAGGGAGCTTTTACACTGACTGGGTGAATTTCCTTCTGAGAATTCTTTATATATATTTTTTTCCCAATGGTGACAAAGGGAACATGTGCTAAGTAGCTCAGATGCACTCATCTAACTTTTAGGTGAGTCTGGGTTAGATTACTTTCTCCCTTCACCCTCTCCAAACTGTTTCTGGGTATTTCAGAGTATGTTTAATTGTCTTTGGACTCTGCACAGGAAGATATTTATTGACAGGGAAAGAGGAAAACCATCACTTACCCCATCTTTACCTGCTGTATTTGTTTTCTTGATGTGTTTCTGCTCCCCCAGTTCATGGATGCTTTTGTAATACAACCCAGCAGTGAAACACATGTTTTTTGTCTTATTAAATATTATTGTTTCAAGATTTATTTTTTTATTCAGATACACAGAGGGATTACAACATGAGTGAGGACTACCTAAATTTTGGGGGGAGTGTCCAAATGTATGTCAATCATACATTTGGAGATGAAAAAAAAAAGTATTGTACAGTTTGATAATGACTAGAATCAAGGAGAATCATTTTCCCTTGACCATACATTAAGCAAGAATAAAGCAGAGGCCTTGGTATGAAGTAGAAAGTAGATGTCCAAGTGTATTAATTTAAAAAAGGACATTTTAACAGAGAAAAAACCAGAGAGTAAAAATCCATGTTCAAGTAGGAAGACTTGTTGAAGTATAAAAGGGCAATTTGCCAAAAGAATGATGTTTCTGAAGGAAGCAGTGCATGTCAATTTTTAATCCAAAGCAGAATGTCTGTGGCTGAGGTTTTAACTTCTGGAACAAAGGGATTGTATGCTACATAACACTTGTAAAACAAGCAAGTAATCTCTGCACATGCCCATGCAAGAAATGAATGGAACATTCTCAATTTATAAATGAGTTATAGTGAATCCTGAACAATTTTTAATTAGTTTGTTTAGTTCCACGACAAGGAAGCCAGAATAGGAATGAGGATGGCATGGTAATAAGACCCTGTATTGAAAAGAAACCCCAAACCCCCAAAGAAACACTATCTACATTCTTCAGCAGAGTAAATCTGATGTTCTAGACCTCCTCCAAAATTTCATGTATGTGCTTGGGTGCAGCCCTTATGAACATAATTAAATATGAATTGGCCAGTGTTCTTGAATAAGAAAGAAGTGGGGCAAGCACCAGTCCATGTTGTGGATATATGAACACAGGCTGAGAGAGCTGGAGTTGCTAAACCTTGGGAAAATGAGGCTCCAAGAAGATGTTGTTAGCACTTTTCAGAGCCTGAAGGGGCTATGAGAGAGCTGGAGAGGGATTTTACAAGGGAATGGAGTGATGGGACAAGGGATAAGGGTTTTAAACTGGAAGAGGGCAGATTTAGATTAGATCTTCCTTAAATTGTGGGATTGCTGTCTACATTCTTCAGCCCAGAACCCTCACTGCCTGAGAAGACATTGATTGAGTGTTTCAGTGCAGCAGATGGGGGTGTTTGAGTGGCAGAGCTGGCATGGCATGCTGTCAACACTGGGATGTAGCGTGAGGCTTTGAGACTTTGAAATCAGTCACTTGGTTCCCTAGAGCATCACTGGGAGTATTTGGGATTATACAGAATTATCCCATTAGTTTTAGCAGACTGTGCTAAACTGGAAGTGTATCACAGAGTCACAGAATGGTCTGGGTTGGGATCCTAAAGGATCATCTGCTTCCAGCACCACCCACTAGACCGAGCTGCTTCAGGCTCCATCCAGCCTGGCCTACACACACTGGCTCATTTTCAATCTCAGGGCCAGGGCTTAGAGCAACACAAACAGAACCTTAAAGGTGCTCTGAAATTTGCTGAGTAAACTGCACAAACCCCACAGCTGGTGGGACAGGAAAACATTTCTCTCTTGCCAGTTCTGAAAGAATATTCCCTTTTCCAAATGCAGTGGTTTAATGTTTTGCCTTGGTGGAAGACGTAAAGGCAATTTTTGTATTTCTGAAGAAAACAGCTTAGAGCTTTCTGACACTGCCAATTCCAGCCCTTTGGGGCATTTCCTTTTGCCAGCAGCTGCTCCATAAAGAGCCTTGGCTTATCTCCTCTTCACCTCCACTGTGTATGATGTTATTGCCAGGCTGCAGAAAAACTCAGCTCTGTCTCAGGAGGCTGGAGACTGCACATGAGATATGGATAAAGGGAGGAGAAATCTCTTGTTGAGACCTCCATGTGATTAATCACTGGTTGATATTCCCTCCACTTCTTTCCAGGTTCGTTGCATAAGACTCCTGACTAATCCCCCTGAAGGGCTGTAATTTGTAACAAAGTTGAAGTGAGCAATATTACTTGAAAATAAAACAAGTAGCATATGAGAACAGAAGCCAGTAAATACACACAGGGCAGATCCTGTGGAAGTAAATTGATAAAAATTCAATTTGATGAGGTTAATTATACTCAGAAGGGCTTTTCCTGCCTTAAAGAAAATCTGTTTGGGTTCCCTGTAGAAATGGATAATGCTTGATGGAGACTTGTGGGTGTTGGAATACAGTTACTTTGTGGCTGTCTGTTCTCCTCAATGGCCTAGTCATAGGTGTGAGAGGGCCCTAAAATAAAGCAAAATTCAAAATTCTCTACTTCTAAGGCATAAATTCTTCCCAGTGCCTACCTCTCACCTTTCAATAAAACAAGAAAATACCAATCCATCAAAAATATAGCATTGCATTCATGACATGCACAGCTGGCTCCCTACAAAGCAACAGCATTACTGATGAAAGATCAGACAGAAGTTTTCCATCATTTTAGAATGTACTTCTTACCTAAAAACTTCTTGTCAAGAAAAAAAAATCTTAATCATCTGCCTGAGTAAATCCAGGAATCTCTTAAGTTTGGGGTTGACAAACTTTTATCTCTGTGAAAGCACATGCTCTCTAGAGGTCACATCCCTGGGAGGTGACAAGCCTTGCTCTGATTAGAATGTGTCTCAAGAGCAGCCTAGAGCAGGTTTAAGCATTCATGGTTCCTTGTACCTGACACAGGCATGCAAAGCAATGTGCTTCCAGAAAACAGTTCAGCTGCCTTTGGGAGTTCAGATAATATGAAAGACTTCTGGCTAAATTCTTATTATTTTTCAAAGAATTCTGAATAAACGCAAACATTTTTCATTCCCCCTTCCCAATCTGTGAGTTGTCTTCTCCCAAATGACAGATCACAACACTGTATTGGCATTTCTGAGAGGCGAAACTGGATTTTCTACCATGAATATTTTGTTTGCAAGCCATATCCTTTCCAGAAGTAATAGCTGTTAAATATACAATTTACCCATCTGTCACAAGTCCTGCATGTGCACCCAGGCATGGGATTGGTGATCAAGCCCATTCACAGGTTCTGCCTTTACAGGTAAGAATTGTACAGCACAAAACTAATTTAAAATAGGTTTTCCTTCTTCTGCTTGACATCAGGTTTTGAATTTTCTTATAGAACATTTTACTCTTTTACATGCATGTAGAAGAATGGATCAGTGGTCCAGGATTTTTCTTGACACAGATGACTGCAGTTCCCAGACTTAAAACTATGGAGTTTTAGAAGTCTTTTTCCAGACTGCATTATCCCTGATGGCAGGATATTTGAGATCCCATCTGATCTCATCTATTGTCTGTTTTAATCTCTTCAAGACTCTACACAAGCTCATTCTATGTTCTCCTTTACAAATTGCCCTGTTTTTAAAACTTACTAACAAAAAATGCATTCTCGCTCAACATTTAATTGTTTTAAAAGTATCAATCCAAATGAAGTTTATATGTCTTATTACTCAAGATTACTCATTTTCCCATCCCTATTTACATTCTGCATTACTGAATGTAGGTAATTGGAACTATATTTTTGCTATCCAGATTGCAGCAATGATTAGAATGAAGAGCAGGAAGTGCTTTCCCAATACTGGTGGAAGTGTATCAATTAAAGGGTCTTCAAATTTTACAAAAGCAAAAGTATTGGATAGAACTTGTTTTTCATCATGTTTGTCCAGCTTTAGAACAGGTACTGCCAAGCCAAGGATGGACCCAAACATTCCTCTTTGCCTGTAGAGTTATTTCTTTCATAAAGCTTTGGGTAATTGTGGTGTCTCTCCTGTCAACCCTTCTGAGCAACACAAACTGAGGAACAGATCTGTGACATCAGTTCCCCATTCCTTTCCTTTCCCTGAACTTTTCATTGCCCAGGCCCTTGGGACATTTCCAGAGATTGCATGTCAGTATTGTTTTTCCCTTTTTTTGTAATATATTTTAGATNATTGCCCAGGCCCTTGGGACATTTCCAGAGATTGCATGTCAGTATTGTTTTTTTCTTTTTCATTTGTAATATATTTTAGACGTGAAAATGTACTGTGAGATGAACACAGATTTTTTTTTTTTCAGAGGTTAATATGAAATACAAAGAAATTAGGGGGCATTTGTGTCACAAGTGAAATCTGTGGTACATGTGGGGATTCAGCTTTGAATTCTCAAATTCTTTTGGAACCCAGGGCATTCCTCTGGCTGCCCTGGGTGGTCTGAGACCCTGACAAGGGACCTTGGCACGGAGTCAAAAGTACCAATGCCTTTGCTTTCAGTCCATGGGAAAGACTGCCAACTTTGTGGGAAGATTTACAAGCCACAAGGGTTTAATTAACTAATGAGAGTTAATTTATCACAGGGTGAAAAGCAGAATTTTGGGTTTTTAGAATGGAGGTCAAGAGGACAACATGGAGGAATCTGGGCGTGTCCCTGTCCTTCTTCTTCTTGTCCTCCACCTTCTGCTGTGATGGTGGCACTTTTGGATTGGGTTAGAGTAGAAATGCACTGTCTGACATAGATAGTAGGTATTGGTCATTAATTGCAAATATGGAACACGTAGTGCTCAGTATAAAGAGTTAATGGTGCCCTGAGGGCAACCTGAGCTGCAGCACATACCTCAGCAGGGCAGGAAAGAATGTAATGGATAAGAACAAATAAACAAAACTTGGAAAACAGAGCCAATGAGTCCAGACTTCTTCTTCTGGCACGGGATTTGGGAAAGAGACTTCTTCTAATGTCTCAGGAGTCATTTCAACCCAAAACCTGAGAAAATCCCACACTGCTGACTGGCAAAACACATCACAACTCCCTTACAGCTGGCAGTCTCAGCTCTGTGTTAATGCAGGAAGATGGAATGTGGAAGGTGCCAAGGTGGCTTTTAACTGAAATTACTCTTTATCTGTTTAAATTAATTAAATTTTTATTCAAGTATCCAGACAGCAATTAAACTGAATCCAGAGGGGAAAAAAAAAACCCAACAATATGAAAAGTCTTTTATTTGCTGGGGAGTATAATAGGATCTAGAGTGGACTACCTCCTATCTTATTCAGAAATGCTTTAAAATATTTACAATCTATTTGGCTGATTCTGCCAGACAGTCTGGGAATTCATTAGGATAGAAAGGTATTTGTGGTCTGCAGGGAATAGTATAAAATGGATGGCCACAGGTACCCATGAATAACTTATTTGTCACATTTGAGTCATAACTTTTCACAGCCTAATAAGGAAAGATGTGTGGTCTTATATGTTTAATTTACATATGTAAAACTGAATGGAGCATTTCTTTGAAAGCCCTAGCACTGTAAATAACAGTAGATTTTTGATAACAGTAGATTTGTGATAACAGCATTATCTGCAGCAGGTTCATGAATTACCATGTAACGTGTCCCTGTACAATTTCAATACAGCCCATTTTTCTTCTCCTTTTTCTTTGCTCTAAATTCTTTATCTGGGAAGCTGGAGGCTAAATACAGCACTCACTGTGCCTTGAACTGGGAGGGATGGATAGACTGGAGATGGCTTTGAAGATTATATGTCTGTGATTGCATGAATATTCATATTTGCAAAAAAAATATTATCTTTGGTTATTCCAACAGAACTGTACATTTTGGGTCACTGCATAGGAAGGAGAGTTCTCACAGGGTCAGAAGGAAAGCATCAGGATTCATACTCTCTTCTTTTCTGTCCATCAGGGTTTCCCTGGTTTTTGTGATCTTTTCCTAAGCCCCCTCAGCCATTCAGAGGACACAGGGGTAGAGAGGATATTTACACTTGCATGACCCTCGTTCACAGCCAGGTGGTCAGGAAGGTTGGGCAAGAGTTGGATGTGATGTTGCCTGCTCTGAGGGGTTAATTTCTTTTTTTTTTTTGAGTCTTGTATAAAGTTTCCAAAGAGGTCAGGAAATGAAACATGAAATCCCTTTTCCCAGATCAGAATTCTGACCATTAGACTAAGGTTTTTCTATGTCCTTTATCCACTACCAGTAGAAGGGCAGCAATTAGGAACTTTTCTGTGGAATGGAAAAAAAGATTTGATCTCTTTAATACTCTCTCAATTATTTTAAAATATATATGTTTAAATCCATAACAAAGGATGGAATCTACACAAAGGAAGCAGAGAGTGAAGGAATTTATATTCACACCCATATTCAGTGTTTCTCAGTTCTTCTATCCAAGACATTTTCCAAATCAAGACATTTAATGGATTGTTTTTCCAGAATTTGTTTACTTTTTGTTCTTCTATTGAGATAAATTGCTCTCTCCCTTTCTCACTTGTACTTTTAGATTTTGGATCTTGTGCCAGAGGATTTCAGTTTAAGGCTGGGAGTCTGACTCTCTTCTGCCATTGTACATCATCTATAGGGAGTAAAAATGAAAGTGCATATGAATTTACCTTTCATTGTCAAGTGACCACGGTGCAGACAGCCTCATCCACAGTGTAAGCAACCTTTTCAGGGAAACTTCTTGGAAAAATAGGAGAAAACACATAAAAGCTGGAAATTCAGTGGAAACTGATGATTATTCAGTGCACCCAGGGGTAGCTATGTCCCTTTCCTAGGAATCATACATTGAATTTAACATTTATAAAATTTATTTAATTTGCAGTTAAAGCTTGTTTGCACTTCATAAAAGAATGTGCAGGCTGATGTGAGTTTTGGTGAACTGCTGCTGAGAAGCAAGAAGGTTTTCAATCAGCCTTCCTGGAAAGAAACTGTGAGGAAGTTTTTGGGAATCAGTCAGGTCTCCCAGTCACCCAGGTGAGCTGGCTCCCCATATTGCCATGAGGATTGGGAGCCAGTGAATTCCTGCTGGCCAGGCAGACAGGCAGGGTGGAATCTGTGCTGTCCCTGGCACAGGGCTGCCCAAAGAGCTGGTCCTGCCATTCTTTTATGAAATACTGCCACAAATCATGTCAATTGTAGCCATTTCCTGCTGATTTCCAGGGAGCAGATGTGACTTCTTTAGCACAAAGAAGTGTTTGATATTTCTTGCATGATTCTTATTTTTTTTCAGGCTGTTTGTTTGGCCTTTTTCAGGAATACTGAGGGATGGTAATTTTGTTCCAAGGAAAATGTGCAGATCTGAACAACTTCTGTAAAATTGTATTGACTTCCTTTCTCCCTAGTGTTCCTTTTTCCTCATACAAAGAATTCTGGAGCTGAGACCCCCATTTCTAATTTCAGGGATGATTTTTGTTGGACTTTTTGCAAACACTTGTTTTTTTACCATTTTATAATGCACTCTGTCATAAATGAGTGGTCTTCACTAAAGAAATAATCAGAAATAGAGAAGTTTTAATGGTAACTGTGGGGTTTGTGTGGAGATGAAATATTCAGAAAAATCCTAGTTAAAACCACCAGAGATTTATAAAAGAAAATAAAATGAACCCTGAATTGAATGGTCTAATCCAAATCCTTTGGGATTACACTGAGACCTCCCTGGGGAGATATTGGACATCTGCTGAATGGGGGTAGGAGGATTTGTTCATTCTCCTGCAGCATCTGGTTCTTGCACACATCAGGGGAGATGACAGTGCAGAGGTCAGATCCAGCCTAGCAATTCCATTGCTCCACAAAATCCAGACAATTACATTCATTCCTGCTTTTCCACATCCCTGTTTCTCAACTGAGACACTAAAACATGAAAGGACAGTGATTGCCACATTCTTAAATGTCAACTGATAACAAGAACACCTATTAAACAGCAATATGAAGATCCATAGCTGATTAATCTGCCAATTATGATGAAAGAATAACATAAACAATTACGTTTTAATTATGTCCATTAAAACATTTAAAGTGCAATCTACTTGAAAAAGATGATGAGGCTTTAAGTGAGATATTTCAAAGCAGCTACAAGTTCCTAACCAACCCACTTCCAAAGTGTCAATTAGCACAGTTTAGCTGCTTTCTTAGTGATATTCAAATGGTGTTTGAAATGCCAGCAAAACACTTTAACACATCGAGATGCCTGATAGGTTAATAAAATGTAACAGATTGCTTTCCAATGTAAAATTTTGAATTAATGACATTATATCTAAGCTTTCTTCAACAGTAGCAATCTAGTTTTTAATTACACTACAAACGAAAACTTGAGATATTAAGTCTATAATTAAAATCTTAATTGAGTCAGGAAGTCATAACAATAAAAAGGTTGTTGAAAAGTGCATTTATTTTACTATTTGTGATTCCCTGTGTTCCCTCCGAAACAGAAATAATATGCATATTATTCAATAATTTCTAAATCTATGTTATTTAGAGTTAATGGAGCTGTCTACTGTACATTCAATTAAAGAAGGATCAGGCCACATCTATACTGTCTCTGTTTGTTAAACAAGAATTCAGTTCATCATTTTCCTGATCCTGAGAATTTTTAATTTAAGGAATACAGGACATTATATAGATGAAAATTTGCCTGGGTTTGTAAATCCTGATTTCTGGGTTTCTGTATATCCAGCGAGGGACACAACCAGACCTTCCTGTGGGAGTTAAAGGTGTGACATCCTCCTGTTCATGGCCTGAATAAGATCTTTGGAGCACAGAGCTGATGAACTTGAGACATCATGGAATCATCCCACCCTTCTTGTTATGGTGCTGGCTGAGGAATAAAATGATTTCACCATCTCACTGTTGAATCATTTTTATTTGTTACATTGAGGAAGTGAATGATATAAAAATATAGTGCATTGCATTCTAACCACAATCCAACACAAATATTGCTGCAGTAGCAACAGCAGTTATCTCTCTTATCTGTTCTTTAAGCAATTTTCAAAATGAATGTTTTAGACATTAATCAGCCTCAGTTCTCTTTCAGAAGTTACATTTTTCTCCTGTATGTGCCATTTTTAATAGGCTGTCTTTCTGAACAGAAGCTCACAAGGCTCTCCAGTGATACATGAAGATGCAGCCTGGGAGAACCTCTGCCTGCTCAATCATTTACTTCATTATTTGCTGCTCTCATTTAGTGAATAAAACCCACCCTCAACTCCTGTAATACAATTATTAGTTTGAGGCTGTGCTGTTAAAACAGGCTGCAGATTGATAATGCTTGAATGTTTGGGTTTTAGCCTGGGTGTATATCAGCATGTAGTAACCGGATATTATTTTAATCAGACAGCATGTCCTCTCTTCCAATTCATATTTTAATAATCTAGGATTCATCCATGGCACAAATGAATATGAGATTAACCCGAGAACAAAAAGATAAATAAAGCAATAATAAAACACAGAGGTAAAGACATTATGTAAATGGCACTATTAAGTTCATAAATCTGCAGATTTGATTCTCCTTTCATCCATCTTTTTCCCCCTCCTGATTTCTTGCTGGCTTTGTAATTTGTATAATTTTTCTCTCACTGCGATGCAAATCATGACTCATCTAGGAAAAAAAAAAAGAGAAAAGCAGTAGGATTCAACTGACAGATTGTAACACTGCAATTGAGGTGAGTGATAACAAAACTCTACATTTGTGGTGTGACAGTGAGCTGGTTGTTCTGTGGAAGAGTGAAGTTGAAGCAGCACCAAGAGCAGTCTGGGTTACACAGCAGGAAGAGCTTTTCCTCTGCAGAAAAGCCATGGATTAGGACATTATGGGGATTTCTGCAACCTGTAACTCCATGTTTCTAAGAACAACTTAAACAAATCTTCATCATGAACTTTCATGATTAATTAATCCTATCTCTGTGCCTGAGTGTAGCCAGCAAAAATGACCTCTTGAAATTCTATCCTGACCCACTTTCTGTGATAAATCACTTAAAATATTTACTTTTTGGAAGAAAATTTTTGCAAGATATTGCTATCAGTAAAGAACTCAGCAAAACCTGGTGAAAAAAAAATATATGTATTTAAAGCATCATCATCCAGGAGTCTGCATCTGAAACAAAGGTGTTCCAAATGCAGAAGGGGAAAAATAATCAAGAAGAGAATCCTTTCTTTATATCAGTGTCTCAGACAGGAAGCCAGGACTGACAACTCATAAAAGGGGTCAAATGGGCAGGAAAGAGTGATTTATCTTGCAGTTACTTATCCATCTATAAAAATTAGCTTCAGAAGGATATCAGGCTGTGAAATAAACTTAACGTAAGAAAGAATAATTATGGGAGTTCTCAATCATTAAAGTGCTAATCATGAATTAATTATAAGATCAGTGGAGACAGCTTTTTGTATGGGCAGACAGAGAGTTTTGAGAAAATGCCTCAACAGTTGGTCATGCCAATTTCCAGTCTGAAAATTCAAGTGACAGAAGATATTAGGGGGTGGAGGAGAAATGGTGGTAAACTGGATGTGGATATATAAATATATCTATATATATATATAGATACACTTTCACCATCTCTGNATACACTTTCACCATCTCTGCTATCTGTGATAGTACTCTCACAGTGCCACAGAAAATGCATTTCTGCAGTTCCTCAGCTGCTCCAGCTCTACTTGAATCCTCCCCACCCCATACCTCCTAATAGTGCTTTGAGGCTGTTTAGTACAATGACCAGCCAGATTTTGTTTAGAACATTATATATATATTTTTTTTTCCACCAGTCAGGCATGGCTGGCACTTCAGCATCAGAGAGACTTCTGCATTTCTGGAGCTAACTCCTGGTTAACCACCACTAAACTTCCAAAAAAGAGCTGCTCAGAAAGCAGAAGCAAGTACTTGTGTTTCTTTCTCTTATTACTTTGTATTATTTTCTTTTGATGGATCACAAATAGACAAGTGCAGTGAAAAGCTGTAAAAGCAAAAAAACAGGGGAAAAGTTCATAATCTCATTTATGAGTAAAAAGCTATGATAAGTAAAATCTATTTTTCTTTACTATTGATAATGTAACTTTCTTTTTCTTTTGAAAGGTATAAAATAGTTGTTTGCTTTCCCTTTACTTTTTGGACCCTCAAGCTATCATCTTATTCTTTCCTCTTCCCTTTCATTTTTTACCATTTTTAGAAAAGGATTTAATGATGATTTCAATATTTTAAGCAACCTTAAGTTTATTCCAGTAAAAGAAAAATAATTAAAATGNGATACACTTTCACCATCTCTGCTATCTGTGACAGTGCCGTCACAGTGCCACAGAAAATGCATTTCTGCAGTTCTTCAGCTGCTCCAGCTCNAATTAAAATGTTTAATTCCTGTCTGTGTTATTTTATAAACAGGAAAATTTGAAATTATAAGGTCAGAATTTATTACAGATCAGCTTCAACTTAAAATTTCATATTGGTACCTCTTGAACAATGTAAAGCCACAGTGATGATTACCCAAATCTCACACTCAGAAGCAAATTGCCTTAATCCATATTAAAGTGCCAATTATTTGATTTTTGAAGCTGGCAATCAAGTACAGCTTCGAGGATTTCTGAGCCAGCTGCAGGTAAATATTCACTAAACTTCCAAAAAAGAGCTGCTCAGAAAGCAGAAGCAAGTACTTGTGTTTCTTTCTCTTATTACTTTGTATTATTTTCTTTTGATGGATCACAAATAGACAAGTTCAGTGAAAAGCTGTAAAAGCAAAAACTCATAATCTCATTTATGAGTAAAAAGCAATGATAAGTAAAATCTACTTTTCTTTACTATTGATAATGTAATTTTCTTTTGCTTTTGAAAGGTATAAAATAGTTGTTTGCTTTCCCTTTACTTTTTGGACCCTCAAGCTATCATCTTATTCTTTCCTCTTCCCTTTCATTTTTTACCATTTTTAGAAAAGGATTTAATGATGATTTCAATATTTTAAGCAACCTTAAGTTTATTCCAGTAAAAGAAAAATAATTAAAATGTTTAATTCCTGTCTGTGTTATTTTATAAACAGGAAAATTTGAAATTATAAGGTCAGAATTTATTACAGATCAGCTTCAACCTAAAATTTCATATTTGTACCTCTTGAACAATGTAAGGCCACAGTGATGAAAACCCAAATCTCACACTCAGAATTGCCTTAATCCATATTAAAGTGCCAATTATTTGATTTTTGAAGCTGGCAATCAAGTACAGCTTCGAGGATTTCTGAGTCAGCTGCAGGTAAACATTCTTCAAAGACTCACCACAGCTCATCAGAAAAAATCTCCTTGGTGGTACTGCAGGCTCTGTTGCAGAACAGTTGTGTGTCACCATCATAAATCAATGCATAAAATGAAATTAAATAGGGTGTTTGACTTTGAAAATAATGCATTTTAAAAGCGAACAGAAAAAAAAAACCTTTGTAGGTGTAATCTAAAACTTGAAATATTCAAAGGGGAAAAAAAAGGATTGCCTTGAGTGTTTTGAAACATTTTAATCAATATAAGTCTCTGCACTCTTCCTAANTCTTCAAAGACTCACCACAGCTCATCAGAAAAAATCTCCTTGGTGGTACTGCAGGCTCTGTTGCAGAACAGTTGTGTGTCACCATCATAAATCAATGCATAAAATGAAATTAAATAGGGTGTTTGACTTTGAAAATAATGCATTTTAAAAGCGAACAGAAAAAAAAATCCTTTGTAGGTGTAATCTAAAACTTGAAATATTCAAAGAAAAAAAAAAGGATTGCATTGAGTGTTCTGAAGCATTTTAATCAATACAAGTCTCTGCATTCTTCCTAATACACTGATTAACATTCACAGTTTTCATGCAAATTTACAGCCACTCCCGGGCAGCCACACTAATACACTGATTAACATTTACAGTTTTCATGCAATGATCTGAATAATGACATTTCTTTATGTCAGATAATCTGTCCAATAGTACTTCAAGAAGATAACACCACATTCCACTCAATTATGACAGATGTAAAATATTGATTTATTTCTGGTTTTTGTTCAGGAGGTTAAAGAGGAAAAACTAAAGTACAGACAATTTATCGGGAAACTGCAATAAGAAATTTAATTAATTTTACTAACTACTAGATACTATTATCTATAAAAAATATGTAAGGGAAAAAGAATCCTTGCCATCATTGTTTCTACCAGTATAAGCAAATCTCTGGTTAATCCTGTAATTAAATTGTGCAAGAATACAAATTGAAACCATGCTGCAAAACTATCTTGACTGTGGTGCTAGAATGATTTAAGAACTTCTGATTTTCAGGAAACAATGGTAATTATAACTCAAATACACCTTAACAAATGATCTAGGTTTTTGTATTCCTCCAAGGATTACATGTCAAGGATTTCTGACTGATGGCTGATATTTGATGCTGCACATGGCTGTGTTATCACAGAACACCAAAGGATTATCAGCTTTATTCTCCTTCTCTCTCTCCACCCCTGCACTTTTATAGCAACAGATATTGTTGGGTTTTAGGTAGCACAGGCCAAGTACTACAAATACAACAGGAGCAGAGAGGTGAAGATGCAGGGCTAAAGCAGGTTGTGTGTGTGATTCTGAGCATGGAAGAGATTCTCAGCAGATGGGGGTGGTGAGAGAGGATCTATATTCCAACACTTACTGTGGATTCCACCTAAATTTCAGGCTGTTGGATGAAAATGAGAGTCTTTAACCACATTTATCAGCTGAAAATTCAAGTGTAAATCCACCAACATAAAAGTTCTTTTTGAAATCGGAGAGCCCAGCCTTTTACTCCCTCATATGAAAGTTTAATTTCAAGTACTTTGATTCAAATGCAATATTTTCAAAAAGAGAAAAGGAAAAAATTAACTGCATCCCCCAAGGCACACTCAGTAGTTAATTTGACAACAAAGCCATCCATTATGAGTGATCAAGTGATGAGCTATCTCATCAAAACCCACAATACAAGATTATCCCAGTGTTTAATTAGAACAGTAGTAAAGAAGTCAGGCCAACAAAATATTTAACTCATCCCATTTAATCAGCTCCTTGTAATTAAACAAAAAGTCTCTCAGTCTGGCAGTTTGAGACACACAAAGGCATCCACTCTCCAAAGCAAAGCACCCAAATATGCATATTTAATGTAGCAGCCAGGAAAGGTGGCAGTACAACAAATCTTCATTTGTATTGTTTCCATCTCCTTTCTCCTGTTTGTGAGGTTCCTGTGGGTGGTAGGATCAGGTTTTTAAAACATCATTCTGCACATTCCTGTGTTTGGCATGTTGGATGTTAGGAAGGGCAGAGCAGCTCTCCCGTCTGTCACCCACCTCTTCCCCATCTGCGCCTTGAGGGCTGAGGGNCTCTTTACCTATCCTACTATAAGGGGCATCACTGGAGAGTGGAATAGAGGGTGTAGGCAAAGTGTGGGGCTCAGCAGACCCAGATCAGCTCCTGCTCTGCCATTTGTCACCCTGTCACCCCTGTGACAAATCTTTCAGCTGCCACTGTCTCAGGGCAGCAGCTGTAAAACACAGATAATGTCCGGGGTTTCATTCCAGACCAAGCAGGAGCAAGATCTTAGGACAGATCTCACACCACCCATGCTGAAGCTCACCTGTGGATGCTGAGAGCCAGGAGATCAGGCAGCAGGGCAGAATTTGTGGGAAATCAAGTCACATAACTTCCTCACACTGGTCTGAGAAATTGTGAGGAGGAATCAAAACAATTCTTGAAGGTGAAAAACTCTCTCCACAAGTGTTGTTTTTCCAACNCACAGCTGCAATACATCAGAGGCAAGATTACCTTTGGTACCAACTCTTTGTTTCCCCACACTCTTTACCTATCCTACTATAAGGGGCATCACTGGAGAGTGGAATAGAGGGTGTAGGCAAAGTGTGGGGCTCAGCAGACCCAGATCAGCCCCTGCTCTGCCATTTGTCACCCTGTCACCCTGTTACAAATCTTTCTGCTGCCACTGTCTCAGGGCAGCAGCTGTAAAACACAGATAATGTCCGGGGTTTCATTCCAGACCAAGCAGGAGCAAGATCTTAGGAAGGTCTCACACCACCCATGCTGAAGTTCACCTGTGGATGCTGAGAGCCAGGAGATCAGGCAGCAGGGCAGAATTTGTGGGAAATCAAGTCACATAACTTCCTCACACTGGTCTGAGAAATTGTGAGGAGGAATCAAAACAATTCTTGAAGGTGAAAAACTCTCTCCACAAGTGTTGTTTTTCCAACTTGTTGTTTACTTGTAAAAACGTCTGAGGGGTGTTTTCCTGAATGTCCAATCGTGTCTCTTTTCTCTGAACTGTCTATAAAAAGATAGTGAGGAATAAAGGTTGCTCTTTTTCTCTTGGAGACTGGAAGAGTTTGTGTCGTTGTTTCCACCACCCCAAACTCTACAGCAACGCTCATCCAAAGGTGGATATTTTCAAATAGGACCAGAAGGCAACACAACAGAGCTCTGAGACTGAGGGGCCAGCCTGGATACACTGGTATGGATTATAATGATATCACAGGGGAAATCCACATGCTGTGCAAATTTCTTGGCAAGGTGTGGAGGGGGTTTGGAAGGATCTGGGTGTGACTGAGGAGGTTAAACCTCTCTGAGTATTAAATCTGTGGGGATTTACCCTGGGTTACACAGACTGTCCATAATTGCTCATAAAACAGTGCTTGGGCTCAAGCACTGATCTGTGATTATCTGATTCACCAGTTTCTAGCACAGTCCATAATCTGGGTGACAGGAGGCACCAATTATCACTTTCTGGGATAATAGGGAAGCATCAGCAGACAGTGATCCCCCGAAAACCCAACATGGTTATTATTACCATGTATTTGAAGAAAGACTTAAATCACTCTGAATGTAAATTGGGTTTATGCCACAGGCTTCAGGGGCAGAGACAGGGGAGGGACCTCGGGCTGATTAATTGTCCTGTGTTCATTTTTTAAATGAGTTTATACTGAATTATCTGTATTGATCAGGAGACTTTTCTTCCCTGATGATAAAAAGGCAGTAAATTCTCACGTTTGCATGCTCTCCCTCCACTTTCCTCTATGTTTTTTTTTTTTCCTGGGGATATTTGTGGTGTATTTCAAAACTGATCTTGAATCTCAAACCTGTCCCTGGAACTAACAGACCATGAATTGTTGGTTAACCTTGAGGCTCCCAGATGGCAAACTCTGTATGAGGGAAAATCCTCACCACAGTAAGTTTTCCTTCTCACATGATGTGTTTCTTTGATAGTCTGATGGATCAAGCTCCTGCATCCCTGAAGCTCCACAAATACACACACTGCATTTGCTCCACCATGGAAAATTCTACTTTTAATACAGGAATGAGGTTCTCACTAGTGCTACATTAAGTGAAACTGAATTGGATCAGCTGAAAAGTAGGTTGTGAATAATAGAAAAACTCTTTTTTAATAACTGTTGGATGAAAAAAAAAAAGAACAGTGTGAACAATATCTGACCTGGTGACTTGTGTTGGAATGGGAAGAATCATCTCTTTGGGAAAAAGCAAAAAGTTAAAAAAGAAACCTAACAGAAAAGGACAGTTTTAGAAGAAAAAGTTAAAAAATGAGGAACTAGGACAGTCAGTGGCTGTGCCTCAGCTGAAGTATGGTCTCTAATGACTCCAGTGACACATAATCAATTTGTGAGCTTTGTTGTATTACTTTTGCAGACAATGCAGATCTCATCGTTTCCCTGTCCCACGAGAATGGAAAGTGTTATATTATATTCACTCAGGAGTGCAAATGCAAGCAAAACTTGGCCATCCTAATTCAGAGGAAGTTAATTTCTGCATAGTTTACTCAGATATTTTGCCTACCCAATAATTGTCCCAGAACTGCAAAATCAGATTTTGGAGCCTTTCAAATTCTGTTTCTGCTGAATGACTTTCTGTGGTCTGTGCCAGCTCTCAACCTAAATTTCTTAATACTCTGAGAAATCACTGCTAAAGGGATTTTTAAACAGGGATTTGCTGTTTCACAGCCCAAACCTACCTCCATAACTGCAAATCAGCTGTTTTATGCTTACCCCAATAATACCTCTGCTGATTTCAATTAAATTTCACCAGAATACTCTGTAATGGGGGAGGACACATTCTATTTTGTCATGGAGAAGCCTGGGCAAATTTAAGTAATTAGAGAATTATTAAGGATTCACTGTTGTATTTTCGTATTTAGTGAAAAGCTTTTAGTGAAAATTTTTAAAGAATGCCAGGAAGCTGTAGGATTCCATTTTTTTTATCAGCCAAGATGGCCAAGTACCATTTTCACAGATAATGTAGTGTAAGTGTCTAAATTCCTGATCAATACTCCCTTGTCACTCATTTCTACTCCTGATCAGTCACATGCTGTTAACTGTCTGTCCCTTCACTGAACTTCTAGTAAGATATTAGGATTTATATGGTATTAAAGGATAAATAAACATTTGCCTGGAACAGCTGGTGGTAAATAATGTACAACTCTGTTGATTCCTGAGACAGCAGAAGTTGTCTTCAGGTCATTCAGATCTTCTATAAGCATTAAAGTTGAACTACATTGAAAGAGGAATAGGAATTTTTCAATCATGATCAATGCAGAATTTATTATTTTGGCAACGATTTCTGTAACACATAAAATACATATAAAATACTTAAGCATATCTAATTATACTTATAAAATATATAATACTTCATATTTTATAATTTGTATGATAATATCACTTAATAATTATGAACACTATTAAGCAGGATGAGGAAAACTGACACATGCTTCAAGAGCAGACAGATTTGGCTTAGACTTGAATATTTGTGCATATGTTATTTGGGAAGCAGGGATTGTGATTATCCTCAAATTGTATAGAATTCTGATGAATGCAAAAAATCTAATTATGAATGATTAATATTCAAGCAGCAATTTATCTCATGCTTCCCAGATAAATTCCTGGCTTTTCTGTGGCAGAGAGTTAGGACATTGAGGAAGGAATTCTGAGTTTATTAACACCTTAAATATTACCATCATTTGCAAGTTATCACATACCTGCAGAAAGTAATAAACACTACTGGAAAAGCTGTTTGCCTCCAAGCATTTTAAGAATATTGCTCTTCTATTCAAGCCAAAAGTTTAATTTACTGACTCTTTAGAAATCTAGTAAAATTTCGTTGTTCTGTTTCCTGTTCCCATTTAGGAAATTGAATTACAAATTCTCAATTTTAATGCAGAAACGCAAGAAAAAGTCTCTTATTTTTTGAGCAGATGGAAACCTAAGACTAACCTGAATTTCCATTGGACTTACCAAACTCTCCCACTTGCAAGAAATTTGCAGCATCACAAAATCAATGTCTGGTTAAAACCAGAGTTTAACTGAATGATGAGATTTGAATTTGGCTGGTGTGTTCTGTGAAATGACAACATGGCAGAGGTCTGGCTCAAGAGGCAAATTTTAAGTGTACAGAAGGGCCAGGATTTTGGGTACCACAGCAGTAAATTGGGCAGGACTGGAATATGGAATATGGGCTCAACGTCACCATAAATGATGTGCAGAAAGATTCATCTGGAAGAAACCTCCTCCTCCTCCCAGTCTTGACTCAGTGGCGTTAATGAGATTTATTTATACACAAACCACAATTCCAGCGAAGGGCAGGACAATTGCACAGAGCAGCCAGTGCAAGCCATGGCTCCTGAGCTGGAACTGAGCATGCTGAAACGTTAAACCAGGTGGGCGTTCTGGCTTTCTGAGAGCCCCAGAACAAAGCACCTCTTGGAAGGTGCCCTCTGAGGCCTCTGGCCACCACGGTGCTCCCGATCCACGGGTGAGCTCAGGGCTCTCTTCTCTTCAGAGGGATCTCGTTGAACTCTGACTTGGCGAAGTCAAGAGGTGGAAGTCAGCCTCTTCGTTTTGAAAAATTGCCCCTCACGGGTTTTTTATCTGTATTTTAAGATCTACACAAGTGTTTGAAGAAAGAAGAGGTGAGAAGGGCAGAAAACCTTCTTTTTTTCTAAAGGGTTCTTGTACTTATATCCAAGACTACAACAATAGAAAAGATGAGAGATAGGATGCCCCTGGCTGCTAAAGCTCTTCCTTTCCTTTAGATGCCTTCCAAGTCATGTAAAAACGAGGCCCACCAATGCTTAGTTCTTTGGGACACCTTTTGAACTTGTGGCTTTCAGATCATGAACTCTTAAACAAGAAGTGCTGCAACCAGGTTGAAAATTACATTTTGGCGATGTCGCTGTATCCTCCCTTTACCATGATTTATAGTGTGAATACATTTCTGTTATCTTCCTCTTCTTGAAACAATCTCTTCAGGTTTTGTGTTTGGGTTTTGTTGTTTTGGGTTTTTTTTTAATTTTTAAAAAATTTGCATGGAATATTTAAATTTCTTGTTTTCTCCAGTTAGTTATCCTGTTTTATGGAGGTGGTTATAAATGTTATATGACCCATAGCCTACACTTAGCAGCTCACATGCAATTTTTATCTCAGGATACACCAATCAGTGCTACAACAAGAAGCCAGTCCCAGTGCCTGCCTGTGACATCCCTAATTTCTCTTTTTGCTGAGAGCCAGCAGGAAAGGCCCATTTCTGTGGTGGAGAAACTCCATCACACCTCCTGTGATCTGGAGACGCCTTCAGTTGCTCTCTAAGCCTGTCCACTGTGGGAGTGCCTTTCTGAAAAGCAAATTCATTTCTCCATCTTTCACTGGGGTAGAAAATATGTGCATAAATCAGCTGGGAATCAGTTTCCAATCAAGCTTTTTGCCCTGCCTGTTTGCTCATTTTTATTAGAATGGACCTATGTGCTGAAGGAATCTCACAGGGCTTGGTACAAGATATGCTACCAAGAGTTTTTATTGAAATCCAAAGGACATAGGTGCCTATAGTGAAAAAGGAACTATTATATCAGACTTTTTGGATGTGGTCTTTACTCTCATGTATTTTTGGAGGGATTTATGTTCCAAGATTTTAAATAGCAGTGAAAAGACTTTTTTGTTTGTAATCAGATGTGCTTATTTAAAAGACAGAAACTATAAATTCTATTTTATAGATGTAGAGGACATGATTCCTTCCTCTAGAGACAAAATATATCTGTATATTTAATGGGGGAAGAAGGGAGAGAAGGGCTAAGACATGATCCATGGATGTAGACAATGAAAGGAGATTCTTTTGAAACTTAACAAGTGAAATGCCAGGCAGCACTTGACTTTTCAAACTGGTAAATTTTGCACTCCTAGAATCANGTGAAAAGACTTTTTTGTTTGTAATCAGATGTGCTTATTTAAAAGACAGAAACTATAAATTCTATTTTATAGATGTAGAGGACATGATTCCTTCCTCTAGAGACAAAATATATCTGTATATTTAATGGGAGAAGAGTTAGGAAAGGAGAATAACGTGACATGATCCATGGATGTAGAGAATGAAAGGAGAATCTATTGAAACTTAACAAGAGAAATGCCAGGTTGCACTTGACTTTCCAAACTGGTAAATTTTGCACTCTTAGAATTGAATTTCTCAAGTTCCCAGTCTCCTGCACAAGCTGGTTCCCCTTCATGGGTTGTTCTCCTTGGATATATCATGTCTGGGGGAGTGTGCTGTGAAAATTCCAACTACAAGCTGTTCCTGGACTTGTCTGTTGGAAATAAAAAAAATTTAATGAAAATGCTTACTTTAAGATAATTGTATGAACCATCAGATTTCTTCTATGTAAAACAACTGCCCAGCCTGACATTGAAGAACTTTTTGAAAGGAAGGCTCCTAGGACTGAATTTCATAGTCAGCCCCAATTTAGGCAAGAGGCTTTATCCAGACCACAGCCAAGGGAACATCATTCTACATTATTATGATGCCATTATCTTCATTGTGAATCTAACTGCTACTTTTGTTGTTTAATTTTATTTCATAAAACAGGGTGTGGAAGAATCCATACACATCCCAGCCAAACTCCCCAGGCAGCAATTGCAGGTTGCAGCCATAATGGAGGGAAATGCTTCCCATATCTGCAATTCAGTACATTTTGCAGCAGGTACAAGGTTTTACATAATAATTTGTAAAAGCATCTGGATGTTAGGAAGCCTAAAGGGGTAAAATCCTGAACCATGCTGCAGACATCTTGTGCACTGCCCTGGTTTAATGGAATCAGGATTTCACCTGTTCTGGATAAAGCTGGTTTTAACTTAGCTGCAAAGCAAGGCAGAGTTCTCCTCACTCTGGGATAACAAAGTGCCAATGAAATGTAAGTTCTTATTCCATTTTCATTGTTAGAGAGGCTCAATTTTATGTATGCTCCACTAATTAAAAGCTTCTTAAACTACCTAATAGATTTATTCATGCCATTCTTACAATTGAACATTGTTTTGGTTTCTTTTAGTGTTGAAATTAAGAACAATGTTCAGATAATCCTGCTGTCTTCAAATCAGCATATTTAATATATATAATTGTATCATCCTCATGGTGAAATTGGTGCATAGAATTCAGCAACCAGAAGAAACCCAAACTCCTCAAACATTATTTTAAAAGGTGTTTTCTTGGCCTTCCTACAGGATTTTGGTAAAGGGTTTTCTTGTTTTGGCTTCTATTTTAAATGAAAAATATTATCATTTTGAATAAAAAATGTGTCTATAGTGTTTTCTAAATGAAATGTTGCATTTGAAGCAGTGGTTCATTATGCAGCAAAAAAGTCCTAAGGGAAGAAATATGATATATTTGAATTTGTATTTTTGCTTTAAACCCGACTAAGAAATATTTTCTCTGCTTTTCTAAAAGAGGTGGAGCCAAGGCAATGGTTTTCACTTGAATAAAAAAGTATTTACAATAACTAAAGAACTGGTTCCATATTAAACTTTCAGTGCAATTGATTGCTTAGGCTTGAATCCAGAGTTAAGACTAAAAGCTGTGAATTGGAGCATCAAACTCTGGAGTGCCTGGCCCTCACCATGAAACCCAGGATGCTCTCTGAGGCACTCAGGTTTTTCACAGAGTCTTTTAAAAGTCTGGAGCTGGGAGTTATGGAATTGCAACCTGGCCAACCTCATGGGGAGTGAGAAACTCACTTGACAAAGGGCAGGATGAGTGTGTGAATTTCCTTTTCCTTGCAAATACAGATTATTGTTGTTTTCTGTCTTTCCCAAACCTCCCCTCACTCTCCTGGTTTAACAACAGCTGCTCACTGCAGCCTGCCTTGTGCTAGTTCTGCCTTTTTTGGTGGACAGCTCACAGCTCAAGAACTGCAGGTTCCTTGAAAGCTTTCACTGTTTCTGCACATACCAGGACATGAAAGCTTAGTGAGGTTTTCTTCCAGAGCTTCCCATTAATTTCTGGATTAGGTGCTTATTAATTCCTGCAGATTCCACGCCATTTTTTGTCCTGAATTTTCATGGTTCAGTTCTTTCTGCAGATAAATTTATTCTTTAGCAGCACTTGATGAAGAGTTTCTGATTCAAACACAGGACTGAGAGAGGTGGAAGACTTCACAGCTTCTTAATTAGGAGGAAAAAACTTATCCTAGCTGTAGGCTATGGGGGTGATATATTAATGCTGGCTTTTTTCTGTGCCCATATTAGAACAGAACTGAGTCGTGTTGGATGAGTCTGGAGATTCACAGTTGGGTTGTTTTGGGAGGGACAAGTGTACATTACCAGCAGGAGTGACTGTAGGAGGCTGTTAACTATAGACAAAAGTCTTTGTAAATAACAATTAATTAGCACCTTGCCAGCAGAAGGGGTACCTTAGCCAGCAGTGAGAAAATGAGGCTTTAATCATGGGTCTCATCTGGAATTTTGAAGATTTCAGGCCAGTTCATGTTCCTGTCCCTAACTCCAAAATGGAAATTAAACCACTGGTTTTTCCACACTGCATTTCCTCCTGTTTATAATAAACTTTTTGCCCACTGCTTGCTTGTTCTGGTTTTTTTTTTTTTTTCTGTCTCTCACAAAGTATTTTTCTAGCAAAAAATGGTTTCCTGTTACAATTACTAAATTGGTTCTGCTATAATTTGGTAAATAATCTTTGGACACTGTCCTCACAAAAACATTGCTGCTGTGTACCAGAAAGAAATCCATGCTGCACAGAAATTGCAGTGCTATTGGACTTTTTTTGAAAGGAATTATTTTTTTTTTCATGCTTTATAACACGATAATTGGTTCAGCTGTGTGGAACCACTTTTGGGTCCTGCAAGGTCCATAGAGGCAGATGTAACACCAAACACTGTTCTCTGCAATGGGCAGAGTTCAGGACTCCATTACAGACAGGTTTACTGGGTTTGTTTTTTTTCATGTTCATCATGACTGAGATATAAAAGATTAATAATTACAACTGCTGGGAAAAAAAAAAAAGGATCATTATGCAAATTTTAACATTGCATTCCTGGAGGGGAAAACCTTTCCTGACTAAGCACTTTACCAGAAGATAAACAAGGCATTTTCAAAAAGGTCCAGCTAACAGCCTCATCAAATAATTCTGTGATAGCTTCATTATTGCCAGTCAGTCCCTGCAGAGAGACAATCTCTCCTGTTTTACATGGTACTGAGCCTTTATGATTGAAACCTTCCTTTCAATATGATTGTTATTTATGAGGGCTCATTAGCATGTATTTTAATGAAATAAATAGGTTTTATTTTTTACTAAACAGCTTCATGGACTCTGGCCTCCACTGCTGGATTTTTATTTTGATGGTTGTGGACAAAACCAGAATTCCTTATTGGAAAGACTGAGTCCAGAGCCAGCATTAATGTGTTATCACATAGGGTCAGGCTTGGGAATGAAAGCTAATGGAACTCCCAGAGAACAGGAGATCATTTTGAATTAACTTTCACACTATGGACAAAATCCATCTTTCAGCAGACAGTCAGTGTTCCTACCCAGACTTTTGGATTTTTTTTTTTCACTGTGTGTGCTGCCTAGATGTGTTTTACTCAAATGGAAATTTTACAACCAAGGAGACAGAGTAAGATGACTTAATTGCATTTAACTGCTGGGAGGTTCTGTTCTACAGCAGCTCTATCCTTGCACAGATTCTTTTTAAAAATGAACCATATTTCAAATTCAAGTTCAGCACTGCGCCACAATTTATTCTCCTCTTATTATTCCTCTATAAAATGAGCTATTCTTAACTATTTTTAGTATATTTAATCCTTAGTTGGTGTGTCAGTGAAGTCAACCCAAATCTATAGCTGCTATTTCATGTCAAGACCTCACAATAATACCTCCACCTTCTTACCATTAAAGTCTGCAGTACTTACCTAAATACTAACTTTAAAGAGGAAGAATCACCTGTGGTCTTTGATTCCACTTCAGAATTTCCTTTGGGGTGTTTTATTTAAATCTGCAGGAGAACAGCTCAGCATGTGCAGGGTCAGGGCTGTGCTGACCTCCTGATTGAGGGCAGCAATAGTAGAGAAAATTCTCTGTAGGTCTGGCAAAAAAAGGGAGTTCTTCAGCAGAAAGATGAGTCTTTTGTCCTCACTCCTTTAGGCCTCAGGCTAGAAAGATGATGCTCTCCCTCCAGCTGGCTGGAAAAAAAAAAGTGTGAGAGTAAGAATTTGAGGTAGTGCTACAATAATGGCCTTGGAAAGTCATTTTTGTGCTGGTGGGCTGAGACAAACTAAACTAAGGCAGGATGAGCAGAGGCCACCTCTGAGCTGGGAAGGAGCTGGCACTGACATGCTGCTGGTTGAGAGAAGGTTCTGGCTGAGTTTGCCTCCTGCTCCCTCTGCTCCATGACAGGGTGAGGAGTTGGGGAAGATGAAAATTTAACAGAAAACTTTACAGACATGTGTGTTTAGCAGGAGGCTCTCTGAATTTAGAAATGTGTAGAGAAATAGAGATGAAAGCAATTTTTGATATAAAAGAATTGAAGATGTTTAAAAGTAAAGATTGCTGAGCCAATTGTTACTGTATAATTAATGAAAGCAAAGGTTGAATGAGCTGGGAGAAGGTTTTATGACCAGAGCAAAGGATTTATTGACCACAAACAAAAAGATGTTTTTACCAAGTAGAAATAAGTCTAAGCAAAAGCACAGGCAAACAAAAAACCACATTTTTACCAAGTAGAAAAATTTTCCACTGCTAGAAAACAGAAAAACAACTTTGAGCTTAAAATGTAACATAGTAACTCATAATATTAGATAATTACTAGCAAAATATGGTAATTTTAGTAGTTTTGATAGGCTATAGGCAAATGTAGAAGTATTGTGTGTGATGCTGAGTGGTTGTTATGTATTAAGATACTCAGTAAAGAAAAATATCTAATGCATTGTCACCAGAATTAAGAGAGCTCCAGGTTTGCCTGTGAGCTGCAGCTGCAGCTTTTGGGCTTGGCTCTGTAACCCATGACCCAGGGCTGCTGTATGCAATAAATAAACATGTTTAAAGAGCCACCTGAAGTCCAGACATCCTTCATTGACATATTCTCCCACAGTGGGCACTTGCAGGGACCCAGCTCAGGCAGGCAGCTCCCAGCTTGGAACTGGATTGCAGCCTGATCACAGGGCAGATCCTTGGCATCCCTGAACTCTGAGAGCTGGGCCACACCTCTGTGATCTGCTAAAATCAGGCACAGACACAAACATCTCAGTGGAAGTCCTGCAGGTTTCCCAAAATCCTTAAAATATGACTAATTCATTTAAAATATTTGCACTAAATACAGAGCACGGGTCTCACAGAATCAGGTGGACTCAGCATATTCCATAAACTTATCAACCCAGTTTTTGGCCCCTTAACCACCTCTTTTGATTTAAAGCTACATTTTGTCATTGTTTTCCTGACTACCTCACTAATTTTGAGCCTCTTTAACAAAAGCAAGGGAAATGCTAAAAACTTTGATATTTGATAGGAATTTAAAATAGGATGAGCTTAGTTATCCCTTCTTACCCACAGTACTTTCAGTTCCCCCTTTCATTAATTTATTTAATAATGTATGTACACATTACATCAAGTTATGAAAGACATTATGAAGAATCCTTGTTATTATTTCTCTATAACACAAATATATATATATATATATATATATATATATATATATATATATACTTGTAGGCCAGAACAACTAGAATTGCAAGCAACTTAGACAATCCATTTTACACCCCTGAGTACAGGCACATACAGCCTGAGGTGCTGGTTTCATTAATATCTCATTTTTCCACGTGTGCATTTGTCTTGACAGTGCAAATTAATGTTCTAGCACTGGTGGGTTCTGAAGTATGGCAGGGAAAAATTTAAGCAATCAATTCAGCTTATAAATATTGAAGTGCTGCCATCCAGAACAACAGGAAGCACTGGGATAATAAGACCAAGAAGTGAGAGAAACTCATCAACACACAGTACAAATTCTAATAGTTACCTGCAGCATGGTCACCTCGATTTTCCCGTAAGGCTTTATTCCTGGAAAGGTCCCAAATACTCCTCTCCCATTATTTGTGGACTTTGCCCATTTACTGACATAACTTCCCCTCTCACCACCTCTGAACTCCTGTCATCCCTCACAGTCCCTTCTGTCAGCACCTCGTGTTACCCTGAGATAATTCTGTGTGGCACATCCAGCAATTTCTTTGTCACGTCCATTCGTTTTCCACGTCCATGTGCCACCCCTGACAATATGAATAAATTCAGGGGAGCAAACCAGATTATTCTGATGAGACAGGAGATGTGGAGCAGCCTGGGAATGGCTCCAATGGCTGGCACTGGCACTTTTCTCCAGACACACACAGGATGCATTCTCTGCCTCACAGACCCTGGAGCAGTGGAACCTTCCACTCACTCATCTTTCCCTTCTGTGGAAAAGCATCTCTCAAACCCAAAGTCCAGCCCAGGCATCCATTTCCAAGCTTCTTTGAAAAACATTTCCTGGCTTGTGAATAGGGAAACCTCTGGGTCTAAATGGAAAAGCAAAACCTCATAATTCAAAGAGAAATGTCTGATGAGGTCAGTGAATAAACAGAAGAAAAGATGCAGTTATGTACTTTTCAGCATTTCTCCTACAGTAATGCAGTAAGAAGTACCTGCTTCCTGGCAGATGCTGATAATCTGGGATTTAGCCACAGGTTTCTGTTGAAGAATTCCTCTTTTAAGTGATTTGCCATCAGACTAACTTCATTCTTTTTAACATTATCACTTTTTTCCTTTTTTTGTTGTTTTTTTTTTGTTTGGGGTTTTGTGTTTTTTGTTTTTTTTTGCTTTGATTTGTTTTGCTTTGATTTGATTTTTTTGATTTTTTGAGGAATGGATGTGAACTTGAAGCTCCCACACAGAATCCCTGCAAGCTGCAAACCTGACAACCAATTCCTCTTTCCAGTGTGTTTTATCTAAAATTTGAAAAATGAAAACGACTTCAGGGTTGTTTTTTTTCTTTTAAAGCAGGAGGAAAATTGAATGACTGATCATTGGCAGGACAACTTCTGTATCACTGCTGAGAATTTCCAATCACACAGCTGAAAAGCTCACAGCAGAGCCCTGACCTGCAGCTTTACAGAGCAGGTGGCCTATAGCCAGGAGATGTTGGGGCTTCCTTCTTTGAGATGCAGTTCTGCTGTCACTCAAAAGCAAAGAGATGAGTTGGTGCAGAGCATTTTTCCCTGAGACAACTTCCCAAAAGGTCTCCCAGAGCTCCCTGTCACTCTCTCTCACAGCCTTCAGCCTCCTGCTGAACAAATGCAGCAGTTGAGAATATTGCAGCCATAAACTAGAAACCACTATTTTGTTCTTTACATGTTGTCATTTCTTCCAGGAATAATTTGTTTGCATTTACATTTATATGATATTGAAAAATAGAAAATAATATATTTCCTGAACTTATTCTATTCTTCTCCCTCAGAAATAAGCAGTGATTGCACAACCAGCCAGCTTCCAAGGGATTGATGCCAATAATGTAAGCAGCTGTATTTTTACATTTTGTTTAATAAAATTGCTTTTATGTAAAGATCTGCCATTAAACATCTGATAGCTTCACATACACACAGAAAAAAATCTCTGGTATGGAAAGGCAATTATAATTTGAAGAATTATTGCCATAAACTTTAATGTTTTTCAATTTCAATCTATTGTAAGGCAAGAATTTCTCTAGAGCAGTCACATTCAATGTTCCATTGTAAAAAAAAAAAAAGAAAAATGGAGTAAAAAATACTGTGCAATACATGGAATTTTATGACAAAAAGGCAAAACCCCCTCAAATTTTTATCTTCTTTTTTATTTATAGTTATCCCTACCTTTAGTCTTACTAGTTGCCATGAAAAACATCTCAGAAAGTGCCTTTAAGCCCAAATAATTATATACCTGCTTGCATAACTTGTTGATAGAAGCTGAATGTCTAAACATTCTTTATGCCTTGGCCTTGCAGCTAATTCATTTTGCCACTGCTGCCTCTAGATTTATGTGTTTTTATCTAAACTCTTTCGCTGGGCACCAGAGAGAACAATCACAGGAGGTGCTTCACCCTTTTCCTCTCTTTTGGCATTGGATCCTCAGGGGAAAGCAGCTGTGCTTCACTCCTGGGTGATGAGATCAGGGCAATCCTGCTCTGTTGAATTAATTTCATAGGGAACCACAGATTCAACCATCCTGACATGATTAGCATTGCTCAGGTCTTAGCACTGAGATAAGGCAGTGGATTAATTAAATCAGTGTGAAAGCAGGTTTAGATTGGTATTGGGAAGAAATCCTGTGAGGGTGAGGAGGCCCTGGCACAGGGTGCCCAGAGAAGCTGTGGCTGCGCCTGGATCCCTGGAAATGTCCAAGGCCAGGTTGGACGGGGCTTGGAGCACCCTGGGATGGTGGAAATGACAGTGGGGCTGGAGCTCTGCGATCTCTAGCTTGGCCCCAGCCCAAACCACTCCATGATTCCATGATTTTATGAAAGAGGGAGTGAAATCCATGCAGCTGTGCTCTGGGAAAGCAGGCAGGACCTGGCTGCTCTGCTCTGCTTAAAAGCCACAACCCANAGGACCTGGCTGCTCTGCTCTGCTCTGCTTAAAAGCTACAACTTAAAAGCTACAACCCACTCACCCTGGAGGCGCTGAGGGACAAAGGGTGACCTGACATGCATGAAACTGCAGAGGCTGTGCAAAGTGTGGGGGCACAACTCCAAACCCAGCAACCCCCCAGGGATGCAGAATGGCTGTGTGCTCACCTCCTGCACGCATTTAAAGCTTTGGTGGTAGGGGCTGACTCCAAGGTGTCAAACCTCACCTGTCTTTGACCTGCTGACAAAAAGAGCAGCTGGTGGCTCCATCAAAGAGACTGCAGGGCTGGAAATCACTATCTCAGGCAGCCAAAGGGAGGGCTGTGTGCAGGAGTCTATCACTGGTATTTAAAAGCTAAAACCAAGTCATCAAACAACCTCCTGTGTTCCACATCCTCCCAGTGATGGATCACAGCCCAAAACCTTCCAGTTACAAACCTTCACTTAAACAATGGGCTAAAAAGAGGGGCAGAAGTGACAAATTTGAAGACCTCTCCTGACTCCAGTGATGATAAAACTTCTGATCTGTTGTAATTCAGTTGAGCACATTGTTATGTTCAAGCTCCCAGGCTGGCACAGTGCTTTCAATGCATTTTAATAAATGCACCAGGTTAAGTGCTCTGCTGGCTCCCAGCTCGACACAAATGCCTCTTGGAATGACTCTCAGGGTATTTCTGTTAAAGAAATCAGTGACTAAAGCCACACAAACTGGAGTCTCCAGGATGCCAAAAGAAGATTTAGTGTGACCATGAACATTGTTCTCTCGGGAACTCATCTTCAAGTTAAAAAAAAAAAATCTTCATTATAGTAGAAGATCTTACATTGAAATCAATATCACTGTCTGTTGAAATATAGGCAGACAAAGCAAAAAAAAATTAAATTATTTAGGAGTTTTGTTGTTGTTGTTGGGTGTTTTTTTTTACATTTGGACCATCACAATAACTCTTCAAATACAAGCCAAAGAGAAGAAATACTATTTTTCTCTTCAGCTGTGCTGAGTTTGAGTGAGTATCCATTTTAGTTACATACAGATGAGTAAATATTTTCAAAAGTTAATTAATCTAAAGAGGATAAGTTATTCCAACTACTTCTTAAGAAGTAGGGAGAAAAGGGATATTAACATTTTATAATAAATATTAAAAATGTCATGGTACTTTATGTTGGTGCTGTAAAAAATTGTTTTAAAAATCAAATTGCATTTAAAATATAAAATAAATGGAAGGGTTAATACAACACAGGATCTGAAATTAAATATTTGATTTTGGGATGAAAAGCAGTTTTGAGTTCTTTTAATTAACCTAATATTTGTTGTAAGCAAACCCATTCCACTTCTCTCTGTCTCAAACACACACACACACAAATCTTTCCCTGTATTTGATTTTTACCTCAGGAAAGCCTCTCTCTGAGTTCCTCACTGAACACAACGCAGTTGAGCAGGTGCAAATGAGACTAAGAAATAGGAGAGTGATCTGTCTAATAATCCTAAAACATCTATTTTGGAGGTCACTATAGGTAAAGTAGCCTCCAGAAAATCTCAGAACAGGGATGATGCTCCCTAAGAGCCCAGTGGTGAATTAAATTGAGGGGATGCAGTAGAGATCAGTGATTTTTCTGTCTCTGTTGAAGATGTGGGCTTGGGTTTAACCATCTTGTTTCCCATTTGAAACATCAGTTTTTCATGGGCATTGCCCACAGTGCTTGTGAGGTTTAATAGGAATGGGCAAACAAAACATCAGGGCAGTGATTGTCCAGGTTTTTCAGATATATTTTCCAATACACTCTCCAGAGGGGAGGAGTGCACAGTGCAGGAGGGTTGGGTACTCCTGGGCTGTTCTGTGTCCCCAAGCCTGGGAGCAGATGATTAAATCAGAGCATCTCAGATCACTCAGGAGCTGTGCTTCTGGTCCCTCCTTTCCAGACTGTGTTCTGGTGCCCACAGCAGCTGCTGGAGTCCTCAGCTGGTGACTGGCAATGTTGTGTTTAAATAAATAAATCACCAAACTGACTTTTGTTGGGAAAACAATGGAAGCTCTTACACTTTACTTTCAGACTTCCTTGTTTTTCCCAGATGTAAAATCTAAAACTTGGCACCACAAGTACCCAATTTGGAACTCCCCTGAGCTCAGTTAAGCTCAGTGAACTTGAGGGAAGTTCATGGGTCTGTTTTCCATCCATGGCAGATTTGTGGGTGAAACGAGGTTACCCAGTTGGGAGGAACTTCATGACTGACACCCCAATATTTTATATTCATTATAAAAGTGATGTGGAAAGATTCATATGGAGGGATTTTGGCCAAGTCAGCTCAGGCAATGACATGCAAGTGAAAAGCAAAGCAGTGTGATCCCTGATTTTCATGGAAGCAACAACCCACCACTGCAGTTCACCTGGGACTTCATGTGTCAACACTCTGGGAAACTCTGCATGATTTCAGACAGGATTGTCTGACTGTAGTCCAAGCAATAACTGAAAGAGATTTGGCTGATGCTGACTCAAAAATGGAGTTTTGGTTCCAAATTATTTGTCTCTAAGCAGAGTAATAAATTTGGGTTTGAACACACAGACCTGTCGGAGTTATTTTATCTGAGATTAACCCCAGCAGTGTAAAAATCTTTCTTCTCACTGGCCCGTGCTTGAAAGAAGGAATCGGAGAACATCTGGTTGTGGTCTGAAGATGTTTATTTTACAAATCTCATCTCAAGGTTCAGTCTGTCCAGCGTGAAGTTCACAAGCAGCTGGAAAGATGGATTCTCCCCCCGCCATGACAGTGCCTGGATTTTTATACTCTAAACTACGTTAACATTGTTTTTCTCTAAACACCAATAACTAAAACCCATGTCATGCAGTGAAATTTTACTTTTACCAATCCTAAAAAACCATCACCCTTTGCAAAGAGGAAGAGGAAAAGAAGGACAGGAAAATGTGCTTTTATCACACTGATCTGCCCCCATTTTACCTATACAGCAAAATCTAAAAACTCTACTTTCTCACCCAGTGACATAACAAAAATCACACCAATCAAACTCTCCTGACCTTCAAATCCCCAGACAGCCCTGGCAGCCTTTGCCACAAGCTCAGACCAAAAGCCACCACTGTCTCTGACACAGGCCAGGGGCCTGCCCATCAGGAAACCCAGAGAGATACTCTGGTTTCCCATACAGACCCTTTTTCTTTTTTTCCCTAAAGAAATGGCAGCTCTAACAAGGAAATAACCTGAATATTTTTTGACTGGCTGGAGTCTCATAATAACTCTCACAAACACCTCTGCTATTTTCAAATACTGAAAAGGCATCGTACGAGACCCAAGATTCTGACCTAGGGACTGTATAAGGCCCAGGGTGGAACAGAACCCAGCAGCAAAGATTAACTCACTGTTATAAAAAGCTGTGACAACCTTTAAGAGGTTGTTGGCCATGTCCCAGGTGTGGTGACCACCTGCAGGCTCTGAGCTGGGGGTTTTCGGCAGGTGCATCCCTTTGCACCCATTGTGCTAAACAGCCTCAAGTTTTAATTTTATTTATTATTCTCCCTCTCTGCAGCTGACCTGCACTTGCATTTTAGCTGCCAGCAGCACACAGGACTATGGTTCAGGATGCTGGGCTGAGTTTAGATTGTGATTTTTAGGCCCAGGCTCAATTTGGGAACACAGAATATCACACAGAGCATCAGTTAAGAATGAGAGCCTCCTCTGCACTGACCACTCAGCCTGCTGTCACAGCAGCTCTTAAACACTTTTTTTTTTCAAAATTAGAAATATTGCTGTTTATATGCAGCACTTGGCAGCTTTAATCTGAAGTGCCAGACTCAGCCATAGCATTTTGTAGCATTCAGTGGAATTGCATGAAATTCAAATCAATAAAAACTGGCGTGGTGTGATACATGTGGTGTTTAGTAAACACAGCAGATGAGATTGACCTGACTGAAAGCTGTGATCAGCACAAGCACACTGAATACAAAATGTGGGGTTGATTTGTGGCACAGCTGAGCTGTATTTGCATTTATCCAGCTACTCTGGGAAGATCTGATGGTTTTTAATAGTGATCCAGTCTCAGGTGTAAAGCCCAGTGCAATGTTTGTAAAATTTTCACATTTGTCCCCATGTCTAAAACATGAAAATAAAAATGGGATGCACTGAGATCCTCTCAGAAAACTGCTCAAAACTTATTGGACTCCCTGCCCTGCTCTTGCCACTTATAAAATTCCCTAAACAGAAAAACAGGGTATTAGAAATAATTTTTAAATGCTAATAAATTGAAGAAGGGCTTTCAGCTGGTTTTGGGTGGAGAAGCATTACAGCAAACATCCTTTTAAAAAGTTAAGTAACTTTGTCAGATATGGATATTACAGAGAAAGCTCCACCAGGTTTATTTGGGTTTTCTCTCTCACTTTCTCTTTAAAGTAACCGAAAATATGGAATGTAGCTACAGGAGGGAGCAAATCTTTGGCACAAGAAACACAACATTTGGCTAATTAAAAGTCTGTTTGTTTTCCCTGGTATTAAATTCTAATTCATTTAGGACAAAACAGCCATGGAAAAGGAAAACAGGATCAAGCTCCAACTTATGGAGATTGGCATAACTCATGCCTTGCAGAGTCCATGGAAGTGTTTATTCCCTACCCAGAGATGGGGCTAAGGGACTTAAAGAAGTGTCTGACAGAGGAAAAGCATTAATTGATGTTGCATGGGAAGAGAAGTGCCATTAAATCCATTTATAGGTGGGCACCTGTGGCAGAGTAGCCACGTGTTATGAAGAATTTCCTGTATTGGGTCAGTGGAAAACAATTTCCTTCACTCCCAGCTATAAATCTCTCTGAATTATCCAAATTCTGCTAATAAATGCAATATTAACTAAAACACCAGCTGATTCTCCAGGGCATTTGCTGTTTTAGCCCAGATGCACTTGCTGAGCCTGTGAGATTGTCACCTAATGCAAAGATAAAATTAAATGCTGCCATGAATCCTGACCAATATATTCCAGAATGTCCTTAAACTAAGGTGGCTAAATATTAACCCAGTTTGAACTTTTTTCTGCTGGGTTTTCTTCTGGACTTTTTTTTTTCCTAAAAATCAGGTGATTATTATTGTTATTGTTATTGTTGTTGTTGTTGTTGTTGCTGTTGCTGTTGTTGTGTGTTTCTTTACATGCCCTCTAGTAAATTTTTAATCTGCATACTGCCAATGTAGGTAGGAAATGACGTAGGAATAGAACTTTTTTTCTTCCAAAGTTCCAGTAAAGTGACCAGGAGACAAACCCCAGTTTTTAGGCTGATCCAAAATGAGGCTCAGATGACTTTGGGGGAGATCTAACCAGTGATCTTTAAAACAACTGTGATCTATCATCCCTAGAGGCTTTTAAACTCTGTATTTTCTGAGTAATTTTTTTTTTTATTTTATGTACAAGCATAAATGCTTTAATCTTATAAAGACCAAATATCCCATAAATGGCTTTGGTATAAAAAGATTTCAAATCATTTACAAACTCAGAGGTTTTGATTTAATTAAAGTGTACTTAACTATTCCAAGTGGAGACAATATTTTTTTAAATTATTATTAGGATATCTACACTATGAAAAAATAGAAATACTTTATTTGGAGCAATGAAAATTATCTTTCAGCACACAGCTCTCCAGGCTCCAGTGAACACAGAAAATCAAATAATATTATTCCCATAGTATGATATTTAAGAATTGTATGGTAAAATCTGAAAATTTTTAACATCTTAGGAGGANCTTCTGGACTTTTTTTTTTCCTAAAAATCAGGTGATTATTATTGTTATTGTTATTGTTGTTGTTGTTGTTGTTGCTGTTGCTGTTGTTGTGTGTTTCTTTACATGCCCTCTAGTAAATTTTTAATCTGCATACTGCCAATGTAGGTAGGAAATGACGTAGGAATAGAACTTTTTTTCTTCCAAAGTTCCAGTAAAGTGACCAGGAGACAAACCCCAGTTTTTAGGCTGATCCAAAATGAGGCTCAGATGACTTTGGGGGAGATCTAACCAGTGATCTTTAAAACAACTGTGATCTATCATCCCTAGAGGCTTTTAAACTCTGTATTTTCTGAGTAATTTTTTTTTTTATTTTATGTACAAGCATAAATGCTTTAATCTTATAAAGACCAAATATCCCATAAATGGCTTTGGTATAAAAAGATTTCAAATCATTTACAAACTCAGAGGTTTTGATTTAATTAAAGTGTACTTAACTATTCCAAGTGGAGACAATATTTTTTTAAATTATTATTAGGATATCTACACTATGAAAAAATAGAAATACTTTATTTGGAGCAATGAAAATTATCTTTCAGCACACAGCTCTCCAGGCTCCAGTGAACACAGAAAATCAAATAATATTATTCCCATAGTATGATATTTAAGAATTGTATGGTAAAATCTGAAAATTTTTAACATCTTAGGAGGAAAACTTCTGTCAATGTCTACTAAAATTTACAAAAATTTACATAAATTCAGGTGAAGGATGTCAGAGATAAAAACAGAGCAGGAGGGAAGATGGAAAGCAGGGGACCTGATCTACCACTACTGACAGTGAACAGCATTGTGACCATGGATATTTCTCCTTATTTTCTTTTTTATCCCTTTTTGCCTGATTTGATAAATCCTTCCAGTTCACTGACAGGTGGCAACATTCAGCCTTGTCCACCCATTTCTTCACTGATTTTGTGGGATATCCAGGATGGCAGCAGGGGATTGCCCAGTTCAGCTGGGGAGGTTCAGAAGGAACAGGGGCCTCCTGGCTGGATGTTATCTGGAGATCTGGATGTCTCCTGCAGCTTGTTTCCACTCAATTTTCCTTTTGAGGAAAATGGATTTGTCACTATTCAGGCCAGCAGAATGGAAGGGAGATTCATTAAAAGATAATGTGGCAGGATGGAGCTAACAGGAAACAAGGACAAAATTGATGTTGTGAGATATTATCTTATGAGACACAGGAGGCTTTTACAAAACACTCCATGTTAAGGTATTTTTCCGCCACCTATTTTTGTCTCTGTGCTTTTTGAAATCAAGCCCCATTAAGTTTTCATGAATCTCAGGATAAGTGCTGTGTTCTGCCAGGAGCTGTTACCTGGCAAATGGTGTGGAAAGAAAAAAAAATGCAGGAATCTGGACAGGGATAACTACTAACTACAGCATATCACAGCTTGTTCATTTATGAGGGGTTTTTAGTCCTCTATCCAGAGGTAGCTTGGGGCATCTTTCCTACTCAAATCACTTTAAAAAAAATACTTTGAAATATTAAATGAGAGAGTCATTGAAAAATTACTCATTTCCCAATCAGGGATAAACTGCTTCCTTCCCACTCCTGCTGACTCTGCCTCACTGTTGTCTTTGGGTTCTTCATCTCTGTGCCTGGTTTGGAGCAGGACCAGATGTCTCTCTGGAAGTTACTAAACCAGCAAGAAGCCAACAAGGTAAAAAAAGAGAAAATTAAAAAAAAAATAATTAGACACAATGCTTTTCTAGATTGGCTTTCTAACTAATGTATGATAGTAAAAGTCTGGGTCTACATTAGCATGAATAAAATATCAGGCAAGGGAAAACAGATTGAAATATTTAATTTTCCAGTTTCTCAGGTGCTCGTCCTTTTATTGTTAGAAAAATTATATTATTCTCTCCTCCCGTGAGGGAGTTGCACAGACAAGTTCACCTGTGCATCAGAAACCAACTCCAATCCCTGTTACCAACACAAAAACTCATTATCCTCTGCCTAAAATGGATTCAGCTCATACAGCTGGGAAAGTTTGGCACTGTGAGGAGGCAAAGAATGAGTTATACCCGAACAGGAAAAAAAAACAAACCAAAAAGGCAGGTTATTTTCCTGAAGGGAAGGATGAATCCTCTGTGTGATCCAGTGAACACCTCCTGGAGTTGCACAGGAAGGACCTGAGAGCAGAACAGGGCATTGTTTGGTTATTCTGATGGGTGTTAGCTGTGGCTGCATCTTTGCAATACTAAGAGACAAACCTGGCAGTTCCCTGGCTCGGCTCTGACCTGTTCCTATTGTTTCTCTCTAATCTGTGATGATTTTGTAGCTATAAGGGGCTTTGCATGTTCCTCTCATGCCCCTGGTTCTCTTTCAACAGCTTCTTCAAACACCCTGCACTCCTCTTTACAATCTCCACACTGACATCCTTCTTTACATGAGCATCCCTCAGCTCTGCAGCTGCTGGGATCAGAAAGGGAAAAATAACTCAAAGAAAAAAAAACCTTTCCAAAGATTGGAAGCTCCCTTCATCCCCTTCCTGCTGTGAGAAATGTGATTCTCTCCCACTCCTCTGATGCTCACACAGAGCATCACTCACAGGATTTGCAAAAGGCTGCGTGTACAGAAGGAAACAGTGCTTCAATAACGAGGCACTTCTTAGTAAAAATAGGCACAACAAGTGATAGAGCAACTTTTGTTTGTTCAAATAGCACAGGGTATGTTTCTTTGGAGTGAAAATAATCATTGGAACACCCAACTTGAGTCCTCCAGCAATGGTCTCTGCTAAACTTAAAACTGAAAAAAATTATAGAGACAAATGTGGAAAGGTGTGTATATTAAATGCAAATCAGAGGTTGGGTTGGGAAGATAAATTGTTCAGTGAGGAATTACGCTTGGAAAGTTTTCATCTTCTGTTTTTTTGTCCCAAACTGCTGTATTCAGCCTGTGCTCTGTGGAGCTGTGGAGCATTAGACAGGAATCAGCAGCAGGTAAATAAGAAAAATATGTTATTCATAGTCTTGAACTTGCTGCAAGGGGAACTTTTCTGTGCTGAAAAATACACAGAGGGTGTGCAAGTCTCTGTGACTGGAAAACACTGGGCACACAGGCAGGAAATGGCTCCTTTTGCCATCTCAGTTGTTTCCTGAATAACTCCAGCTATTGAAAAAAAACAACATAAACAAACAAATAAACTAAATATGACTCTCAGCCTTCATTCAGAAGAATGAAACAGAAATCTGTCCCTTAGCTGCAGCAGAAAGATTGAAAATATCAACAGAGTGGAGTCCAGAAGTCAAAGGGCAAAAGGTATTTTTTGTTTTCCACCTTAATCCCTTTGAATCTGCAAACCCAAGTCAGTTGCCATTAATTCATTTTCCAGCACTAGACAAAAAGGTTTTCCATCCAGCCAGTAACATGTACATATTTTATCATTTTTATTACTGTATCATAATCAGATGTAGTGGAGCAGCCAATTGCATAACTTGTGTAACACCTGGTTGCAGTGCATTTCTGCAGGAAGTCTTTCCCCTTCTTCCTCCCCAACAAGAAAATAAGATTACGGAAGTGTAATTCCCCCTCTTCCTCCAGACTTCATACCCTGAGCATGATCCCATAAAGTCTGGAGTGTCCCTCTGGCCAGTCGTGGTCACCTGTCCTGGCTGTGTCCCCTCAAACCCTCCCAGGAGCCCCCAGCCCCTCCCCAGCCTGGCTGCAGGAAAAGCAGAAAAGGCCTTGGCTGGGTGTGGTGCTGCTCAGCAATAACAGACATCCCTGTGCCACCAGCCCTGTGTTCAGCACAAACCCAAAACACAGCCCCACACCAGAGTAACTCTGCCCCAGCCCAAACCAGCACATGCACTAAGACACTTTGGTGGTTGATTTCATTGCCTTGATTATTTTTTTTTCCCCATCTCACAGTTTGTCACAGAGATGAGAAAGGAGCTCACTGTGCACTGCACACACAAACTCAGCCAAATATTTTGGTCCTTCCCCCAGAACTGAATCCCCAGCGCTGCTGCCCCAGCCCTGGGAGCTGGAAGTGCAGCAGGAAGCAAACAAAGTAGCCCAGCTTGGGGTCTCAGATTCCTGGAGCTGCTCTGAGTAACTCACAATCCAGGGCAGGCTTTTGCTCATTATTGCACTCACCTTTTCTGTCCTACAAATCTCCAGCTCTGCTCCTGCTCTTGTACTTCTCTCTGCTTGTCCTTTGACTCACTCCTGTCCTAATCTCCCTCTTTGTCTCCCCAAATTATTTTTACTTTATTTTTTTTTTGTCCCTAAAGCCTTCTGCAGAAAAAATTTACAATTTACACTAAAATTAGATGTTCCATAATTCTGTAGGAAAGGGTGGAGCTTGACACAGGCATTGGAAAGGTCAAGGGTTGTAGATCAATATCTTCTGCTTAACTGCAGTTTGAGCTCTCACTGTATTTGTATTCAGAGCTGGTACAACTGGGGAAGGAATATCTTCTATCTCCAGTCAGATAAAATGATAGATGACAGAGATAATGAAATGAAAGTATCAAAATTCAGTTATGTCCATTTATATATTTTAACATAAACACAGATTGGTGCACATGCTCTTTCACAATCTTTATAATATATCAAATGTCTTGTAATAAAAATTAAAGAAAAAGTATCTTCCCTCTGACCTCCATACTGCCATAACCTAGGATGCTTTTGTTATTTGTAAACTTTGAGTTTCAAAGGCAGGTACTAATTTCTCTTTTCTGGCTGACTTTGGAAAGTGCTTGTTGCTGCACAGATGTGGAAAGCTAATTCAGCATGAACACATTTGGTAATATATTTCCACATCATCCCCATCTCAGTGCCACAGGTCTGAATACACAGCTGGGACCACCTACACAACCTCAGCCCACAGATGCTGGTGGCCATGGCTGGAGAAGGTGGAATGGGAAGAGATGAATGGGACAGGACCTCTTGCCTCACATACACAATCTTTTAAGAATCTATTGTAGAGAAAGAGGAAAAAAACCCCAGTGAGCTCGAGGATGTGAACATCCAGAACCTTTGTTTTCATTCCTGTATTGCAGTTGGCACTCCAGATGCAAACCTGCTGTTTTCAAGCTTATGTTTGAGATGGCCAACATGCCATCCAGAAAGACTATGCATTGCAATACAGAAAAAAAATATGAATGGCAAGTAAAAAGTTCAAATCCAAGTCTAGCAGCTAAAACAAACAGCTTT
>VWYE01020903.1:2075-72795 GCA_013398995.1 Alaudala cheleensis | reverse complement strand
TTTTTTGGTTTTTTTTTTTTTTTTGAGAAAACAGACAAGGGGGGAAATTAGGGGAAAAAAATTGGAAAGCCACACACGGCGCTGTAGGAGAAGACATGGAGAAAGGATGTCTGGACTTCAGGGCTGCTCTTTAAAAATGCTTGTTTATTGTATAGAAGAGGTTACAGCAACCATGGGTTGTGGGTAACAGAGCCAATCCCAAAAGCTGCCAGCTACAGCTCACAGGCAAACCTGAAGCCACTTCAGTTCTGGTTACAATGCATTGTATGTTTTTCTTTGCTGAGCATCTTAATGCAGAACAATCAATCAGTATCTTACACAATAATTTTACATTTGCCTATAGCCTATCAAAACTACTAAAATTACCATATTATGTTAGTAACTACTTAATCACATAAGTTAGTATGTTACGTTTTAAGCTCAAAGTCCTTTTTCTGTTCTCATTAAGTGGAAAATTATTCTACTTGGTAAAAACATCTTTTTTGTTTGCCTATGCTATTGCTAAGAGTTATTTCTACTTGGTAATAGCATCTTTTTGTTTGTGGTCAACAAAGCCTTTGGTCTTCGTCATGAAACCTTCTTCCAGCTCATTCAACCTTTGCTTCCTTTCATTATCCAGTAACAACTGGTTCGGCAATACTTACTTTTTAAACATCTTTTATTCTTCTATATCAATATTTTCACTCTACTTCTCTTACCATCTCTACATTCAGAGAGCTTTCTACAAAGCATTCATATCTATAAAGTTTTCCTGTTAATCTTTCATCCTTCCCAGCACGGTGCCTGCCTCAGTTTCCCTCCAGCAGCACCGCCGCTTGCTGCCCGTCCCCTCCCGCATCTCCGTGTCCCCTGTGGGACACCCCGGTGTCTCAGGGATGTGAGTGGCATCACCCCAAACGCTGGCCCATACGGGTGGCTGCCAGCTGGGGGCTGGAGCCCCGCTCCTGTGGGATTTGGGACGGCGTTCCCCAGCCCAGCTGCCGGCAGCCCGGCACCTGCTCAAGGACACGCTGTTCTCGGCGGCTGTGCCCCTCCCCGGGAGATGAACGCGGGGTTTATCGCCTCCCACAGCCGGGAAATCCCGGCAGCTGCCCCCAGCAGAGCCCGAGGGGTCTGGGAACACAAAGGGGTTCTGTGGGCACACGTTCCAGGGGGTGATGCTGGAGGGGTGGCAGTGGAGGGGGAGATCTGGAAATGGCAGGGTTTCCGCAGAAATGTGGTTCTGAGGCGGGCTGGTTCAGCTGGCTGTGGGTTTTGTGGGCACACAGCAGCTGGGCTGAGCCAGCCCTGCAGCTCCGGGGGGAAAGTTAAAGAGGAGAGTCAGGGAAAGAAAGAGAGAGAGAGAGAGAAGAAGCCAACGAGAGGAATTGCAGGAATGAAATGCTGAAGTAAAAACCACACATTTTGTAGCTCTGTGCTATTGTGTCCTCTCCTTTGGTTAAATTGGGAACTGCTTATCACAGCAGCACCCAGTGCTGGCAGCGCAGCCTGGGATGGAAGTGCAGCCTTTGCTTTAGGTTTGTAAGTCAGCTGGTGGAAATGGTAAGAACAAAACATTAGTATACATAAAATTTCCTTTTTTAAATTTTCTTTCAGGTTTTGGACACTTTAAGTGTTGGATGACCCTTTTCCTTCATACTCTGTAGGGATAAAAATCCCGTAGACACACGAGTCAGTCTTCTGCCACTGTCTGAATCAAGAGCTGTGGTTCCTTTTCCTAACTTTGAGCAGAAATGTAACTTCCAGTAAAGGCACTGAAATTACAGTCCTTCAGATGAAAGTCTGTGTATCTCCACAGAAGGGTTTTGTCACAAGGGAAGCTGCACCCACCAGAGAAGTCTCTGCTCTTGCTCCATCACTGACCTGATGTGCAGCCCTGTCCCAGCAATGGGGGTCATTCCTCTGTGCTCATTTATCTGCCCAGACAACTTTCAAGGGCACCACATGCAGAAGGAGAGTGACTTTCTCTCTCCCATTGCTGACAGATATCCTGTGAGACTCTTGCCAGCAACACAGACCCAGCAGGAGGAGCAGCCTGGAGAAGCCACTTTTTTGGCTGCACATGAGCCATACTTATCCTTTTCCCCATGGAAAGGGAATTGCATATTTGCTGGTGCCTTCAGTGATCTAAGCCCTGAGGTCAGCACCATGTGCATGTGAATCCAGGCTGGAACAAGCCCAGGGAGGAGAAAATACCTCAAATTCTATACTCTGAAAGCCCTAGGTAATTACCTAGAGTTCTGTGCCACCCAGGGTTACTCAGGAGCCACATCCCAACCCCCCCTCATGCCTGGGGGTGGCCCCACCACACATGGATGCCAAGCAGGGAGGCAACAGGACATCCTGAAAGGCTCAGCAGCTTTTCTCCTGCCCCAGCTCTGGTGACTTTACCTTCAGGGCTGTGGCAGAGAGATGTCTATTCAAGGATGGTGGGCTGGGGCTGAAGCTTCTCTGCTTCTCCTGCACCAAGATCTCAGCACCTACCTACTCTTCCCTGCCTCTTGCAAATCTCTCTCCCTTCATGCCCAGTCCCTTTCTCCAGTCCCTCAGTTTCTCAGCCCTTCCCTTCCCTGCACAGCTAGAGATGTTTTGACTGGAAACCCAAAGGGATGCAGAGTGGGGGCAATTTGGGTTTGAACTGTTCACTTCTGGTGGAGAACAGATGTAGCAGAAATAAAATCTGTGATGGAAAGGGCCAAGGAAGCAGCCAGAGGCCAAACTCTGCTTGTTAAGGGGAGGAGAGTTGAACTCTGACAGCTGGGACTGGGGAGGGAAGACCCCATGAGCTGGCAAACACAGGACAAACAGCAAGCACCAAAGCTGCAGAGAGGGGAACGAGGGGATTTCACCTTCTGAGATGCTCTCAGACCTACTCACAGCTCTTATGGACTGAATGACTTTCAGAGAGCAAAGGAGAGGCCCCAATGCTCGTGGCAGCTCTTCCAAGAAAGAGGTTGTCTCTCTCCCTTCACCTTGCTTCTTCCTTTCTGCTCCTTTTCCTCCAAGATTAGGCACGTGCAGCTGCCAGTTCAGCTTGATCAGGGAGCAGTTTTGCTGCCTGTGACTGGAGATGGGGATAAATGGACAACCCAGAAAGGTCAGGGCAAGCACTGCCATCCAACCTGGCCTTGAACACTTCCAGGGATGGGGCATCTTGTGCCCTTAAGAAAGAAATCAGCATCATGGAGGCAACTGTTTGAAAACTGCAGCACAAATTCTGAGCAGTCTGAACATTTTTGAAATGTCAGAGGGAAAAAAAAGGAGACAGACGAAATCCAAAGCCACTTAGGGAGAGCTAAAATGCTTGGTAGGAAGCTGTGGTTGTTGGCTCAGCGGTCCTGAAATGCCACATTATCTGCCCTGAGCCCACTCCAGTTTCAGGAGAGGAGCCTGTGTGCAGACACTGACCCTGGGAGCAGCAGTTTGCTGCCAAGCAGGAACTTTCCACTTTCCAAGCCCAATTTCAATTTGCTTATGGCGAAGAAAAGTAATGCACCAGCTCAGCAAGGAGCCCAGCCACCCACGAGAGGTGACAACTCTCTTGGTTGAGCTTTGGGCTTCGTCTGGGACCAGAGGGGGCTGAAACTCTGTCCTTGCAAGCATCTATTGCTGCTGGAGGTGGGTGAAAAGCTGCCAGAAGCAACAAAAGGGGGAAGCTGTGTGAGAGAATTAGCTCAGAAAAAGACAACTAAACAAAGGTAGGTAGGTAGGCAGGTAGGTAGGTAGGTAGGCAGGTAGGTGTGCACAGATGTGGATATATCTATAAATGAAGGAATTTCATTCAAAGTCCTCAAATTCATGCCCAGATTGGCATGGCTTTCCCTTGACAGCAGCTGACTGCTCCCTGTGGGGTGTGGGCAAGCAGGGCAGCCCTGTCCCACCACGCTGTCCCCCACCCCCCAGAGATGGGACAGGTTATTTATGAGGGGCTTTTTGGTGTAAATTCATGGTGGAGTGCCATCTGCTGGGCTCATGCAGGGCTCTTCTGGCACAGGAGAGGAAGAAAGTGAAGAGGAACCCCAGAGAAATGGGCTCTGCCTGTTCTTGGACATCAAACTTCCCTGAGACCCTTCCCCAGGCACAGCCACAGCCAGGCTGGCTCACCTGGCAGCTCAGCATGGCCCCTGCAAAATGCTTCATGGAAATGTTCACTGGCTCCCAACAACTCCCAAACCACCTGGGAGGATGTCTGGGGAGTGGATCCAAGCCAAAACCAGGCTAGGGACCATCCTGGTTGTGTGGATATGCCAGCAGCAGCCACTGCCTGGGGATATCCCATGGCAGTAATCCATTTGTTAGCACAGGTATTTTCTTTGTTTGACGTGCATGTGATGGGCCAGGCCCGTGCCAGGGAGGAGGATGAGCAGGTTTCATATCTTGCCACCTTAACTATCAGTGTGGAACAGCTCTCAACCACATCTGGAGATACCTGCTTGTGTCCAGCGTCCACCGAGGGAGTTTGTCCCCCTAAATGTGCAGTCACCTCAGCTGACTGCCTGGAGCAGGCTGCGTGAGTCCCTCCTGTTTAAAATCTCAAAAGGGAAAACCACCTCCCTTTGAGCCATCCCTGCCTGCTGCATCTTCTCTGATTCATCACAGATGGTGGCAGTTATTGAAACCTGAATCACACTTGCATTATGCTAACCCACCTCTGATTGCAGTGTGAATGAGGAACACAAAAGGAGGAGGGAAAGGAGCAGGAGAGAGCGGGAAGCAAACTGCAAATTAAAGGCAAATCACAAGGTTGGTTTAGGCTATTGTGTAAATTAGGGTGGCTCAACTTTCTGCTGTGCTGGGAAACTGAGAGGCCAGCCATGGTGCCAAAGATCTTCAGGATAGCAGGGACAAACAAGATCCCTGCTTTTTGTTCTATTAGGGATCCACCAGCCTCCTGCATTTCTGTGTGTCTGTCCCACCACTGAGGAGCCTGGGAACCAAAGGAAAAACATACAGGGGCAAACTTTTGTCAAGGGCTCTCAGAAAATGGTTATGAAAGGACTGACTCTAAATCCATAAATGCTTCACCAGCATTCAGTAACCACTAATTCTAGTTTGCTTCCTGAAATACGTCAAAAGTAAGCTGCTTCTCCATCAATCAATCATCTCCCCAAAGTGGGAGAGAGACCTTGACAGCAGAGAATGGTTAAACTGAACAAGCAGAAAAGCAACACGTCCTCCAGAACAAAGCACATACTTTCCTGACTGTAGGGTTTTATTCATGTGCTTCCAGCTCACTCCAAACACAAACTTATCACCCTCGTTTTCGTGTGCCAAATCAATAACAGCTTGTGCGGGGACTGCGGAATGCTGCATCTGAAAGCCTCTCACACACTTTGCTGAAGTAAAGGACTGATAATAATTAATAGCTGCCAAGGACATTCAGCCTTGTTGAGTGATTGTTAGCATGGTTTTCCCCTGGACACAGTTTAGACTGAGCCTTTCCAATTTTCCTGGACAGTGTATGCAGTACAGGAGATTTTTCTGCCTTTTTGTGGACAATGCCTGGCAGAAGTTGAAGAGAACATCCCATGAAGCCCTTGGACTGAAAAACTTGCTGAGAACTGGGTCTGCACCTCTTCTGAAATCTTTTCCCCAGCTGCACTAGGCAGGCACAGCTTTCCCACCCATAAGGACACCCAGGCTTGGGTAGGTGAAGTAGCTCTGGGCAGGCTCTCAGGTCACAGGGGAGTATCAAAACACTGCGTGCCAGAGGCTGAAGGATTTGTTCCAGATGGTTTCTGCTTCTTGCTCTCGTTATTCAACTGCTCTGAGAGGGTTAGAAACCTTAGGAATTATGCCTGGATCGTAAGCTGCCTTTATTCTGCAGTCATCCTGGAGCTGGTCCTAAAAGCGATGCTTTTGGGAGCAACAAGTCTAATAACATCACACAGCACAGTAGCTGAAGGAAGCAAGAGAGCTGAAGTTCAGCTCCTGGCTCAGCAGCTGACTTTTGTCAGCTCCTCTCAGACCAGAGGAGGCAAGTTTCTGAAACCTCCTCAGTTTTAATTTCTTTCCTTGGGCCATCTGGAGCTGGGAGAGCTGCAGAGTCAGAGGGCACAAAGCCCCTCAAAGTCTCACAGAAGAAGGATAAGCTGGCAGGAAGCCAGGAAAAATAAATGACCCTGTCCCCAAATGCCTCCCAGGTAAATCTGGGCTCTTTAACATTTCTCAGCAGGCAGATGTTTTCACTTCATCACTTTAGCTTCAGTTGCTGCTTCAATTCCTCATCAGAAATGCTTGTGACAGCACAGGACACACCTCAGTGGGATGCAGTACAGAGCAGTGCTCCAGCACCTGCCATTTTCCTTGTGGTTTTCTCCCTTTCATAAAGCACAGGTGCTCCTTTGGAGGTGCCAGTGCTTATGCTTGGGCAGCTGGAGGAAAGACCTTCAAACAGATTCAAACCAGTTCCTTGGTTTTCCTAGAGTTGTGTGGTCAACCCCAGGCTGCAGGATCGAGATAAGGGATCAGATCAAGTGCTGGCTAAGTGTGATCAACAAGGAAGCTGTCATGGGAAACACAAGCCCAGCAGCCAAGGGATGCTGGCAGGATGAAACCACTCCAGTCCTTGGATGAGTTTAGTGGTTGAGAAAGCTGCTTATGGCAGGGCCCAATTTACTCCTTATTCCCAGCACTCAGGGAGACCAAAATCCAGTCTACACAAATGCAATTTAGTCCATTAGCAGACATCAGAGGAGCTACCTGCCTTGACAAAACCCAGCTATGTTTCTAATTAAGCAGGGATGCCTCAGAGTGTCTGTTCTAGCCACTGTGGCCACAATCCCAAATCCCCACAACAGATTACCTCCCCTTCCCACTGCTAACAGATTTACCTGTTTATCTATCACTGTTTGCCAAACGCTGGAGCACATCCTCACACAGAGGTGTTATTGTAGCCACCACCTGAGATGTGTTTGAGCAGGGCTTGTGGGTTTTGGTTCATCGACAGAAGAGTCCACTTACAGCCTGAAGGGCAGGAGTTTTCTTTTTAAGGGTAAACAAAAGAGGTCGGTGGGAGTTCAGGCATCCCTCTCCTCGTATCTCTCTGCTGTTCCTGGTCCCAGCAGCTAAAGAGGCTTCCCTTTGCTCCTAATTCACAGGCAGAAATGAAGGAAAGCCACGCTCAGGCAGGTGCTCTCGCAAATTGGCTAAGGCAGGTGCTTGATCCAGGGCTGCAAACGAAAGTTGCTTTACCTTAGCTGGATCAGCCTGCTTGTTTGTGCTATAACTGCAGCACTAATACATAATACCCAGGCTGGAGCTAAACCAGCTCCTGTGGGTGTGAGCCACAGCAACAGGGAGCTCACTGCCAAGCCCTCTGCAAATCCAGGGAGAGCCCAGGTGGTGGGTGCTGCTGGGCTCCCTGCTCCCCAGGTCCCATCTGTGGGCCTGCTCTTGGTTTTCCTCCTGAGTAATGAGGACAGGAACACTGGCACATTTCTCTCCTGGCTGCTTTTTGAAACCCCTCTCCTCGTTCCCACCCTGCCACTCAGCTGTGTGTGACAGCTCCAGGACAGTGGGGTCCAGCTGATCTGACCTTCATGCTCACACAGGCAGAGGTGCAGGGCCATTGCTCTGTGAGGGGGGGTGAAAGAGGAGTAAAAGGAAAGCAATTCCTGATCTGCTCAGTCTCAGGTGGACAAGTACTCTGAAACAGAAAAATGACATATTCAAGGTCCCAAAACACAGCTTGGACCTGGGTGGCAACTGACCTGCAGGAGACGTGGTGACAGTGCTCTTCCTTTCTGCTTAGTTCCAAATAAGCATTCTTGCCGCTGCAGCAGCAGCAGCACTGGTCAGGGTTCATTGCATCCCAGATGTCCAGTTTCAGCCTTGCTGACAGGCAGAGGGATAATCCTGCTGTCATCTGTCCTGCCAGCACCTCTCCTCCTGACATGGTGGAGTTCCCTGACCATCCCAGAGTGCCCTGTGCTGCTGCCCCACAGTGTGGAGGGTGCTGGGGGTGCTGTGAGCCTTCCACCAGAGCCCACAGGGAAGAGTGGAGCTTTGCTAGAATTGATGCAGGGTCCCTGGGCTCCCTGTTAACTGGGAGGTGACTGTTTCCAGATTTGGCTGCAGGGATGTCTGGGTTGGAGTGGCCTCCACGTAGGGTTGAGCCCTGCATCCCTGCTTCAAGGCTTCTCACAGAGGGAAAGGGGAAGAACCAGCTGCTGCCCTCTGGGCCAAGGACAGACACAGCATGGACAGCTTGGGAAGGGAACTAGCATGGGTTTGAGCTTGGCTGAGGCTTGGCATGAGTGCCTTCGTGGGAGAACCATGTGCTGCTGCAGCAGGTGGTGGAGCTGGCAGCAGGATGAAGGCATCTTCCTCTGAGTCAGGCATAAAGGCAAGTGTCAGTCATTGCAGTGACAGGCTCACCTGAGGGACTCAGGATGCTGAGCTCCCTCAGCATGGAGCACCAGCCTGGGCTTCTGCCTCTCTGTGCAACAGGGAAAACATCCCCTTGTTCACAAGTGCCTCAGCTTGGAAACACAGAGGCACAAAGGATCTGGAGTCTGCCGGAGATAGAGGGGGGATGGGATAGGAAAGAACAGAGCAGCAGGGACATGGACTGGCTCTTGGGAGAGGAGGCAGAGCAGGCAGGGGTAGCTCCTGACAGGGGCATGACTTGAGGTGGGTGGGAGTGCTGACTGCAGGAGGCTTGGGCACAGGGTGGACAAGGACAGAGGGGACACTGGATGTGGAGGCAGAGTGGAAATGGCAAGAAGGGCACAGTGAAGGACTTTAAGCAAGGGCTGGGGCCAGGAGAGGGGAAGGATTGAGTGCAGAAAAGGACAAAGATTGTGCAGAAGGTGAAAGGTGTGTAATGGGGACAAGGGAGGGCACTGGAGAAAACAACCCTTACCCTTACAAAGAACATAACTTCTGTTTTTTTCTGTTAAAGCCTTTTTATTTCAATTGCTATTCCATTTTTCTCCTAGCTTTCTCTGCCCATTCTTCCCCTCCTGGTCTTTGACCCTCTATTGGTAATTCCCCTTCAGTGTTTGCTAATTTTCTGTCTCTTGCTCTGCCAGTGCAGTCGTTGCAGGCATTGTGCTGTGTCCTCTGTGGAAGGATGTGGAGATAGCAAACAGCCTGTACCTACAATACAAAGGCTGCTCTCACCTCTGCCCTGGCAAACAGCTCAGAACTCCCTGCCTGCAATTATCCTTTGGTTCTTCTCTCTGTCCTCTTCCATTCTTCCAGTCTTGGTTTTCTCGTGCCTTTTCCGCAGTCTGGCTTCTCGCCAGCTTCGCTTCCCCACCTTGAGCTGAGTCTATCCCTGTCCCTGCCATCACTTCTCCCCTTTGCCCAGGCCAGGGAAGGGTGTGGTGTGACAGGGAGGACGTGAAGAGCATCCACTGCAGATCTCTGTGGTCATGGCTGAGGTCAGGGAGCCGAACGTTTATGGTTTGTGCGTGGGTGTTATGTAAATAACAGCAATTATTCACTGTCAAAACTTCACAGCTGAGCCAGAACTCAGCCATTTTTGCTGGACTGTTCACAGAGCCTAAAGGCTCACTTGCAGCCTTCCTCTCACTTTAGCCTTCCTCTCACAGATGTAGAGTTGTCACTGCTATTAAAGAAGTTCCATTTTTAGTGAACTTGCCACACCATCCTCTCCTGCCATGAGAGCTGTGATCCTACTGGCTGTAGTCCCAAAAAAACATATTCCTTTTTTTCTGTGAATATGTGAATTTGTGAATTTTTCAGCTTGTTACAAAGTGACAACAGTGCAGGAGCACAACAGGGCATCATTTCTGGGTGTGTTCAGAGCATTTGAAGGGCTCCCACTGAAATGAAGGGAGGCATCTCCCCATTAACTCAGCAGGTTTTAGAGCCTCTTGCACTGAGGTGTGTCAGCCCCTGTGTACTGCTCATCCTTTTGTTTATGAAATCCTGCGTGGATTAGGAACTGTATTTTGACTACACAGGAGGAAGTGTCCAAACTGTTTGAGTAGTTTCAGTGGAGGCAGACACTTGGCTTACACAGAGATGGCCTCGTTTTCTTCCTTTGGACTAAGAGATTTGGAAATGGCATTGGCTCTTCAAAAGCCAGGGAAACCTACCTGCAGCTGGGTTCACTGAGCAAGCAACAAATGCTTCAGGGGGTGACAGAAAGCCATCAGGAGTTGTGACGGCTTCTGATGACCCTTCACCTACCCCAAGTGCAAGGTGGAGGGTGGAGTTGCTTCGTTATACCCAGATCCTCAAGAAAATCCCTTAGTAATCCCCATCCATACACCCTGTGCAAGAACGCTCCTCCATCCTCCTTCTGCCATCACATGCAGAGTAATCCTCCTTTTCCTGCGTCACCCCTTTGGTGATCCTTCTTATTCTGCAGGATCACATGCACAGCGACCTCACACTCACCAGGCTGGGGAGGAAAAAACCCTCCCCTTCTCCTTCACCTTGCAAAGAAAGCCTCCTCTTTGGTTTGCTTTTCCCCCAGTAGTTTCGATCCCCTTTCTTTCACCTTGATGCCACAAAGCCCCTCTTCTCTGAGTGGTACCAACTGCAGAGGTGGTGTTTGTTGACTTTTCCAGCTGACTTTTGCCAGCTCTTTGCCTCGATAACCTTTCCCAGCCACCCTGCTGCCCCTCCGAGGCCGGGAGCAGGGCAATGTCCTGCTGATGTTTTCTCCTCTGTCACAGCCCTGGGACACACTGAGAGCAGAGAGCAGGACCAGGTAACCCTGCCAGCTCCCCCCGTGTCCTCATGCCCTTGCAGCACACAGAGAGCTTTGTGCTCCAAACCAGGGTGCTGCTTACTCACAAGGGAAGCCTGTGCAAGCTTGTAGCCTCAGGTAAAGAGCTGCATTTTTTCAGTGTGAGAAACAGAAGGGGAAAGCAAGAGAAAATGCCCTGTGAGATTGCCTCCCTCAGTACATAAAATCCCAAAGTGTCAGGGTTCACAGGCCCTCTTTCTCCCATGTCACAAGCCCCACTGCAGCACAAACCCTGAGTGCCCAAAGAAATAACTCTGAGCAGTCACCAAATAACTGACCAGAGGAGAGCAAGTGAGCTCAAAAGCTGCTGGCTTCTAGATTATTGTTATCTTGTGACTCCAGTGCAGCAGCAAAATTGGGATGGAGATGATAAAACCCAAAAGTGACGGTGGTTTGCTTATCTTTCCCTTCCTCTCCCCAACACCTGTACAAGAGCCTGTCTGTGCCTCTCCCAGCACAGTCTCTCATTTGGTGGAGATGACTTAATCCAGAAAGGGTGATGGGAAGGAGAAAGATTTAAATCAAACCCGATTACTGGGGCTTGATAGGCTTCCCTGGCAAGCTGTTCTGGGGCTGACCCAAAAGTTGTCAGCTCACTGCCTGCTCCCTTGACAAGGCTGTTCAGGAGCCTTATGAAATGCAGCCGTCCTCTGGAAGCTCTTCTCAGCTGCCAAAACCTTCCCCCTGGCAATGGGCAGGTGGGCACCAAGGGTCACCAGGAGCCTGAACAGGCTTTGAGGCAGCCCTTTAGCTGTTGCTGGGCAAACAGGGGCAGAAACAGCCCCATGAGTGCTTTGCCTGAGACCCCAGAAATGGCATCCTCTCACTGCAGCTTTGGGAGTAATCCACCTAGGAAATCACTCTGGCCTGGCTGTGATAATCCTGCCAAGCCACTGCATGTGCTCAGCCACCATTCCTGATGTCAGGGCTCTGCCCAGCCCTCTGCCAGGCCATGTGGATGGCTCCAGGTGGCCACAGGGACCTCAGGGCAGGCACTTGGCAGGACCACTCCTCATCCCAGAGAGAGGGGTCTGGCCTGGAGCTTGGAACGGGGAGAAGGTGTCACCACATCCCTGTCCTTGGCCATGGCAGGCACCACCCTCCACAGCAGGCATGTCCCTCCTGGCAAAGGCAGGAAGCAAACCTCTCACTTTGGAGCTCACAGAGTTTATGGAAGGGGTGGTAGGACATGGTCATGACTGTAGCAGAGACCTGAGCTCAATGGCTTGGAGATCCCATCCAGTCTCTTGCAAGAGGAGCAGATGTCCACAGGCACAATAGGAATGGCAGAGGGACAAGCCCAGGGGAGTTGCAGGGTGGTGCAATGGGAAAGCTCTGTATCCCAAACCCAGCTACAGCCAGGTCAGCTAAACACTGGCCAACACCTGAACCGCCCCCAGGGGGAATACAGGCCATTAAAAGTGACAAAGAAACATCTCAGACACGATTTTGAGATGATTACACCCTTCTTCCTCAATTCAGCCATAAACACACAGCTATGAAATCAGATTGTGTTATAAATAATGTAAAAGAAAAAGGCGCTGGGCTAAAGCAGCATGAGTGATTTAGCCTTATTAAAAAATGGAGAGTAATAAACTAAAGCTGTAATAATAAAACAAAAACATTGACTAATATCTGTGAAAAATTTGGACTGCCACAGAGAGAATGAGCTATTGTGCTTTGTGGCGGGTGGGGTGCTGGTGAAGTGTCTGTGGTCAGGACAAAGACACTGAATTTTGCAAGCAGTCGATGAGTTTTAGGGTTTGCTTTCTGCAGGCTTGCTGCACCACTGAGGAAATTGTTCATGCTCAAGAAAGGCAGACTTTTATTTAACTCACCAGAGTCTCTTTCGAGATTCTCTTTTTCTCCTCTTTCTTTCTCTCCCTTCCACCGCACAGCGCCATTGATATGATACATTTTAATATTGCAGAAAGAAAAAATATTGCAGAAAGAATAACAAAGAGCTCCTTGTTTTCAGGCTGTACCAAAGCTCTTACTGCCAGCCCCACGACACTTGCCATGTTACCTTGCTGAGCTGGCTTTGTGCATGGGAGCTGCTGAGACCTGGCCGAGCAAAGGCTGCGTCCGTGAAAAATCTCCGCGAAGGAAAAGTTCAAAGGAGGAGAAGGGAACGGGAGATAAGAGAGCTCCGAATCTTCGTTTGAAAGGAAAAGAAAATCTGATTAAGATGTGCTGGCTAACTCGAAACACATGAGCCCGAACATCAAAAGGCTGGTAATTCGCACACGTGCTGGAGATAATTATCAGTTTAACTCGATACTTCCTAGGGCGACAGAGCTGACGTCAGGCGGCTCCGGCCACCGCCTCCCGAACCTGCCCCTGACACCGAGCGAGGGCTCCGCTGCTGACGCCGCTCCTTTCGCTGTCCCTTGTGTCCCTGCGTGCCTGTACCTGCCAAAAAAACCTGCCTGCATCCCCTCCTGGCTGCCCTGAGACAGGGAGCGAGAGAGGAGGCAGTGCCTCTCCAGCAGCTCCGCACATCTCCCGCCGCAGAGGTAGATCCTCTGTCCTGCAGCGAAAGGGCAATGATAAGGAGCTTAATTTAAATGGAGAATCTGTCAAAGCATGGCCTAGAAAATAAATGTCAGACTCTGCTTCCTCCAGTGTACTGTGATCTCGGTGTGGCTGTAAGCTGGCCCCTCCAAAACTGCTCCTGAGCGAGGTACAAGGAGCAGCTGGTGGCCCAATCCTGCCCTGGCTCTCTTTTCCCTGTTTGGCTGGTGGGGATGGTGCAGCAGGGCCAGGCCTGGGGACACCAGGAGCCACACACACACACACACATAGCCTGGCTGCCCTGTGGCCAGCTGAGCTCTCGTGGCACAGCTTGGAGCTGATCCCGAAACTCCCTGCACGTTCCCGAAGCCAGAAGGTCGGGGCAGAAGGTGGGTAATGAATCCCAGATTCTCCAAGGGAGTCATGTGCAGCACAAGAATAATGTGACTTCGGGGAATGGCAGAGCAAAGCGTTTTCCTGCCGTGTCCAAGAGCTGAAATGCCCTTCTTGTCTGCCTGTCCACGGGAGAGACAGACAGACAGACACAGACAGAGACAGGGCGTAGGCAGGGGAGAGGTCATGTTTTTGTTACAGGGAAAAAATTCAAAAGCCTGCTGGTGAAATACTCCTAATCCCTGTGACTCTTTGTATGGTGGAGCTGGGAATTTCCTCGCTCTCTCTCCCCATGAGTAGCCCCATGACTGTTTTTCCTTTCATGAAGGGCTCTGTGCCTCATCCACAGCCCCAAGACCACCTTCTCTACATTCTTTTTCAATTTAAGGATTTTATTGCTTGGAGGGAGGAGGGGGGAAACACTAAGAATTACAACTAAGCACCCCACTGGGCACTCTGTCATTACTCCATCCTTGTGGAATATGCTTTCTTTTTTTTTTCCCCATGTACTTAATCATTTATTTAATGGACAGCAAATGGCATGTGAGGCTTCGAGGTGTGTGAGGAATGAAGCCCAACCTGCAAGACACTCTGGTAAGTCAATTGTTTACAGTAAGCACAGCAATCCACTAAATCCTTCTGAAGGCTCCTGAGGATCAGTTTGAGGCCAGTAAAATAGTCTGGATTTCTGTGTGTGGAGAAATACAGTTGCAAATACTCCTTCCTGTCTATGCCAAGCCTGAAATGCAGGCAGGTAACACCCTGAGAGAAAGCCAGTTCACTTTATAGCAAAGTGGATTCACACTCTGTTGAATATTAGACACACGCACAGACTGATCTCCCTCCCCTGGAAGTCCAGTTCTGTCCCACTTGGTGATCAATCTGTCTTCAAACAGCACAAAGTATCCTGTGTTTATTTTAGCAAAATGAACTCCAAATACAGAATTTAAACCTGTTCCTACAATGGTGTTTTAATCACCCCAAAATGCTGACAATAAATTTACATTTTAATTGGGGGGAATGAATGATGCATGATGGTGTAGTCCTTTCTGTGTAAGTAGTAGATGAACATGGATTGCAGGGATTTATCCTGACAGTACAAGGAAAAAGCAACCATTTAGGAAAGGGGCCACTCCAGACAGGCAGCAAAGAGTGAAAATGGTCCTGTGACAAGATAAATGTTGTATTATGATGCCTGAGAACGGAGTCCAGCTTCTCCCTGTCACAACAACACAACACTGGAAAATCATATCACTGGAAGTTTACCCTTCCTGAACACATTTGTGTTGTATATGTAGGAAAAAGTGATGGCAAAATGCAAAATATCTGCCATCCCCAGCGGGGACATGCAAACACCAAAGTGACTTTTGGTGTTGCAGACTCCCAGGATTTTGCCATGTTTTGGCAGCTCATCTGTCACAAGTGTCACTCATCCCCACATAAAACCACAGCGCTCCTCTGAGGAGGAGGAGGCAGGAGGAAGTCAGATTTTCTGGATGCAGAAGCCAATATGCAATTGTGAGTGCATGCAGACAGGAGTCTTGGAAAATGAAACCACTGAGGGACACACTGGACCTCCACTGGCTGCTTGATTTGTGACTGCTTTGGGGACATTTTACCTCAGGAGTTCTTAGCAGTAGGAGGGGGAACACATCATGACTGTGAAATAATTTGAGATTTCTCTACCACTTCTGCCTCTCAGAGCTTTGACCTTCAAAACAGTTTCTGTTTTCAAGCAAAAAGATGTGAAAGGCAAGAAAAAATATTAAAACCACCAAGGCAAAAAAAAAAACCAAAAACCAAAAAACAAACCCCAAAGAATTGTGTCTGATTGGCACCACCCTGTCTTTGTGTCTAACTAATTTGACTGAGTTCCTTGACTTTCATATTTTAGCTGTTTGCTTTGGCATGGTGATAGCAATTTCCTTCTTCAGCTGCAGTGGGGTGAGTGCTGCAGCCCTTCTTGGTGTGTTGCTGGAGGCATCACCCTCTCATATCCCTGTCTGAGGTGGGACAAGGATACCTTGGAGGTCAGGGAAGTGGCACTTGAGCCTCATGGTGAGGACACACTGTCACCTTGGCATGGACAAATGGATTTTGAGTACCTTGCTGGTGAATATAGGGGATCACAAGTTAAGGACAACTGTTTTAGTCTCTTCTTTCACCCTGCTTTACAAAAATGGAAGCCTTGACAGGTCTGATACTAACAGCATGTGTAGTTTCTGTTACCCAAAGCTGACTGAAACCAAAGAAATGAGAGATTTACTGCAGTATGGAAGGTTGGGAAGCATTTCAAAATAATTAAAAAATGTGAGTGAAAGCCAAAATTGGATGTTGCTGTTACTTTCACCTTTAATACAGTGAACTCAGCAAAAACAGAGCTCAGCACCACTGGACTCATCCCAGTTGTGACAGTCCTGTGCCAGGAGCACTGGTTTCTCCCCTTCTCAAGGTACACAACATAAAGCTGATGCATCTTTCCAGACAAGGTGTTCTGAGGAAGTTGTGAGGATGTTGTGAGTGTGTTGTATGGAAGATGGCCAGAATTTGGACACTGCTGCTACCTCATGGCCCATTAAAAATTATGTGCAATGGCAGCCATGCCTTACTGGCAAAACCAAACCTTTTATTTTGATATGTTACAAACAGACATAAGATCCTTTGCCAACAACTCTGTCCTAAAGCTCCACAATTAAACTCCAACCATGAGGACAGTTCAGGATTGAAGAGGTCTGAATACATCATAATTTAATAAAGTATTACAAAAGACTTCAGAGAGCTTTGTTATTCATTTCCACATGCATCAGCTCATTACCAACTTTAGAAGTTTTATTTGTGGATAGTCTTTACTGAGCATATAGCAGTTATCTATTTAAATTAAATGGCTACAAGAGACTATCCATTAACTTCATATAGGCCACTGAGCAGCCACCAGTAAAAATTTTAATCTGTTTTCTAGCCTTCTCTGAAGTCAAGCTCATGACCTTGAAGCAGATCAGTGCCTAGCCAGCTCCCTCAGTGAGAATCTGTGCTTGTTTCTCTTTTCCTCCTTGAATTTTCTCTGTGTGTTTGTGTGTGTGTGAGATCCTGGTGGCATTGAAGGGTTTTTAGTTTTAATTGGTTCAGCCAACAGAAGGTACACCTAATGTCCCTTTTGAACAGTTGCTGTCCTCGAGGCTGGCTGTGAAAACATACATGGAAAGAAAACTCCTGAAGCTTTTGATGATGGAAGTGGTGGGAGGTTTCAACATCTCTCTGCTCCTCCACAGACCTCAAGGTGATAAGTTACTTTTTGATCTCAGTCAGAGTCTTCCAGGCTTCTGCCACGAAGAAAGTAAAATAAAAACCCATCCACTTTGAGCTGCTGATGTATTTGCCTTTGTTTTGCTCTTTAACTGAAGCCTCCAGCAGCAGAGGGGAATGTTTGACTCACACCAGTGTGACTCTGCATTTCACACAGCACGGTCCATTTGGCTGCTGTGGCTTTGCTTGAAGCAGGTCATGGGGAAGAATCAAGCTCCTTCCTTCAGAGACAGTGAAATCCCTCCAGTCTGGGCAGGCTCAGCCAAAGGGAGAGGAGCCTGTCCGTCACCTTCTGTGCAGCTCCAAGTGTGGAGAGAGCCTGCAGGGGTCTCTGCAGCAGGACACTGCTGTAATGACCTTCACATCTCTTGATCCTGAAGTGCCTCAGAAGATCTCCAGATGAGCTGGGCTATCAACCCAAAAAGGTGGCATCGTCCAAACACTCCTGGAGCTCTCTCAGGCTGCTGCTGTGACCACTGCCCTGGGGAGCCTGTTCAGTGCCCAGCCACCCTCTGGGGGAAGAACTTTTTCTTGATATCCAACCTAACCCTCTCCTGACACAACTTCAGGCCGTTCCCTCAGGTGCTGTCACTGTCACCACAGAGCAGAGATCAGAGCCTGCCCCTGCTCTGCCCCTCAAAAGCAAGTTGTAATTGCAGCAGTCTCCCCTCAGCCTCCCCCTCTCCAGGCTGAACAGCTGTACCTGCCTGTGGAAGGGAGTTGGATAAAGTGATTTTTGAAGGTCCCTTCCAACACAAACCACTCAATGACTCTATAAATGACTCACACTTCCATGAGTAGGGAAGGAGTACAAGAATTAGATAAGCAGATAATAAGAGAATCTGAAAGAAAACAGAGTTTATAATGGAACCAGGCAAAAAAGGGTAATTAGGATGAGGTGAAAGGCATTTCAAATATCTGGGCTCATTAAGAGCAGGTGTTCTGAGGAGAGAGTGTGACCAAAACAACTGAAAAACTACAGGACACATTTCCAGCTATAAGGAAACTCTCAACAGAGTGAAACTGGAAGCACACAGATGTCCAAGATAATTACACTTATGGCTGAGAGAGACTGAAAGAAAATATTTGAGAATTTAACCAAACTGCCAGGTTGGTACAAATATGTTTCTTGTCTGGGGGATAAAACCCCGCATCTAAATCTTCCATGGAAGCACAAGCACAACCTAATATGAGTTATAATTCTTTCAATGAAGCCAAAGGGAGACATTTAAGGAGACAAAACTCATACCAGTTTTTGTGTGCTTGTGCTGCAGCAAAGCAGGAAGAGGCCTGAGGCATTTGACTTGTCACACATGGCACAGATATTACACCAAGCCAAAGGAAGATTATCATTAAAATAACACAAGAAAATGAAACATAGATTTGCTCACATTCTTTTGAGAAAGCTGAGTTTATTCCAGGATATTGCTTTAACTGGACAGAGGCAGCCCAACCAGCAGCCCCAGCTAAGCAGGGGCTCTCAGCCCTGTTCCTGGCAGTTGTGATGGGCCAGGCAGAGCCATTTCCAGCCCAGCACACCCCTGCAGGCACCCGGGCTGTCTCACTGCCACCTTTGCTGTCCTCATTCCAGTGAAAGGTGTCCCTGCCCGTGGCAGGGGGGTTGGAACTGGCTGATCTTTAAGGTCCTTTCCAACCCAAACCATTTTGTGATTCTTTTCTCTTCCCAGACAAACCCAGTGTTCTTCACCAGGGACCCCCTGCTCACGGGATGCTGCTCCACGCCTGCCCCAGATGTGCCACCCCCCATCTCCCTCCATCCTCCACCTCCCTGGGCTGTTACACCCTGGGAAAAAGGAGGGAGCATTAAATGAACTGTTCTGCTGGGACAGGTGCAAAATGTGCTGCTTTTATCTTTTCCCTTTCTGCAAAGATCAGGGAGCAATGCCAGGAACAGCCAGTGTCAGCCTTGCCCCGGGGGTGGGGTACTCCCTCTCCCTGATGTGTTTCTGGAGCTCAGCTGTGTCAGCTGCCCAGCAGGGTCATTCCTCACAGATCCTGGCACTGAGATCTCCTCCTGTTCTCTGTCTCTCAGTACTCAGAGTGGTGTGCACCTGTAGTGCAGGTGAGGAGCTGGGAGGTGGAGCTGCTGGGAAGTGACACAGGGTCAGCAGCGTGCCAGCTCACAGGGACACAGCTCAGCCTGACAAAATCAGATGCAAAATAACTCATTTGGCCAAAGATTACTGAGCAGATGAGGGAGGATGGGCTGGCTAGGCCTGGAGAGAAATCAGACATGAGAGTTGCACTGCATTTTGTATCCCATGGGGAGAGAGTTCTCATCCCAGAAGTTACTCATCACCCTCTCCCTGAATGTCTTTTTCAAGCAGTGACAAGAATGAGAGTGAACCAGAAAGAGAGACAAAGTTCTGTGGAAAGGGAAAAGGGGCACAGGGGTGGTCAGAGAGGGAAGCTGAGCCTCCAGGCTGCAAATGGAGCCCTCAGGAAATGGTTGCCCACAGAGGCAGGTCCTGCTGTTCTCTGTTGGTGGCAGTGCAGGTGGTTCCAGCAGGGACAGCAGGGATCAAGCGAGGGAAAGGGAAGGAAAAGCTCTGTGTGCTTAACAGGATTACCCTGCTCTGAGAAGGAGTTCCCCAGCTAAATAAACCCTGCCACGAGGCACGCTCATAGGGGTTTCTGCTGCCTTCTCCCAACTGCTGCTTCAGTTCTCACCTTGTCCAGTTTCCCAAATTTGCCAAACCTGTGGTGTTCTGGGAAAAGGCACAGCAGGCACAGGGAACCACAGCAGGCACGAGACAATGTGAAGAGTGAGCAGAGGCTGAAAGCAGCTACAGCACCCCACCATTCCTAAAATCCAGAGTGATTCCCTTGAGGCCTCTTAGGGGTGGGATTTACTTATTTTCAAACTGAAGATGCTGTTTGTCAATGCAAAGATGGTGCAGGCTGGGGACCATGCTCAGCTGATACCCTGCATTCCTGCTGGGACACAAGATGGAAACAGAGCTCCTCAGAGGCACAGCTGGGTTCAGGGTCACCTCCCTGCTCACAGAGGGTGTTGGAGCTCTTAGCTGGGCTGATATTATCCTGTGAAACAGGGAGTTGTATGGATACTGCACCGTACCTCTCTCCTCTTCCCCAGTTCCCCTCAATTTTTGTACCAGCACTTACAGGGAAGGAACTGCGTTGTCTAACCCAGATTTGCACTCTGAATAACAAGTGGAGCATTTCAATGAAGTCCAGGTGGGGAGGAGCAGAGCCTGAGCACTCCTGAGGTGCTCAAGAATTGGAAAAATCAGAGGAACAGAGCAGACAGAGCTCCTGAGATGCTCAGGAACTGGAAAATCAGAGTGCACAGTTTCTGGGAGCATGAACAGGATTACCTGGAGTGCTCAACAGCCACACACTGAGAGCTGCCTGCACTCTGTGGACCCCTGTAAGAGACTCCTGAACTTGAGTCTTTTCAACACTGTGGCTCTTTTCAGGCGGTGCCTGGAGGGGTTGTCCCAGCTCAGGTGTTATTCCACAGAAGTGCCAGACCCAGCTCTGATTCTGGACTGGGAGAAGGGGTGCTGCAGTGGTGTGAGGGTTCTGGGCTCCGGGAAGGACTCTCAAGGTTCCTTCCCAGGGGACCTGCTCCTTTGGTGTGTCACAGCTCAGCTGAGCCTGTACAAGGGACTCCTGTGGTAGAGGTCATGTCCTGCACTGTTAAAGCCCTCCCTGTACCAGGCCATGCAGGTTGCAGTGTGGACATCCTTTTAATGATGTTGGGGAATTTTCTCATCTCCACATCTCCCTTTTCTGCTGAGGCATTTGAGCTCTCCTATTTAATCCCCAATCAGAACTAAGGGGGCAGAAGACAGAAGACAGAACAGAAGTCTAAACATCCATTGTGTGAAAATGGATGGGTAGATAAACCATCTTGATATTGGGAGGGAAGAGAATGCAGGAAGAGAGAGAGGAAGGAGTTGTGCATATGAAGCTGTCAGATGAGCAGAAACCAAGAGGGATGGGAGAAGCAGGGAGCAAAAGTGGCTTTGTTGAGGGGAGCTGGTGAGAATCCTGGGAACAGGGAGGGGCAGGCAGGGGGTACAAAAGGAGCTTGTGGGGTGAAGGGATCCCTGCTGTGGGAAGCCAGGTAGGTCTGCAGCCAAGGGTGGCACACACAGACCTGTCCAAGACACACATGGGCAAATACCAGCCACTAGGGAGGAGCTTCAGTGTATGAAAGTCCCTTAGAGTTTTGCAGGGGAGCTCAATGAGAACCAAGGCTGGATCTTCCTCTTATTTTTGCAGGAATGTTCAGGTTCCTTTAAGATACAGACCCTGGTGCAGAGTAGTGGGAGGGCTGTTGCTTTTAGAAGCAGTTCCAACAGCACAGAGTCTGGTGTGGACAGCAGAAACTCAAGGACTAACACTGAGGGAGGGAATTTGGTGGGACAGATGGAGGCACTTCGAGTCCTGCAGGAGAGAAGTGTTGCAGTCTGTTGGGCTGAGATGGGGAGATGGGAAAGCCTTTGGCTCTGGGGCATCCTGCAGGGAATATTCAAGAGGATTGATGCCTTAAGGCATCAGGATAAGGTGAAGAAGGCCCTAGAAATTGTTTCCTCCAGGAAGGTGGCAAATTTATGGAAGGGTCACTCCGTCCGCGAGCTGTCCTTGCTTTTCCGTGCCAATATTGGAAGGATCGTTGCACAACCTTGTCCCCAGGCCCTGCTCCCTTACCCTGGCCTCTCCAAGCCCCTGGCATGGCAGGCTGGTGGGGAGGCAGCTGGCCCAGCCCCTGTTCCACACAGCAGGGCACTTTCCAGTCAGACAAGCCCCAACCCGATAGCACCCAACGCTTTCACTCTGCGAATTACTCACAGCATTTCCTGTAAACACCAGCAAGCACCTATGGGCTGTGAGCAGGGAAACACAGTGACATTATAAAATGCCTTCTCAAAGGGCAGCCCTGCCTCCTTTTTTTCCATTATTTGCCCGTTTCCATGTTTGGGAGAGTTAGAAGTTGGAGCAGGGAGTGGAGTGTGGGGAAATCCAAGGTCGCTTTGGAGGAGGGCAAGTTTATCAGAACCTCAGGACAGTACTTTCCAAAGCTGTCCAAAACCTTGGCATGGAGCATTTCTTTCCCTAGAAAACTTTGGATAAGAAAACATGAGGGGTGCTCTGATTGCTTACCAGTTTCCCATCCAGCTTCTGTACACACTGTGCCTGACGAAAAATTGCTTGTGGTCTAAATGTCAGGATAGAAAGCAAAGCCTGAAGAGGACATACAGGCAAACAGAGCTGCAACCTAAATAAAATATTACCAATCTCCATTCTTGAAAGTTGCCCAAATTGTGACACTGGATTGAAAAATGACTTAAGTATTTTGCTTTGAAAAGGAATGAGAAAACAGGCAAAGAAAGAAACCTCAGCCTCCCGTGAGGTCTATTTGTCTTCTGATAAATTTGTCTTCAGGTTCACTGGGGAGGGGCTCAGCCATCTCCCTAGGACTGTGACATGTAGAAACAGCATAAAAATTGACGTCTGGGATTGCCATGTGACTGCAAATATCCAGGCATTCAGAAAGCAACAAACATCACAAGATTCAGGATTCATCATAAGAGCGAGGAACCATCACATAATTTGCCACTAGCACAAAGCAAAGCTGACTGACAGTGTCACCTTACACTGGCATAAACTAATGAATTGCTGTGAAAACAGGCTCCAAGGACTTCTGAAAGTCGAGCTCGTTTTCCCCTTGTTTGTTTTATGGTGTCCTCAGTCAGGACAAGGGGAGTCACCTTGCCAGGAGGTTTATGAAGACCTGTTCTTTTCCCTCAAGGGCTCACAGTCCAGTGTGTGTGACAGGGTCCAGTAAAGGGACTGATGGGACCAAAGCAATGAGCCACAAAGATATGTAAAGACTATACATAAATTATTGCTCTGGACTGGATGGAGAAAAAGACAAAACAATTATCTGCATGATGCACTATCACAAAAAAATGTGAAAGTTAAATAGACACAGGTAGCTAATTCAGCCTGGCAAGTTCTGGGGCTGTGCCAGAAGGATTGGTGCCATCTGGTCCATGGCCATGATGGAGGTTTTGATTAGAGGAGGATCACTGATGGATGGATCATGCCAGGGCAGATGCAGGGCAGGCAGAAGGGGCAGGAGCAGGGAGACACTGCAAGACACGGTCAGGTGGCAGCGCTTTTGGGATTATTTTGGAATTAAATATCCAAGGCTTAATTTTATTGCAGATTTCTGAGCCCGTTTCCACTGAATTCCCTCCAATGAGTTCTATCCTTTTCTAAGAACAGTCCAAACCCTCTTTCTGCTGCCCATCACAAGGGAGTGTGGTGGTCTCTTATAAGAGTCCCAATACTCTTTTTCAGACCACAGCAATTTGAGACTATCCCAGGGGGATTTTCTGATACTCTGCTCCTGCAGATTAACATGGAAAAGGGGAAGAGACTCCTCTAGTAGAGAGGAAAACTAGTTAATCTGTATTTGTAAACCTCCAACAACCTGAATCTGTTCTGACTCAGCAGGATCAAAATATCTGTATTTGGGCAGGTTGGATTCTCAGCCCAAACCTCCCACTTCCTCTCCAAAACCACTGTGCTCCCACAGGCCAGGTTTTGTGGGGATGTTTCCCTTGCTCTCAGTGTCATCTGAAAGCCTCACCCAGGTTACACATTGACCCTTGGTGTCATGCCCAGTGAGCAGAACACTGCAAACAGGCAGGCACTGATCCACCTCCCCAGGGAGGCCATCAGCTCTCTCAGGCTCTGATGGACAACTCTGAGAAGATTTCTGACCCCCTACCATCAAAGGTTCCAGGGGAGATGGAAAAGCAAGGTTCTGGATCATCATCCAGCCAGCAGAGAATCATAGGTTATTTTAGGTTGTGAGGGACCTTAAAGATCATCTTGTTCCAACCCTGTGCCATGGGCAGGGACACATCCCACTAACACAGGCTAATCAAAGCCCTGTCCAGCCTGGCCTTGGACACCTCCAGGGAAGGGTTCCTTGGTCTTTTCCTGGTATCCCAGCTGTCCCAGCCTTCATGAAAATGTTTCCTCAGAGTGTGCCAGGACAAGCTGGAGGATGAAGAGCTCATTAAAAAAAAACTTGGAGGAGTTTTGTGCCACTTCCCATTTCAGTGGAGGACATCAGGAAACTGAGAAGGGAGCAGGCAGCTGCAGGGGTGAGCCCAGCACTGTCCATGCCCTCAGTGACAGATACCATCCTGCAGGATCAAACATCCCACAGACCTGGGGGGTTCTGGAGGTCCATGGACAGCCCCCAGCAGAGTGAGGGGACGAGGCAGGGTCAGGATCCACTCAGGAGCAGGAGACAAGGCTGAGGGCAGGGCTGGAGACAGGATGCCTACAGCACAGACCTCAGGGCCATCCAAGAGACAGGGCTGGAGAGAGCCACACCTAAACCTTAGGCCAGCAGGAGACTGGAAGCCCCAGGTGGGGCTGAAATGAGGCTCCAGAACCCATGGCCAGGGTGTGGGGGGAAGCTCCTGGTGAGACTGGTCAGGGCTGTCAAGGATTATTAAGAGCCCTGTGCTGGTTTGGGCTGGGGTAGAGTTAATTTTCTCTGCAGTGGCTGGTGTGGGGCTGTGTTTTGGGTTTGTCTGGAAGCAGTGGTGATGGCACAGGGGCGTTTTAGCTGTGGCTGAGCAGCTCTCACACAGAGCCCAGGCCTTTCCTGTCCTTCAGCCCAGCCAGGGGCTGGGGGTGCACAGGGAGAGAGGAGGGGACACAGCCAGGGATGCCCCACAGCACCTGGGGCCATGCTCACAGAGAACTGGGGGGAGGAGGAGGAAGGGGGAGACGTTTGAAGGGATTAATTTGTCTTCCCAAGTCACTGTTACCTGTGATGAAATCCTGCTGTCCTGGGGGTGGCTGAACACCTGCCCATGACAAGTGGGGAATGAATTCCGTGTTTTACTTTTCTGAAATGCACAGCTTTTGCTTTAACTGTTAGAATGCCTTTATCTCAACCCAATTTTTTTCACTTTTACCCTTCCAATTCTCTCCCCACCCCAGTAGTGAGTAATTGAGGCAGCTGTGTGGGGCTGAGCTGCTGGCTGGGGTTAAACAATGAGAGACCCTCAGGACTCTGACAGATGAAAAGACCACAGGAACAGGGGTCCATGTTCACCTGCAGCCTTGCCTGCATGAGGCACCTCTGCAGAGTGGTCTCTTGTGCAATGCCTGCCCTCACACCAGAGAAATCTTGCTCGTGCAGCTGACCTACGTTCTTCAGAATCAGCTCCTTATAGCACGAAATACACCCCTAAAAACAATGTTTGTGGAGGTGCAGAGTCCAGAGTTAGGAAATGCTGTGATTAAGGCCACCTGTGCAGCCTTTCTTCATCACCCTTGTGTGTCTGTGTTGGGAAACACTCTCTAATTGCCTGCTCCACAGTGTCTTACTCACTCAGCTCACCAGGTGGGCAGTGCTCTGCTCTTTGGTCTCTGACCAGTTCCCTACCCACTGACACTGGGCTTTGTGTGTCAGAAAATGATTATTTCACAGCTTTTCCCAAACTCTCCATCATTAATGTATCAGGGCATGTGCAGTGGGTGTTTGTCCAGCTTCACAAAAGTCAATTTAAAGGTGGGAAACCATCAAGAGAAAAAATGAATGAATATTCCATTTTTGGCACTCGGACTGGGAGTGTGAAACTCTCAGAGCCTGAGACTTCCCAGTGCTCAGCATCTTTAAGGACAGAAACCACCAAATTCAGCTGAATAAAAAAAAAAACTAACCCCACAGCATGTCTGCTGGTCAAATCCCAGTGCTTCCACTTGTAGCCAAACCAAATGAACAGCTGATTACTTCTGGGTTTCAGCCACTTTTTATCATCTTAAATAGAGCTTTGCAGAATAGGTTGCAACAGAGTTCTGTTACTAAAACATGTTCCTGGACAAAAGGTGTTTGACATTCAGACTGCTTCCTTCAAGGGAATTAATGCACTTATATGTAATTTAAGATACATGTTAGGTACACTGAAAGATATGTATCTAGCATGTATCTTAAATTACGTATATGTATATGTATATATAATACATAGACATATACGTATACATAAGTATGTGTATATTTACATTTTATGTATTTCATACGTCTTGGGTACTGAGCCATACACAACCAAAAAAATGAAATTACACAGCCTTTTTCAGGAGACTGTTGGCTGTGTCCAGGAGTGCTATTTTCTCAGGGCATTACATGCTTTTCTTTATGCTTCCTGCTGGCTTGACCTGGAGCTGGGAAGAAGAATGAGAGGTCAGCAAACATCTTTGTTTCAGCCTCATCTTCCTCTCCCTCTTAGCTCCCTGGCTGCTCTCTCCTGCAATGAGCCAAAGTCCTCACCATTCCAGACATCCTTTCCTGAGCCAGACCCATCAGCCTTGGAGCTGGCTGCTCTGACTCTCTCTGCCACCTAAGGCCTCACAAGCTGAGTAACAGCCTCTCAATTCACCAGGCACAACAACGCTGCCTGCCCTCAATTGCTCTGCCAGGCACCAGCCTTTGCCCCATGCCTAAATCCTGTCTTCATCCAGCTCCTTTGAATAAGGAGACAAGCCAGCCTTTCTGTAATCACTGGGCCCTGTCACCCTTGTGCCACTGAAGGTCCTCCCAGTAGAAATCACTGCTTCCTTGGGTAACCTCTGTAGGCTTGGTCCTCACCCATCCTCAGGCTTTTCTCTCCAAATCTCAGGGGAAACCTCAGCTCTATCCCAGTGATCCCATCTCCACTCCCTCCCTAGACATGCCCTCCTCCATCCTTTCTCAGAGTCAGACCAGTCGTTCTGCCTTGCTTCCATGAGCTGTCCTCCCAATCCCTGTGTTCTTTCCTGCCCTGCTCATGTTCCTAATCTCCCCTGCAGTCTCCCAGGCCTCACTCTGTTTTCTTTACAGATCTCACCATCTTCTTGTCCAGTTTCCTCTCTTCAGCCTTCTGGCCTTCTCTTTACTAGAGAAGGTTCACAATTTGAGTGAATTTTCCACAAAAGGGGGGAAAACCACACCCCATAAGCCAGGTGTGTACTCATGCATGATGTTACATACCACCCAGGCAGTGATGTGATGAGCTGACAGTGTCTTTGAAATTATTCACATATTTCTGAAAAACTGGACAAGATCAGGCAGCTAAACTCACACAAACTGTACACAAAGCAAATGCTCTTCCCTTTACTCAGACACCTTTTTCAGCTTAGGAAGGAAATACTAGGTCTGAATGTGCACAGGACAGGCTACAGGTAGGTGTTCTGTGGTTTTTGTTGTTCACAGGAGCAGATAGATTTGCATTAAGGGCAGACACAAAGGTAGACTGAGTAGACAGATTAGGTACAATCAGATCAGGTGATGTAGGAATGCCCCCTTTTTTTTCCCCAGTTCATTATCCATTTAAATGAACATTTGACTAAAAAAACATGAAAACACCAGCAATTCTCCTTTGCTGGGAGTGTGAAGCTGGAGCACAACCAGCTCCTAGGCTCTCTAGAACGAGGGTGACCAGAGGTGAAAGACAGAAGAGCTGAAGAAGTTTCTTGGCTGATCTTTATCAATCAGCCCAGCATCATTTGGCATAGCTAATTCCACCCACCACAGGTTTGTTTTGAAAGCAAGATGATGCCATTCCTTGTTGTGGATGCACTGTTTAGGCATGTTAGGGTATTGCCTAAGCTCAGCAGGAAAGGGAATAGCATTGCTAAGGGCAGGTGATATCATTCCTGACTGAGAGCGAGGACACGTCTTTCCCAGCACCCGTGGGGAGTAGAAACACTGACAGCAATAAGCAGGGAGGAAAAGAGGAATTGTGTGGTGGTGGTCCTCATTCAACAGTTCCCAAAACATGCCCAGTCTCCAGCTCATGAGTAGCCTCTGATTAAGGTTTAGCTCATGAGAAGCCCCTTTGGGTTCGGGTCAGCACTAAATCATGGCCATAATCATGTGCAAATACAAGGTGGAAACCCTGTCCTGAAGCTCACCAGGCTCCCAGCAGGGATCCAGCTGTCTGCCACAGAGATGGGGATGAGAAGGAGTAGACTGACTGCCAAACAGTCACAATTTATTTTTGTACAGTGCCCCAATTTGTGACAGAATGCAATTACGTATTCAGTGTGTCAAAGAGGCAAAATCCTTCAAGGCAAACAAGATCTTCTTTTTCCCAACTGAAACATAGCTGTTGTAGCAAGGCTCAATTACCTGTTTCTTCAAAGAATACCATGCCACCAAATGACAACCAGCCACTTGAATTTGGGGTTCCCATACCACAGCAGGAAGAGGAAAAAGGCAGAGTTAATACCATAAGTTTCACAGGCTGGACCCCAACAGCTGATCCAGAGATTTTCCTAGTAACAGTAGATGAGAAGTGATCTTCAAATAAGAAAAAGGAGAGAGAAAAGAAAATTCCAATTTTCTTTGAAAGCATCTGNACAGAAAAAAGCCCTTCATGCTTCAGAAGTTGCTAATTGAGACTCCTAGCAGTCATTTAAGGAAATCCCTCCGTGCTGCTGAATAACCTTTGAGGAGGAAAGCAGTGGCTGGCTGAGCTTTCTGACGTGCCCTGGTACGTCACTGGGAGAGCAGCAGGATTCACAGGAACAGCAGAGCCCCAGAGCTTTGGGAACTCCTTTCACTGCATCCTCTCCCAGAACTGGGTGAAAGCAGGACAAAGCCCATGGAAAGGATGCAGAAAACAGCTGATAAGAGAGAGGAGGGGGAGCTTTTGATTTCCTAGAGCTTTTGAACACGACCATCTGGGCTCTCCCTCCCCCTGTCCTCATCCCTAGGGACTTCTTTCCCTGGATTGAAATGTGGGCCAGCAGCAGGAGGGCAGGAAGAGGGGCACAGCAGCTGAAACCTCTGTGCTGCTCCAAGGGAAATGTGGTGGTGTGCTTTAGACAGCAACTGTCCTGACATTTCCCTCCCTTAATGGTGCTGGCTCTTTAGGAGGGCAGGTGTGGGGATGTGGATTCCTGCTGAGGGCCTTAGGAAGCAGCCTTTGTGTGCACTTGGGAGGACACAAAGCAGGAGGATCTTGTTGAACTCATCAGGCCAGGTGTTGGTTGGTTCCACAGAAAGGCTTTCAAGTGTCTGGACTCAACATTCCCAGAACCTGTTTTAGCCAGGACCTCCCCCACTATAATCTACTCTACCCTGACCTTCACTCATTCGATAACATTATTTGTACACCTTGGTTGAACACCTCTGGTGAACAGAATTCTCACTGGCCAGGAAAACATTGTGTCATTCAACCTTGGCAATTTCCAGCCTGGGAAGGGGCTGCCCAGGGAGGTTTGGAGTCCCCATCCCTGGAGGTGTCCAGGGAATGACTGGGCATGGCACTCAGTGCTCTGGGCTGGGTGACAAAGTGGTGATCGAGCACAGGTTGGACTCTGTGATCTCAGAGGTCTTTTCCAACCTATTGATTCTGTGATCCTGTGATCTATGGCAAGGATGGCTTTTTAAAGAAAGGTAACCTTTCTGGCTTATCTGCAGCTTGAACTCATGTGCTGCTGTTGTTCTTGTTGCCATAACAAAAAAGAGCTCTTGGTTTTTTAATGTGCTGTTCTTGGTGAGCCTTTTGCCAGAATAAACCTGTGAGGTGCGAGTCCCACAAACCTCAAACCTTTTTATTTATTTTAATAGCAAGGAGTTCACCACAATGAGCTGTCCATGTTTCTGTCTCCTTTCTTATGTTGCTGTGCCTTCTCTTTCACAGGAGCAACTCATGCAAATTGTTTTCTTGAATAAAAGAATCACCATCAAGCATTTTGAAAGCAGCAAATTGTAGCACCTCTAGGCAGCCTGAAACCCTCCCACCTGTCAGATTTCTTATTTTTTATAGGCCTGTGTAACACACAGTGCAACCTTGAGCCCAGTACCTCTGCTTAATGACGCCAGTCTCAATCACAGGCCTAAATTATCAGGTGTTTGGCACAAAGTATCCAAAGCATAACCTTGAAACATAAGTTGTAAACTTGCAGAATTTAACTAACTCAAACAGCTTGTAATCAAAAACGTAGGGGAAAGGTGAATAAAGAAAGCAAAAAGTTTCAGTTACTCTTTGATATTCTTAGATATTCTTTCACTTCTTCTTTTTAGAATTTCCACAGGATTATTTATTCAGCACCTAGAGCATAAGACTTTACCTTTTAAAAGTGTGAATAAACAGTTTTCCCCCAGTCTGATGACCAAGAAAAAAAAGTGGAGGAAAGTGTTCAGACCCCATTGCGTTTTCAATTTTCCTGCAACACAGTAAACCAGAAGAATTGCTGGATGCTGGACATCAATATTGCACCTGTCCCAGGTAAAACACTTCTCTTTTATGGCACAAAGGAAGTGAAGAACTCATTTCCTGGGATGCTTGAAGAGCAGATGTGCTCCCTTATCTGCAGTCCATAATTTATCTGGGGTGCAGGAGATCTGATATTTTCCCTTTCTCCATGCAAAGGAGTTTGACCCTGCACCTTGTGTCCTTTAGATGACTGTCCTGAACGTATGAGATGACAGCCAGGAGCAAAGGGCACAAGTAGGGCACAGCTCAGTTTCTCCTGCTGACGTCTCACTTGGCATGACAACTTAAAACCTCCACTGAATTGAAGATGAGGGTTCCCATCCCCTGTGCCACGAAGTGTTCCTCTGTCAGGAGGGTGGGATTTCATCCCTGTCCCTCTCAACACGGAATGGAGCCCCAGTTCAAGTCTGCTCTCCACCCTGCTCAGCCTCCAGGCTTTTTAGCTGCAAAGCTGTTTGGGTTTATACTTAGAGCTCAGCTCAGACCCGAGCCATGTAGTTGGGCTTCTCTTTGAGGGTGTAAATGCCTGGTTTAGTACTGAGGGTTTGCCCTAATATTCCCATTTTGTTGACACAGCTACACCTCTGACGAACCTGGAGTTCCCCCAGAGGCTTCCCACACAGCAATACAGAATCATAAAATGATAGAATTGTTTAGGTTGAAAAAGACCTTTAAGGTCATTGAATCCAACTATTAACCCAGCACCACTAAAGGTCACCACTAAACCAAGCTCCCAAGCACCAAACCACTCATCTTTTAAATACCTTCAGAGATGGTTGACTCCACCACTACCTTGGGCAACCCTTTCCAATGCTTCAGAACCCTTTTCATGGCAAAATTTTTCATAATATCCAATCTAAGTTTGGGATGCTCAGCAGAACAAACGCAGAATCTGAATTTTTGAGGATTTCTGTATGCATCCAGTAAGAACCAACAATGTAGCTTGTGCTGTTGGATGATGCATCAGTCGTTCTTGACTTTTATTTCAGTTCCACTGAATGTCTGTATTTTTGCAGAAAGTTTAAAATATCCATATAGCTGGCAACAACAGGAATTTTGAAAAGAAGCAGGTTATCTGGGCTTTGGGAACGTTTTCCAAATCTTTCTGCTCATCATGGAGTCAGAAGAGTCATAATCTCTGTGTTTTGGAGTCAGATTACTCTGCTGGTGGCTCACAGGCTCCCAAATTGCCCAGAACAGACTTTGTGCACTACTGTACTGTAACTCTGTCTCACATGCACTGTGATTTACAGCAGGTCCCAAGACACAAGATGAAAGCCCCTGGTGAGCCAGAGAGTCTCACTGCACCCCCTGCTCTGTGAACTGACATTTTAACCTGGCTTGAGAAAAACCCACCACCGAGGAGAAGATGGAAAACACCACCAGCACCGCAGCCTGAAATGAAACAAACCCTGCAGACTCTCAGTGAAAATGCAGTGGGAGCTGCTCTGATCCCTTTGCCCCTTCTGTAGGACTGTGCTGGAGCTGGAGAGCTTTATCTGAGCATCTGAGCTGTGGCTGGGAGAGCAGGGCCCTCTGAGGTGCTGACTAAGGCTCGGGTTCAGTAACAAGCAATGACGTGACCATTTCTGTGCCAAAGCTACAACAAACACAGGGTCAGAAGCTGGTGAAGAAGCTGGCAGGACCACACCAGACCATTTAAAGTGGTCTGCTGGTACACACCTGAAGCATATTACAAGCTGAAAATTTTTGCCCACTTAAGAATTTCGAGTCACCACACCCAGGAATGTGTTAATACTGTTGTAATTAGGGGTGGGACAACTGGTTCAGATAAAATAAAAAACAACCTGAAACTACACCCAAAACTTTAATGATCCTCTTTCATCCTGCCTTGTGTTGTTTCAATCTCTTTTTTTCTCCTCCACGCACCTTTCCAGTTTTGAACAAAGAGGAAGCAGGAATCCTGACAATAGCAGAGCAGGCTTCTCTCATTTCAGTGACCAAAACCAGCAAGTATTGCAAATCTCATAAAAGGTCAGGATCCTAAATCTCCAGCATGTTGTACACAAATGATCTGTGCTCTGTAAAATCTCTCCTAGACACAAATTTTTTAGCCTCCCTCCAGATTTCAACCAAAGAAAGGTAATTGCCATTCTCTGCTTGTATTTGTGAGCACCTGATGTTTGCAGTTTAAATGATCACATGTTTCTGATGGCTGGCTGCAACAGCCTGGAAAACACCTTTCTTCCCAAGATCATTTCCCTGCCCCACTTCCTCACATGGGGGAATACAAATCAAGAGAGGATGTGGGGCTGGAAGACCTGCATATTTCTTTGTTTTTTTCTCTTGCTTCTCCACTCAAGCTGGTTATTGGATGTAGAATAAAGGAAGAAATCCTTCCTGCTACCCTGAAAGTGAGACTGGAGAGAGGACAGGGCTCCTTCCTTGTAGCCAGGTGGGGGTTGGTCTCTTCGTCCAGACAGCAAGTGACGCAAAGGAGAAAAAGGGAAATACAATTTGGATATTAGGAAAAGGTTTTTTACAGAAAGGGTGATAAAGTACTGCAATGCTCTGCCCAGGGAGGTGGTAGAGTCACCATCCCTGGATGTGTTTAAAGGAAGACTGGATGTGGCACTCGGTGCCATGGTTTAGTTGAGGTGTTAGGGCTGGGTTGGACTCAATGATCTTGAAGGTCTCTTCCAACCCAGTGATTTTGTGATTCCCTTTCCTGTAGCATGGAGCACCATCCACCTCCCAGGATTCCCACTGGGACTGAAGACTTGCCATCTTTCTCCTGCCTTTCTGGAAGCTCAGAGCATTTTTGGCTCCTGAGCTGAGGTGTTTTCATCTGCCAGAGCATGGATTTGTGGAGATGTGAGGAGGGAAGGGCTGTCTTGGGACTGTTTAGTGGTCCCCATGGCCAATAATTTATTATTCATTTGTGTACAAATCATGTCTAATCTTTCCAGGTGTCTCTGTGAGACTTAGCCATGAAAAGAAAAACAAATGGTGGCAGAAAAATTAAGATAATGTTGAGACGACTAAAGGAATCATATTTTTATGATTTATGACATAGCCCTGAAAGGTTAACTTTTTTTTCTTTTTGTTTCTTAAACCACTTGTTTGTTTTACCTTGACATTATCAGGAGTGCTCCAGGTTCCTCTTTACATTTTGTTAGTGGTCAGCCTGCAAAAAAACCTTCAAGGAACTTGGCTTGAGACAGCTCCCAAGGGCTTCAACAGCAGCAACAAAGGAGCTGAATCCTTCCCACATGGGCCAGGTTCGTTTGTCCTTTTGCCCCAGCTGTTTCTGCTGCTTGAGTTAATTTGACTATGTTAATTAAAGTATAGTAAACTTTAGCCCGACTGAAAATGACTTCCCTTTCAGTTAGGTGGCATTTCTTTAATGGTAAAGTGTCCTCAGCTTCCTATGTTTCTTTTGTGGTCTGTACTCTTTAAACAAATAAATTCAGGACAACAAAACCCATGCAGGAAGCAAGCCATTTGCTAATAAGGAAACTACTGTGAAGCACCTTTTGGATTAAAGGAAACTTTCTGGACTTGGTCAGGAACTCATAAAAAAGCAAAGCGCCTTTTTCACCCTCCTTGAGCAAAATTTCCTCCCTTTCCCCCCAGCTCAACCACAGGCACAAACCTCAGTAAGAATCACCTTCCAGGTTCCAACAGAGTATTTGTTAAGAAAATAGATTTATATTTGGAGAAAAAAATGTGGAAAACTCCACATACAGTTTACAAGTTTCAGACACTAAAAGTATGAAGTCCTGTGTTATGGGGAGCCACACCTGAGGGCTGGAAATGGGGTGGGGGCAGTAGCACAGTCACTGACCCCAGCCCTGCATCCCCACCTTGAAGGTCTCTGATGAGCTTCACGTGGCTTTGATCCCCATATAGGCCATTCACTTATGATTTGGACTCCTTGATCCTCATGAGTCCCTTCCAGCTCAGAATATTCTGTGATTCTGGGATCTGATACCCCAATTTGGGAAGCAAAGAGCACAAGTGGCCCATGGCCACACCAAGTACCTACATTTCTGGCTCTTCCCCACACCGCCCTGAAAGCCTCCATCCTCTGAGGTCTGAGAGCACCTGGCTTTTGGCAGGGAGGGCTCCCTGAGTGAGAGGGCTCCTGAGTTCCCCAGGCACCAAGTCAGCTCCTCCAGCAGGCACTCAGTTTCCAGAACTCCTCAATTCCCACCTCTCACTGCCCGCTCTTTCCCCCTTTAATTTTCCTCCCTCTCTCACACGCCATGACCTTGGTGGCAGAATGAACACGCTTAATCAAAAAAGGCAAGGAAAACTCGTGCAGCCCTGTGCCACCACCACCTGTAAGCTGCCCTGAATTCATTACCTGCACGGTGCCAGACAGTGACGTTCCCAGGCACCCTGAGCGAAGTGCAAACACTACCTCACACCAAAGGCATGTGCGTAGGAACAAAAAAACAACAACAGCATTCCTGTGCCCATTACTTCAGTCTTGCAGACTTACTTTTTGTTTTTTGTTTTTTTTTTTTTTTTGTAAATGTTATTTTGCCTCAACATGGGCACTAGGGGCATGCTCTGGATTTATTTCATTATTTCTTCAGATATGCATGAAGCTTGTTGGTGCTTCCAAAGCTCTTCACAGAGTTTAAAACAGCTGGACAGCTCTGCAGTTTCATAAACAAGGCTCCTTGTTGGTTTAAAAGCTAGGAAATATTAGAAGATGGCAAAAACCAGATCATCTCCTTGCCTTCCAGCTTCTGAGCTCTTGAGGTGTGTGCTATCAAATTTCTGAACTTCCCAGTCACAGTCACAAGGGCTGGAAACTCGTGTAGCTTTTGTTTTGATCCTGCAGCTCCCCCCTCTTGGGTGGCACAGCTGCAGGTGGCTCTTGCTCTGTGAAGGGATTGCATGAAAGTTTTAAACACAGGTAGCTTTTAAAACACCAACCAAGGCAGTAGCTGCTACATGCTTGGCCAGGTTTCAGGAAGATTATTTTCTCAGCTTATCTGCAGGAATGTGTGCCTCACTCACGGAGGCAGCTACTGGTTTTCCAGAGTCAGGGGCATTCAGCAGTAAAATGGCACCAAGAAACAGCCACTTTCCAGCTCCCCTGTCCTCATCTGCCCTTTGCAGAGAGTGTCAACTTTCTGTTGTTTAAAAAGCCAGAGGTGCATTGGGTAGATTTTCTGGACTGCATTTAAGCTGTTCATACTGGGGTATCTGGTGACAATCCCCATTGCGAAACAGGCCACCACCACAAACAGCTCAGAAGCAGAAAAAGTTTTGAGCTGTGCTGAAGTTTGGACAGTCCTTTGGGCAGATGGGCCACATCTGAGCAGCCCATGCAGCTCATCTGTTCCATTCTCAGCATCCTCAAGGGCTGCCTGGGAGGTGGCCAATAATATCCCACCTATGAAGAGCCCAGATTTATAGCCTGGACTAAATCAGCCTGGAATGAGGGATTTGGTATCACATTTCCATTCCTGGGGCACTCAGACACTGTGCTTGCTACTGTTTAGGTTTTGGTAGTTTCAGGTTCAGAGCAGTAATAAATTTAAAGGGAAAAGGTCACACTTTAATTATAAAAATACCCGGTTTTTTGCTTCACAGATCTCGCTTTTTTTCCTCTTCCTGACATATCAGTCATTCAGGGACTGTATTTTACCACGTCTCTCTGCTATTTCCCAAGCCAAGGTTTGGTCAATGAAACATTAGATCATAATGAAACAGCAGCAGTTATGTGCTCAGAAATGCAAGGAGCCCTTTTTACTATGGTTTTGCTCTTATCCGATTTCAAAGGTTCACTGGAAGACTTGTGAAACTAACCCACTCAAAGTGTGAATCAAAAGCTTGGTCTGTGCCCATGAGCTGTGCTGGAGAAGGAAATCTGTCTGTCCTCTGTGCTGAGTCAAGCTCTTAACCCACCCCAAACACATGTACAGGGAATTTACAGAGCACCCACTTCTTACCACGTCTGGCCTTGCTCCTGCCAGTCTGACACAGATCCCGGCTTCCACCCCCTCTCCTCTGCACCTCCCATTTGTTTTTCTCCCGCTCCCCTTTGCACTCTTGCTCTGCTGGAGTGGGAAATTCTGCAAGACAGAGGCAGCCCAATGCCCACAAACTTCCAAAGTGTCAGCACTGGGCTCCTGCACTTTCCTGAGCTCCAGAGGCTTCCCAATTTCTCTGCAAACCCCACAATTCTAGTCACTGCAATCAATTCACTTCTCCCCAGTGTCTGGCAAAGGAGAGCCCATCACTCAAATACTCTCTCAGCCTGGGACCCTCTGATCTGCCTGCAACAATCAACACCTTTCTCTGGGACTTCCACTTGACAGCTGTTGTCCAAAACCTGAGGTTGGGATCAATAATGGGATTTGTGGCCTGCAAACCACTGATCTGGATGCAGTTGCCTTGATAGAAATAAATCTTTAAAAAAGTGATAATTATAACTGGTCATCAAACCTCCACACTTCCTACAACTGGATTTAAAAAACACAACAAAACAAAACAAACAGAACACTTCTTTTGGCCCAAACCATCAGTTGTGCAAAAAGTGCTTTGTTATTACCAACACTTTCCTGAAAGGTCAACATTCAGGGTTATGATTTTCTGTGCTTGATTGAAAACCCCCAAAGCAAAATATGTTCTTTTCAAGAGTTCTCCATGGGGAAAAATGTAAAAAAAAAAAAGCCCTAATTTTATTTTTTTCCCTTCTCTTTCTTTTGCATCAGATGAGTTCCACACACTGTCTAATAAGGTCAGGTCTTGGGGTGAAATTATTTGATGTAGGGAAGGCAAAGGCAGATCTCCTGTTTTGTTTCCTACCAAGGGACACTCTGTACTGGGAGCAGACCACCACGTGTACATACAAGAACTTGAGCAATGAACAGTCAGAGCTGAAAAAAATGTTTTTTGAACATGACAAGTAATAAAAGCAGAGATGGGAGAGATAAGTATCATTTACATATTTAAATACTTACAAACTTGACTCTGGTTGACAAATTATATTTTAAAAATGATTGAGGGAGAGAAACATTTTGAAAGGCGTTGATATTTTAAAAGTTAGGTAATGTGTTAATTTTAGAATAGAGCTGTTGTTTCATACTGTGGACATGTTAAATAGGAAAGATGTAGGGAAAATCTTTGCCCTGAAGATGAAACAGTCTTTGGTCTGAGCTTGCCTTTTGCTGACTCAGAATGAAGTAGTGTGTGTGTGAAGGGATCACACTGGAGGAAAATAAAACCAAACCCTCAAACGTTTCACAGCAGAGTTTTGCTCTTGTTATTTTTTCTTTATTGCAGTTCGGCTACCAGATCAAGGACTTATTACTTACACGTTATTTATCCTTTTGCAATTAATGGGTATGAGCTTTATTAGTGACCTCTTGCATCACCACCACCACCACAAGCTTTCATATTCAAAGTGTGTCCGAGGGCCCAAGCAGGCAGAAAGGGAACAAGTTGTTTGTTGTAGCAACAGCTCTTTCATTTTTGCCGGGAAAACTCCTCGTGGCCTCCAGACACTTTATAAACGGGAGCAACCGCTTTGGAGAAGGGGAAGATGCTGATTCAGTTTCCTCCCCCCAGAGAATGAAAGGGTGAAAATATCCCGTGGTCATATGGGGAAAACACTAAATTAAACATCTTAAATGTCCGTTCAATTAGGCTTGAAGGAAGGTAGCTTGGTATTCGAGGATAATGGGAGTTATTTACAAGGGATTGTCAGTTGTATAAATATTCCCAGGCTGCTATCTGACCGTTCCCATTAATCACTCGGTACTTCAGTTAATTTTTGCAGCTACCCCGCACCGGGGTTGTAGCCCTGGACACACACTCAGCTCCTGGCTGGTTAATCCGTCTGTCCACGCCAGCCTCAGCGTTTCCTTAGTGCTTTTTCCTGCTGCTCCCATCGCCTCGGTGCTCCACACCCTCTCTCATAGATCTGGCGACGACTGTCTGCTCCTGCTGCTGCCCCGGTATTCCGCCTGTGCTTGTCCTTATGGGGAGAGTCCAGCCCCGACTGAAACGCTCACAAAAGTTCCAGACAGCGATGCTAATTTGTTTATAGCCCTTCATTACTTAATGCAAAACATAAAGCAGCTCATCTGCCGCTCAGAGTTTCCAGCTCCCCCTCGTTCTGAAGCACGAGTCCAGCTTTCAATGGGACTTCTCAGGAAAGAAGGGAGCTCATGCTTGAGATTACTGTCAGAGATTGCCCAAAAAAGGAGAAGGAGAAGGTTTAAAAACCTCCCCTTCTCACCCCTACATTTATATTTTTTTACAGGAAAGCAGGTCTGGGAAGGTGAGGGGGTGGCACACAGCACTTTCCCAATTGTGAGACTGTGTGAAAATGCAGCCAAATTCCTCATCCAGCAGTGACCCATTTACCTTCAGGCAGAGATGGAGATCTCATTAGATACTGTAAAACATCCCAAAGCTTTTTTTTTTTTTCCCTTCTCTCACAGCCTGGGTGTTCATAAGCCTTAACTTGTGAAAGCTCTGTTCTCACCTGCTCCTCTGGCTGTGCTGGGTTTGCACCTTGCGTGCTTCTTTCTACCAGAAAAATCAGTACTTTAGAAGAAATCTGTAACACCAAAGTAGGCTGACAAGCCACTGAGATGTTTGAAGGTGCTTGTTAAAGCTTTAAGAGCATTAAGGTGTTTCCAACTAATGTAAGAACACCACCAACAACAGAAAAAAGTCTTGGGCTGCAAGACCACTGGGCTGGTGAACAAATTTTTGTGAGGCACTTTTGTAAATATAATTTACCTTCACTTCTGTAAAACTCTATTCCTTTGTTCTTTTGTTTTCTTGAGAAAGTATTTCTGCTCCTAACAGAGCATTTACTTTTAGGTGAACAAACATGCTGTGAGAACTGTGGCAGTGGGGACTGAAATGACAGCAAAGCTCTGCTCGGGGAAAAAAGAAGGGAGTACCCGATCCAGGGAAAACAATGTAATACACCCACATTTGGGAGATGAATCATGAAAACAAGAAAGAATTAACCCTTGAGGCTTATTTTAACTACAAAATAAAGTTTTCCATGGGGTAAAAGCAGACAGATCAGATGTTGGGTAGAAGGATGGGCAAGCTGGAAAAGGGAGGGGTCTGGGTGGCAGCTCTGTCCTGCCTGTGAGCTGCTTTCTGCAGCCCTGGATCCTGAGGCTGTTTTCCAAACATCTCTTGACAGCACAGGATTCACCCAGCAGGAACCTGAAAGTTAGATGGAGAAAAGAGTTAATGGCAGTGCTGATCTAACCAGTTCATGCCTTTGTTTGGAAGAATGTGTTGCTCTTCTGGTGCTAGCACGCTCATAGTTAGTTTTTAATTCCTGTTCCTTCATAACCTTAAAAATAAAGGATCTCTTTCACAGCAGACTGTTGCAGCCAACTCAGACCAAGGATATCCTACATCCACCCATCTCCAACAGAGTTCCTGAGCTCAGAAATGTTGTTATCCAGCTATATAACAGTTCATCTGATAGCTCTAAAGTGCTGCTATGTAGTTTGGGATTTAGCAACCCCAAATTTCACATGCTAGTGTGTGTGTGTGTGTGTGTGTGTGTGTGTGTAAGGGGAGTAATCTTTCATTGTTTCTTTTCACAGGAAGCCCATGAGCATCACAAGTTGGTCTCTGAAACAATTTAGGTTGAACAGCTTTGATACAGATTCAGGTAATGGACTGAGAAGTTTAAAAAGTTAAAAGTTTTATGGTTTTCAGTGGAAATACAAAAAGTTTCAGGGAAAAAAAAGAAGGTTACTGTATCTAGAGCCTTTATCCATCTACCCCAACTATTCCAATTATAAGTGAACTTCAGAGAGAGGCTTACCTTGGCAGAGCAGCTGTTAATCTGAATTCTGATACAGCTGCTCTGTCCCAGTCACTCAGACCTGCAAAGATGCTTGCTGATCTCCTCCCACGGGAATTAACACTGTTAGGAGACTGTGATCATAAAAATGCAATGAAGAGCAAAGCTTGGGGTGTTTCTTTTCTGTTTCCCATGCAGAGGGATAAAGTACCCCAGAGACAGCAAGCTAAAATTTCTTCTTTGACTTGCATCCTGGCAGAACTACCTACTGAAATCCTCCACAACAGCCCTGCCCTGGCAGAGTCTGTGCTGATGACAAAGGCCTCTTCAGGTGTCACCAGGAGCCTGATTTATCCAGCAGTACCTTGGTTCTCACCACTGGCCAGGTGGCCCAAGGAAGTAAGGTTCTAATTTTGGTCTGAGACAGAAAAACAGCTATGAAAACACACCCATTTTCACTTGTCACCCAAATGGTCTCTACAGAATCTTAATTTTTGTATCAAAAGCCCCTTTTTCAGGAAAGAACTGCACCATGGAGAACCACAGTATGTTTTCCAGTCATGAAGGCTGGGGGATACTCACTTGGGGGTACGTTCACAAAACATTCAGCTACATTTTTATGATTTTTTTTCTCCAATCCTTAGATCTTCAGAAACATTTCTCCATAACTCCTTCTTTTTTACATTCCCTCAGTACCCTTTAACCAGGATTCTGACTCAAGCACAGTAGATGCCACCACTGGGCAGATATTCATCTGGACAGCCACCCAAATTCCTTTGGATCCAAGCAGTTTGCTAGCTCAAGCCTGAAAAGATCCACAGAGCATTCTAAACCTGCTGAGGAGTTCTTCTAAAACAAGCAGATGTGGGTCCACACTGACCACAGCAGGGAGCAGCTTGAGAGCCAAGGTCAGCTCCACCTTCTGCCTGACCCAGGACCAGTGGCAGAGCAAAGAGGGAGAGTATGGATCTTAAAGAAACAATGAAAGTAAACAAAAAAAACTTTCCATAAACCAGATTATATTCAAAAACATTCTTTATGGGTGTTAGAGCTTCTTCACAGGTCCCTGCAAAGCCTTGAGAGGATCCTCTGCTGTGTGGGGTCTGAGGGTGATTCTAGAGATCCCCTTCCAAGAAGTTCCAGATATCCCCATTGTGTAAGAGCTGCTCCAGAACATCAGTTCCACCCACAGGGTTGCCCACCACACCTAAGGCAGGTCAGACACACTGGAGCAAAGACAGCTTTGCCTCTTTCAAACTGAATTTGGTTCCATCACCCTTCTCAAGACTTGTAGTGTCAAAATAATTTTCTCCCCTTTTCTAATTTCTTTGCCATGTTTGCTCAGACCAAGAGGACTGAGAAAAAGACCAGCTGGATTTTATTTGAGTCTTTTATTCAGGGTCAGTTTTTCAACACAAAACAAACAAAAAAGGCTTGCTTGAGTCTTGCTCTGTGTATTATGTACAACAACTCCCCCCCTCCTTCTCCCTCTGGACATTAAGTGCTTTGAGGCAAAGGCTGGTTTGTTCTCCGTGTTGGGGCAGCACGTGGCATATCTAAAACTTACAATTTAAAAAATACAAATCCCAGGCACCTGAGGCAAGCAAACTGCAATCCATGCCCACATGAGCACAGGCAACTGGCAACTCCGTAGTAAAACCAGCCAGGCTGATTGGAAACTGGCCAGATGGCAGCTACTGCAAGCTAAAAGGATTAATTATTTGGGGATCATGCCTGGAGAGCAGGCGTGATGAATGCAATATATAATTCCTTGTCACGACTGTATGTCAGCACTGGGAAATCAGGAACAGCCTGTACCCTGGGATACAGTCACAGTCATCTTTGCTCTCTCTGAGGTTTGTTTTTTTTTTTTTTAATAAGACCCGGAAGATGAAAAGGGTCTCACTTTTTAGCCTGAAACCGTGCGTGTGAACTGCTATGGTTTATCAGCCTTCGCTTTCCTGCAATTACATAAATGTCAAACATCCTTATTTATTTTATCCATTTCACAACTGTAGTGTTAATTAACTATTTTATTGGGTCTGTGTAATTAACCATGTCATGACTCAAATTTCTACAAGGCTGCTCTGTGTTTTTTCCCCCTTTCAGCTTAGCACCTCAGACCCTGTTAGCTGCCTTTTCTGACCCGGTATTTCACAAGTCAGATCCTACTGCTGCTGGCCAAAGAAAACTGCCAGCCAACCTCTGAGAGTTCCTAAAATTGTCCGGCCTAATTAAGCACAGTTTGTGCGAGTGGAAAAATCCACCGAGGAGTTTTCTGCCAAATGTCCCCCGCAGGGCTCATCTGGGGTTACCTCTCTGCTGCGGCCCGGCGGCGGCTCGGCCGCCCTCTCCCTCCTCGGGCCCGCACTCGGCTGAGGCCGGAGCCGGCGGGGCTGCCACCCTCCTGACCTGCCAAGTGGGGAAATTCCTCTGCCGGCAGCGAAAAACACCTCCCTGGCTTTCAATCTAAAGTATCCTCCTCGGTGTGGAGACAAAGGCAGAGCCCGGCCGCGGCCTGCTCCTCCCGCCGGGCAGCGCGGCCCTGGCTGCGCTCCCGTCCGAGCGGCACCGGCGACAGCCTGTTTTTGACAGCTCTGCATAAGCACAGTTATTTCTAGCACAGTTTCCCTGAGCTGTGCCAACAGGCTTTTTTTTTTTTTTTTTTTAACAAATATATTTTCAGACCCCATCTAGCCCGAGAGTGCTATATTCTCCACCTAGACACGGGTGTAGCGTTACAGGCCCGGGATGAGGCTGTGGGGAGCAGGAAGGATGACCTGAGTTCTCGTAAAGCACTTCTACCATAATCTCTGGGGCTTTGCCCTCTGACCTGGGCTTAACCAGACGTGGTGAGAACACAGACAGGGCTCCAGCCACTTCGGCCCTGCTGCCTGCACGTCTCCTCCTGCAAAGCACCACTTTGCTCCTCAGGTGCCGCCGGGATGGGAGCGCAGGCTGTGTCTGAGGGAGATGTTTGCTGAGCAGGACTGTGCACAAACGCTTGTTCCCCTTTCATCAAACTGCCACAACTCACAGCAGTGCCCTGGGAAGGTGGGATGAACTGAAAGGAAGGAAATGAGGCTCTTGAAGCAGTTGACTGTGCTTGCCTATCCCAAATCCCCTTCCCAAACTCCTGGACTGCCACAGATCTGGGCTCCAGGGCTGCTGCTCTGCTTGTGGGCTTGGTAAGGACATCTCCCACCTTGACATAACCACTCCTTGGGGATTTTCCTCAAGTACATCCCTTGGTGGAATGTACTCCTTCACTAAAGCCACTTCTTTTTGGCTGGACTTTGATGACCCTTGTGAGTGCCTTCCAACTCAGGATATTCTGTGATCCTAAGATTTTTTTATATTCTTCTTTTGGTGACAAAGGACCCATCAATGGATGTCTGCCATTGCATCAGTTGCAGGAATTCTGCAGAATAACCCAGATCTAGCTTTGGCTGCTGGACTGAAGGAGTCTCTGACTGGTTTTTACGAGATCTGAGTGTGAGAGAAAGGAGCCCAGATTTCCAGGGTGCTTTTACATTGCAGAGAGCTTCCCCATGGAGCCCCTCACTTCTGCCCTTCCAGCCCCCTCTGTATTTACTTCTGTGTGACTTCTTTAGCTCTAATCTGCTACTTTGCTCTTGTGGAGCTGGAGCTAACACATAAATATGGCAAATAAAACAGAGAGAGTCCTCTAATGCCTCTCTGCACTGTTGCTCCTCAGAGCCAAACTAGATTTTAGGAGCTTGTCTGTGCCCACTGCTGTTTTCTCACCTGAAACCATAATCTTCTCTTTGTGCTTTTGTGCTTTCCGTCACTTCCATAGCAACCAGTTGTGATGGCTCCGAGGATTACTGCTTCAGGAAGGAAATAAGCAGTGATGGAAGAAAGAAAGGACCTGTTTTTTCGCTCTGATCCTGCTTTTATGATGAGTGCAGATAAAATAGTGTTCTTAGCTGATCTCCAGACAGTCCACAAACTGAAAGGGTCACCACAAAGTTGGGTTTGTTTCCTCCTTTTCTCTGAGTCATTGTGTTCAGGGCTTCTGGCTGAGCCAAAACAATATGAGAAACACATTCACCTAGAGCCTGCTCACCTTGCTTGGCTGACCTGTCCAGCTCAATCAGTTCATGCAATCAAATTGACTTTTCTCAGAAAGGATCACTAGTCTGGCACTAATGCTGCACAAAATATTTGTGCAAATTCCTCAGTAATAAAAACATTCTGAGGAAAGGACCTGGATAATACGTGCTCAGTGGTTTCACAGTGAAGGCTGGGAAAGCAAACAGAAAAGTTTCCTGAGCTTTTGGCTGGGCCTAACTGGTGGAAATCCTTTAGGTAACAGTATTAACTTGGGAGAGAGACGTCTAGAGATCACGAGGAACATCTTATTTCTCTCCAGTGCCTCAGTCAGATCAAGCAACTCAAATACCTGGAGTCATAAGAAACAACATTGAGGATACTGCAGGGAAGAAGGGGTAGGGTGAGCCCACCAGGTAAAATCTTCCAGGAGAGTACAGAGCAGTACAACTCCCTCAAAGTACTGCAGGAGGATCAAGGGCAGCTGAAAACAGGGTTAATGATGTGGGTGATCAGTCCTGGGGAAAAACACTGGGGAGAGACCCTTCCCTGGAGCAGAAGGATGGGAAAGGTGGGAGAGCAATGGAAATCTGTAAGTCAGCAGTGAGCTGTGTTACTCTCTGAGCTGGTAAGGGAAATGCTACCAGGATCCAGAGTCAAACAGGGACAAAACCTCCTGTTTCTCAACTGCTGTCCTTTTGCTGCAGATGTGGCTCTGCCACACCTGGGTCTCCCACAGTCATTTGTGCCCCTCACCTTGCAATGCCAAGAATCGACAGCCCCCAGAAGACCAGCACAGAGGGTTCTTTGTGCTGCCCTGGTTGTCCTGAAAGGCCCCCATAATTTGTGTTATTGTTTTCCCAGAAGTGACGGTGTTTTCTGGAGAAATGCACGTTATTGAGGTGCTCAGCACGGTGATTTTTGTGTCATCGCAGGTGCAGCAAGAAATGGAATGGAAAACAAGCTCATTCCTTCAACAGGGTACTGTTACTGCTAAGCCTGACTAATCACCTCCTGACGGCAGCAGGAATCTGCTGGGGAAGGAGCTCCGAGGTGGGAATGGCAGAGCCCAGATCCTCTCCCTCAGGAAGCCGTGCTCTTCCCATTCCAGGGGGACCATGCCAAGCTCTCCAAGCCTGCTGCCCACTTCCAAAGAAGCCAGCTCCAGCACAAGCCTGTGTATCTCATCCCACTAATAAATGCTTTCTGAAGGGCACAAAGCATCCACACACCGGATCTGTGTCCTGGTTCAGGGCTATGGAGGAGGCTTGATTTTTTTAATCTTTACTTGGGTAGCGGTGGTTTGTTGTGAGGATTTCCTTCTGGTGCTGTCCCTGGCATTGGCATGCCCAGGGAGGGCAGCAAGGCTCTCTCTCTCCACCAGCAGCCTGTTTCCCTGGGGAAAGGCCCCCTCTGCCTGGTGTGGAGCACCTGTACCCTGCTGCATTCCCTCAGAGCCCTGAGGAGCTGGGGGACATGCTGGCACCTGGCTCTGAGGCACCCAGGAAACCCCATCTCACTGTTCTGCTGTTCCCACCCATGAGCCAAGCCAGTGGGAAGGAGTCACAGGCACACTGCTCCACCACAGCCATGAGCTGGCAGCCCGAAGCAAAGTGGCTGAAAGAAAAAGACTGTTTTGGTGGGGAGTGAGAGGAGTGGAGTGTGGTGGGTTGGTGCCTGCAGCACCACTCACACTTTCATTGTGGCTGCTGAGATTGGCAGGAAAGTTCCAGCACTGGTGTGTTCAGCACACAGGTCAGGAGGTGCCACCATCCCAGTGGGTATCTGTGGGTTTAGGGCAGAGCTGCTGAGTTGGGTCCAGCCACTCGTGTGGCTCTGGACAGGCAGTGTCACACCTTCCCCATCTCCCCAAGTGCTGCCCACACCAAGCTGACAGCACCAGGCTGGGAAAGGTGAGGTGAAGGTGAACCTTGAAAAGCTGGAGAGAAAAGCCATTTGCATGTGTACTTTAGGAAATCTCTCCAAGGAGCCTAAGGAAAACTCTAATCACAAACCACCTTCAAGCCTGCAGTAATGACAAAGGGGAGCTCAGAACCACGATCAGGGTACTGCACTGAACTAATACATATTCACCACCTCTCACGTGGAGCTTGCATCAATCAGATCCGCTTCATTCTTCACAGTCTGATCCAAGACAAGTCATGCATAATCTTTTTTCTTTTCATTCAAGTCTGTGCTGGAGAACAGTGGTTCCAGTTCTGTTTACCAGGCTGTGCTGCGAGGATTGTTTAGCTGGTGACTTTGGTGTGGTGTGTTAGAAAGGATTAGTTTCCTTGTGGGCATGTGCACAGGTACATAGAAAATGATTTTTTTTTTCTTGTTGAAAACTTCTGGGGCAAAACTAGGCAAGGATATATTTAGCAAAAAGCCCAAAGGGACATTTTTCAGAATGTTACTCCTAAACCTCTTCACATCAGGGACATGACTGTCCTCCATGTGGAGATCTTTTCCACCACTTTGACAATGTAAAATGTCCTCCGGGGAACAAGCAACATTCTGTTTTCTTTTTGCTAAACCTTTTCTTTTTCCTTAGCTGAAAAGGAAAAAAAGACAAGGTGAGAAAATAACATTAAAGAAAAAAGAGAGACAATAAAAAATTTACTAGGATTTGTAGGGAGGACAACATGCAAACCCAAGACTGTAGGGTCACATAAAAGTGAGGCTGGAATAGAGATAGTTAGGTCATAAAGCAGGACCAGATGGACAGAAACCTGCTTTATTGCAGGTCTGAAACAGTCCAAATCTGTGCTGAAAACTCCCCCAAGCCCTCCCTCCCCATAAAAGCTTGCCTTTTCCATTCACCTTTCTCTGTTCCTCTGGCTACAAGATGGCAGAGACCTACAGAGCACAGGTGGAGGAACATAAAAAGCTTGTGGTGCATGCAGACAAAAGGAACAAAAGAGAGCACACAAAAAAGGCTGGTGATGTATGAAGCCAATAACTAAAGCCTTTCACAAAAGCTTCTTCCTTAATTACTGTATTTAGCGCCACTGGCGTAATCAAGAACCTGGATTGTTCTGTGACTGTTCAGTCAGTCGTGACAGACCCTGTGCAGTGTAACCTCATCCCCTCTCCTCACTGCCTCCCCTGAAGCCTTTCCAAGAGCATCCTTCCTTCTCTAACCCTGCAGCCTAAAAAATAATTCAAGGGTGGATGCTGAGCTGTACCAGGAAGCTCTGTATGCTGAAATGACTACTGTCAATATGCCACATGATATCCAATACCTACAAGCCACAAAAATCCCCCAAAGCTAAAACTGACCTGGCAACATCAACTCTGTCTATATTTCTGTATTACAATTCCTGGGGAAGCAGATTTCACTTAAAAAGGTGCCCTCCTGCTCTCCTCTCTGCTGTACATGCAGCTCCCTCCATCCAGCTGTGACCATCTCTGTTTGCCTCTCTCTGCTCTAAGGTAACTTTGAGAAATGACTGGGTTTAAAAAAATAAAAAAGAGAAAGTGGGAGAGAAAGAGGGAGAGAAAGAGNTGGTAAGAGTTTGAGTAAGCTAAGACAATTTAGAGCTTTTTTTCCTCCATGCTTGCCAAAAGCATTGGGCTGGTGCCCCAGAGGGTTTGTAGAGTTACCTTTGGAAACAGGAGTGATGGTGAACTGCTGGCAAAGAGAGAGCATGGACTGAGCAGGAGGGATCAGTGTGAATTCCCACTCTGTTGCTCAGTAAAGTTAAACCTCTACACATCAGGGACATGGCTCCTCTACATGGAGGCCTTTTCCACCTGCCCAGTGAACAAGCAACATTCTCATTCCTTTTAAATTGAATTTAAATTGCAGCTTTAGCTGCAGAGGGATCTCATCCTGCAAAAACCAGGATCTGATAGAAGCTCTTGTTATAACATGAAGTACTTGGGCTGTGGAATAACTCCAAGTTCATGTTGTTTGGGAAACCCCATTATTATTATTACACGCCTTTTAAATGTCCTGACTTCCTCATGGCTCCTTTTCCAGCCTGAATTTGCATCCTTTTCTCTCTTTCCCATCACTTGGCTGTAACTAATGAAAGAGAGAGGAGGGAAATGTTAATTTCAATAGAGCATCAAAATTCCTTACCAATGGTTGTTTTTTTCCAACTTCCACTCAGATTTAACAGTCTCACTCTCAAATATCATTGCAGATGCACCACGTTCGTGCCAAGGCTTAAGGGATTTGTTCAGAATGAAAATGAGGTGGGGAAAACTGCATCTGTGCAGGTATTGGCTCCTTTCTGCCCTCTCCAAAGTTCACAGGCACTTCACCACACATCCCAGGTGAAGCTGGAGCGCTCCTGGGAGAGGAGTGTGAGGTGATGAAATACCAGGGAGAACAGGACAGGCAGAGCCATCAAAAATAGGATAACGGGAATTAGCTGAATCAGTAAGCCATAAATGTCCTCTTCCTACAGCCCTGTTCCTCATCACTGCTCTGCAGAGAGAGTGAGTAACTAAATTAGGCAGAAGAACCTTTAGGAGGAATATGATGGGAAGCAAAATCCTGACAGCAAGGTCTGTTAGGCTCCCAAATGTCCCTCAAGGGAAGCAGCAGACACTTGAGTCATTTGAACAATGGACTGGACCAAGTGCTGGAAAATGGGCAGGAGGGAATCAATCTGCATTAGCAGAGGGACGTCTCAGATGACCTCATAAGCTGTTTCCACCCATAAATCTGGGATTCTGTGACAAGACCTGAGCCAGAAGAGGGCTGGGGCAATACCACAGATGGAAACGCCCATATCCATGTACATGGGAGCTTTGGGTGACCACTGACCTATGTGTGACGTGAATGACAACTCATATTCTAGTGTGGAAACTGCTTTCCATCACCCATGGATTTGGGATCTGACTTGTGGGTCATGAGCCCATATCCTATTTGCAGGGTAAGGGAAGAAACTTGGGACATCTGTGTCACTTAGTTGTTGTTCAAAGCTAAAATACTTCATCCAGACTAGGCTCAGTGACTTCTGGGGCCTTCCAGAATCCCTTTTTTCTTCTTCCTTTTGGGGACCTCCATCCAGGAATTGTTGTGGGAAGGAAGGGCCCACAAGCCTATTGATCTTAATCCAGAATCAACAAAATTTAGGCCTTTCTCCCAGCACTACAAATTTAAAAAAATCACAGTACAGAAGAAGAGAAACAAGCAACTAAGATAAAATAGTTTAAAAAACTGGGATAAATTTGGTTTATAATAATGCACATGATCCACCTGCTAGATTTTAATACTCTTAGTATCAACTTCATCCCTTCAAGGATTTCAATTCTCAAAGAAAACTTCCTCTTCTCACATAAGTAAAATATCAGCATGAGGAAGCAGGGCCCTCTTTCCCAGGACGTGGGAGAGCAAGCATGAGACATTCTCTTCCTTATTGCCTGAAAAATGAAGCTCTCATTCATACCCATGCATGTACATGCCTGCACACCACTTCTGGTGGCTCAGCCAAAAGTCAGGGTTCAAACCCACCAACAACTTCTCTAAACTCCCATTCCCACCCTCCTTCAGCTCTCCAAGGAAGAGGGATGGAGTGCCCCTCTCAAGCCTTTCTGTGCTCTGTGTCACCACAATTCAGCACCACTCCTACCCTCCATCCATCTGAGAGCATCAGGAACCCCTGGGTGCCAACTGCTGCCCATCACACTCCAAGCAAAGGGCATCCATCCATCCTGCCTGTGGTTCCCCCTCCCATAACTCCCCCCAGGAAAAGTTTCCCTCGTCGTTAATGAGTCTTGCAAAGCCTTATTAGCCCTTGTTGCCTGGGAGGACTGACAATAAGCAGTAATCAACAAGTCTTTTAGGCAAAGAAAGAGCTCCTGAGAAAGCCATTATTAATTCTGGGAATATAATTTTGTGTGGTACTGAGAAATGGCACTGATTCAAGCTCTGAACACAGCCCAGGGAGTTCAAAGCACTCCATGGATCCATGTGTTCAGGCACACAGGCATGGATGTACCTGTGCATTCCCACTCCTGGTGATGCCTATCAGCCAGGGGAAAGGAGGTGAGTTAGTCTCTACTGCTCTGGCTGGACTGGGCACATCTACAGCCAGAGTCACACCTGATGCCTCACCTTGCCCTGCCAGACACCAGCTCTGAGCAGCATCCTGCTGTGGCAGCTCTCCTATTCCCCTGCCACCAGGACACAAACACCCCTTTCCTTGGGCATCAAAAACTCAGCTTTTCACTTCTCTGCACCTGAGGGAACAGCAAAGCTTCCTGCAAGTGTTTAAAAAACAGTTCAGGAGCCTCTTGGAATTGCACCCCTAACCAGCCTGGATTAGCTCACTCCAGAACTCCCACCTGTCTGCAATTTTAAGAGCTCAAATCTTTTCAGAAGGCAGTGCCTTGTAGGCCAGGCATGTGCTTGGCCCCAGGGGTGAGATGTAAGAAGATGAGTTTGGGGAGCTCTGCCTGGCTCCTGCTCTGGCACAGCCCCTGCTGCTGGCACATGAGGATGTCAGGAGGAACACAGCTCATCTCTGCAAGGAGAGGGAAAGCTCCTCTCTGACACTTGAGCCAAGTCCTATTTCGATGATGCAACTGGGCTTGAGCAGGCAAGGGAGGGACTGGGATGGTCTGGACATGCAAGGTCTTCTGCAGAGAGCAATTAGGAGCTGCTGAGATTTCCTCATCAGCTCTGGTAACGGCTGGCGTGACAGGGAAAAAACTGGTAACACTGGAAGCTTTTATCCATTTAGCTCCTGCAGCAAACAACATGCACCTGAAAGTATGATCTCAGAGATCTCAGGTGGCAGCGAGCTCAGTTCACAGGCAAGGCTTGGTGGTGCTGTTAGAAGCCATGTGCTGGCTCATCAGCCTTGCTACAATCACCTCCAAAGCAGCCTAAGCCCTGGACAAATGTGCTGGACACCAGGAAAAACCCAAATACTATCACACAGGCAAAATCAAAGCCCAGCCTGTGGTCTGCCCACGTGGCTGTGACATGCAGTGCAGGCATCCTTGGCAGCTGGAATCCAGCAGCCAGCTAAACCAGTGGGAGTTTAGCTGGGGTGCTTGGCTCTTGCTCTGCTGAGTGGAGAATCGAGGTGTAAGGGCACATCCTGCCCTGAGGAACTGGTTAATCCTGCTGGCTCAAGGGCTGAGTGCAGCCCGTGACTTGATTGCATTTACAGTGTTAAGCCAGTTGTTGAATCCAATTAGTAGGGTCCTGCACGCACGGAAGTGAATCCACCTGGAGACCAGGAGGGTGGTTATGGGCTTGTGAAACACAGTCTGTGCTGTAGAACAACCAGGCATTGCTGCAGCCCTGTGTCTGCTGCCTGGAGCTGGGAGAAAGTGGATTTCACAGTGTGACTAACCCCAAAATGTGCCAAGGTGGGCCTCTGTGCAGCAACATGAGTCACTTCCTTTTGAGGACAAACAATTTCCCCCCATTCCCAGAGGTCCAGTAGCATGAACAAACCTGTAGCCTGGGTGCTCCAACATCTCCATCACAGGACCCCCCTCCTGCTGCCTGGGGCACCTCTCATGTCACTGATGGCAGGTGGCTGGGGATAGAAGAGACACCAGCACTGAGTGCACCAAAGCTGCCCAGAGAGCCTCTTTCCACAAACAAGAGACACGAGGGGGGAACCAGGATTCCTTTTTCCCTCCTGCCACTCCAATGTTCATCTTCCCAGGCTGAAACACAGCATCTCCCTGCTTTTCTCTGGAGAGCACAGCTCCCACCACTCACTGGGCTGCTGAATGGGATCTCCTTCCCTACAACAGTCCGTGTGCAGGGTGGGCTGAGTGCCTGAAGCCATTAGTCCTGTCAGACCTCCTGTTCCTCTTTGCTCCTCACTCCTCCTGTGGGACCACAGCCCATGGGGCCACATCCTCTGGACGCCTGCGACTCATCGTGTCTGACTTTGGAGATTTGCAACACAGATCTGAGTAATTAAGAACCAAAGCTACATTTCTGTGTCAAAGTCATTATGAAGACATCACTGTAGCCTTTTAAAACCATCTTACAAGCTCAGCTAATCCATTTTCCTCCCTCTGGGACAGAGAGACACCCTTTCACTCCCAAAATTCAAAGTGTGCAGAGAGTTTTTAACTTCCCTAGCCCAAAATTAAGACAAATACCCCAGTTTTTCTCAGACATACCAGTAAAGGGAAAGCAGCAATGGTGATATAAATAACTGTCTGATCTGTCCAGCATTGCAGTCAGTTTGGTGGCTCTGTGTCCTCGTTCTTGTTGTCCTCACTTTTCATGAGCAGAGAGCAGAAATGTTCATGGAAAATGGATTTCGGAGGCGTGTGCATAACTGTTCCTGGAAATCTAATTTTACATGTTCAATAAAATCATCTGCTACCAAACAAGAGTTGAACAGGAAAAACCCATGAAGACACTTAGCTGACCACTGCACAATAACCTTCACTGGGTCCAAAGAGCAGAAAGTGTGAATGTATCCCAGCAAATGTACGAGTAATATTGTTAGGCAACCAGGAAAAAGCAGCTAAAAATCAAATGATTAATGACTCCTTTTTTTCCTTCTTATTTTTTTTTTTTAATGTAGTATGAACAGGAAGGTTTGAAGCTCAGTTTTTGCAAGATGTTTCTTGCAGGAACAGATCTGTTTGGAAATCCAGCAGATGCCTGGAGATAATAGCTGTGAGAAGCCCTAAATACCCATCTACCTATCAAGTGTGTAGACAAGCTCACCAAATGATAACATCTTGTTACCTTACCAGGAAATGGGGAAGAAATGATCAGCAAGATTAGGAAAAAAAAAAAGGTACTTAGCTAGAATTTCTGAAATCCCTTCCAGCTCTTGACTAAGATATTTTTCTTGTCACAGAATAAACCGAGGACTGTTAAAAAAACCCAGTTGCCCAGGGTAGCGGAAAGGGATGTAAGACAGAAGAACTAAAAAAGCACCCCGGCATGATACAGGAAAAGCTCCATCAAAAATAATGAACCTAAATTCACTGCCTCAGTGGCTGAAGAAACAAAGGATGAGATTGTCTGGCTCTGGACGTTGGAGCCTTAATGTGCTGCTAATAATGTTTATATCATAAAGCAGCGTCGCTGCATTAGCTTTGATTTAGCAACGCCAGTTTACATCAGCTGAGGAAGCCATCTGTAAATTCAGCTCCACGAATGTAAATACAGTGAGGGAAGGAAGGCTTGGTCATCCCTGGAGGACAATAAGAAGGGGGCTGCTGAGCTAACCCGGGTACTCTCCAGTGCCCATCCTGCTGTCACAGCTTTGTCATGGCTTTGTCACGGCTTTGTCACCTGTCTGAGGTGCAAAAGGGACATGTGGTCTGTGTGGATCAGCCTCTGGCTGTGCAGACATCCATTCAGTCCTGGCAGTTCTGCTTCACTTCATTCCAGCTGTGCCTCACTCCAGCTGCATAGGGGACAAGCCTCAGAAACCCTCCAAAACTCCAAATGCCAGTAGGAGAGATTTTGGGTTAAAACTATAAAAGTGATATTAACAGATTGCTGGGACCAGACGGTTTCACTCAAGAGCTCTGAGGGAACTCAGACTTGAAATTGCTGACCTATTCAGTACAATACCACAGCAGCTGTTGAAATGGCGAGGCACCACAGGAATGGAAGGTGGCAAATATTACATTCATTCTTTAAAAGGGCTTTTAGAGGTCATCCAGAAACCTGTGGGCTGGGGAGCCGGGCAAGGCGAATTGACAGAAAGCATAACAAAAAGCAGGATAGCTAGAAGTGTGATAGATTGGGAAAGAGCAAAGTTTGTTGAGTGAAAGCTCAGGCATTGCAAATCCATTCATGTCAAGACCTGGGCAATTTGACATATTTGTAAAAGATCCAGCTGCAACCAGGTGGAGAAGTAACCTCAGAAAACTGACTGGCAGGTTGATGAAATAAACTGAAACTCACCAGCAGCAAATAAAAAGTGAGGACTGTGAGAAACACCAACCCAAGCCATACTAAGACCATCAGGGGCACTAAATTAACATCAGGCAGGAAGGAAACCTCAGTCAGTGAGTTTGCTGAAAATTCCATCTTACTCCTCAACAGGGGTTAACAATGCAAAAAAAGGAGCCTTAGGAAAGACTATAGAATTAAAAGAGTGTATCCTTCCAGGAACCCTGCTTCAAACACAGGGTATCTACCAAGGAGGATATAGGACAATCCATGAAGACACAGAAGAGATGAGAACTACAGCAGAGTCCTCTTCTTGGCCACCTCAGATGAGAAGGGATGTGAGAGAGATCCTGACAACTCAACAGGGAAATGTGACCAGGAGACCACTGAGCCCATTGTCACAAGGGAAAGGCAGCACAACCCAATCAATTGGACTGGAGGTCTAATACGAAGGAAGAAAGGAAGTAATTCTTTCACACAATGCAAAATTGAATTATGACACTTGTCACAGGATGCTGTGAAGACCAGAATTATAAAAGAATTCCAAAGAGGGTTAGCCAGATTCTTGGAGGCTTGACCCATCTGCAGCTGTTAAACACAATGACCCAAATGCCAGTCAAAAATTCCCTTAACCACAGTCTGCTCTCTACTGAGCTGGTAATATCACAAAGGAATTGTGCTATGCTTGCCCTGTCCTTACACCCTTTACCTCACAGTCTGCTGCTGGAGTGAGCTGCCCAATTAGCTGGACCTTTGCTCAGAGCCACTATCACTGCATAAGACATATTACACATGACATAAGATGTTTATTAAAAACTGGTATTTATTGCAGGTGATGGTCCAAATTTTCTCACCTCACATGAAAGTTTTGTCTCTGGCAGGTGCTAATATCTGATACCTTGGGAGAAGGGAATTTTCTGTCCTAAAAATCTATCATGCCCCTGGCAGTCTGTACCAAAGCTCCTTCCTGATCTCCCACAGCTGCTTTGCTAAATCCATAAACCGTGACAGTGGATTACCTTTATCATTGATTTAACTGTCACCACCAGAAGTAGTTAGCAGTCATGAAATAAGCCAGCAAGCGCATTTGAAGCAATGTCCTCCCGAGGCACATATTTCCTTTTATCAGTCTTAAATTAATTCTCCTTCATTGTGTGACGTGTGCCTTATTCTCACTTTGCAGGATGAGTAAAAAGGAAGCACCCATCACTTTCCATCTCCTGCACCATCATTCCGTTCACTCAACTGCTCTCCCTTCTGCTGCTTCCCCCTTCCAGCTGACACAGGATTACACAACCATGGCTTTTGCCATGGGGGTTTCCTTTCCCTCAGTGAGGTGTGGCTGCTGTGCTGGGCACAGTGAAGGAGAAGGTCGTGGGGATGAGTTTGGGATCACCTGCAGGAGGAGAGGGGCAGGTGAGAATCCCTCGCTGCCGTGGCTGCACCACGCTGGCACCACAATGCTCGGCTGGGTGTCTGTGCTCAGCCTGCTCAGAGCAAAAACAGCCTGTGTTTTTCACTGCTTCCACTTTGGCATCTCCTGCCAGCTCAAGGCATTTCCTTTCTGAAGAAAAAAAACAACCAAGGTTTGATCATTCACTTCTGGGGTTGTGCTAAACTTGCCAGCATCTGTTCCGACTGAACGGCGGGGAGAAAACACCAGTCCTGGACTGGGGGAGAAAGGGAAGGTATCAAGCTGTAATGTGAGAAATGAAAGCAAGAAAAACAGCATCTTGAGAGATGCTAAAGACAAAAACAAATGCTGTGAACAGGAGCAGAGACAGATTTCAGAGGAAAGGAAGGAAGACAGTGACTAAAGCACCAAGAGTGAAAACAGTGCACACATGGAAACTGAGTCCAGACTCCCAGGGTTTCTTTGTACTTGTTTTTCCTACCATTTCACAGAAATCATAATGCTGGCGGGATCCCTCTATACCCAAGGGTCAGTGATGTCAATGAAAGTTGGTGGAGCTGCAGTGATTTGTGTCCATTAAGAAGCAACTTTCTCAAATTTCCCAGAATTACTGGAGGTTTAAATAATGCCCTGAGAACCCAGCTGAAAACAACAGTTAGGATTATCCTTAAGTCAGGTCATACTAAAACCTAATTAAAGATTATTTACAATGCATCCATTATTTTTTAAGAGTCTCAAAATTCCTAACTTTGGATGGTCACATTGAAAACAAAACCCTGGAAAAACAAGTGCGTGACACTTTTCTACCAGTTCAGGAATCCCAGCAAATGCACAAAGAGCTCTACAAATTCCAGCTCAGCAAACAACTACTTTAGAAAGCAAAATAAGTAAATATTATCTCTGTTTGCCCCCCAGGCTTCTGTTTAACTTCTTGGATTTACCTTTCCATCACTCTCCCTTTCCTTCAAAATGTGATAGGTGGATTTTAAAATGAAAACTTCAAGATAAAAAAAAAAAGAAAAAAATTAAAATATCGTTAATTTCTTTTAAAAAGCGACCCTTGTTTGTTGTTTGGTTTGGGTTTTTGGCTTGGTTTTTTTGGGGGTTTTTTTCTGAGTGTTTGTCAGGTCTAACTAAAGCTCGTTGATATTTAGGGGTCCCTTTGCAGACCAATCCCCTCCTTGCTCTCATTGTGACTGCACGAGCTGGACACAAAGCCTTCTCGGTATTTTTTTAACTCCCAAGTTATATTTTACAAGTCACAATCCACTCTCCCCCGTGAATCCCTCCCTCCCCCTCCTCCCCTTTGCTCTCTCTCAGTGACTGCCCTAATCGGGCCGGGGCTGTCTCAGCTGAAGGTGACACGGAGGGAGGGAGGGAGTGCCCATCTGGTGACTCTGCAGCACCGCGGGGCCATCCTCCCTGCCCAGCCCCCTGGTCCTGCTGCATTTTGTAACCCGATTACCACGGGCTTGGGTTCCACTCAGACAGATTGCCTACCAGCAAAAGGCTCGGTATCCCATTATCAGATTTGTGAGCCCGCCATCCCTCTTCATTTAGGATGTAATACAAAGTGTCAGTAATGTCCTACGGACCTTGGCTTGAAAATGAGTCTGGACTATGCAAGTCATAAGTGCACTGGGTGAAGATACTCCACAGAATCACATGCAGGACAACAATTTTAAAACGTTTTTTATTTAAATATTAAATAAAACACATCAACTAATCATTTTGGTGTACACCTCTCATTTTAACATAAGAAATAAAATGATTGTTCAGTCATGATAAAAAATAAACTATACATCTCAATTAAACCAGTCACGTAGTGTCTTTAAATACCCTATTGCATTGCAGTCTGCAGAACAGCACTGTCAAGATATCTACAAAAAAAAACCCCAGACTTTTAAAATTACCTCTTCTGCTCCAGCAAGAATTCCAAAGAGGTTCTACAGCAATTGGAAAAGAAAAAAAATACTATGAAAGTAAAGTGCTTGTCATTGCTCAGGACAGGAAACAAAAGAATCTGTGGCCTTTGGATCCATGGCATTAAACAAAACTCAAATTGAGGAGGAAGTTCTGTGGTTTAAGTACGTGTGCTAACCCTTACAAAACTGAAGGCCAGGCTGCTGCTTTGTGACAAGCTGGCTTCTTCTTGCCCTCCTCTCCAGCCATCTCCATGCAATCTCTTTTTTTGGGTTGGGTTTTTTTGGGGGGTTGTTTGTTTTCTTTGAAACCCACACTACAAATGAGCATGAGACTTTGGTGTTTTCTCTGCTGCAAGGCACCAACTCATTAACAGGAGTTCAACTTGAGCAATTTTCTGTCACTTGGAAGCTTCCAGACCATGGAGCAGCAGTGGCAAGCTGGAGATGCACTGATACAGACACACAGATACAACACACAGATAAAGAGGTTGTTTATGGAGAGCCACAGACAGAGCCATCTTCAACTCTTCCTACTCCCACCAATTAACCTGGTCAATCTTTGGCTTTTTTCTTTTTTTTTTTCTTTAAAAAAAAAACAAACCCAAAACAACAAACAACTAAACAAACCAAACAAAAAAGAAAACCCCAAAAAAACCACCCCAAAACAGGTCTCTATATTATTTGCAAATGTGTAATACTGCAGGTTGCATGAAGCCAAGGTAACTTGAAGGCACCCTGTGTCACTCTAGAAAGATGGGTCCTTTAAGCATTCAGACAGAATGCAGCTATGCTCTCTGACACTCTGATGGCAGCTCCCAGCCAAGCTGTCTCGCTGTTTGCTCACCTGCTCCCAAAATTTGCATGCACTCCCCAACTCCTGTCTGCAGGAGCACAGCCTGTCCTCCCCTTTACACCTCAGCACAACCTCCATTGACACCAACAGAAGTCATGGTCTGCCTCGGGAAGGGAGTCAGGGTTTATACCAGAAACACAACAGAAGCTTATTACAAAATATAAAAAATAACTAGTGTTATATAGTTTTCTGCTTCCTATTTATATACATATACAGCATTAAAAACCATACGAAAAAACACCTATCTAATGCAAAACCTCGTTTTGCTAATATGCCAAAAAAACAAACCAACCAAAAAACAAACACCCAAAGATTGTGCTGTTTTACTCACTTTTAATACAGTTTTGTTCAGAAAAAGCTGTACTCCGTTAGAGTAGAATTCTGTTCTAGCCTATTCCTTTTGTCTTTGTCAGTATATAATTATAACCTCAATATTGCACATTTCCCCAAGAGTCAGTTCTGTTTGGACCCTGATAATGAAATGCATAAAAACATAATTAGCAGCGGAAATAACAATGTGCAGCACTAAGAAATACCCCTCAGGCAACTTTGTAGGCAACCTCCAAGGAGGGCTTTTTGAAAAGAAAACCCTTCCCACTACCCCACAGGTGCTGCTGCTTCCCTCCTCAGTGCCCTGGCAAGAATATGAACAAACTTAGAGTTAATAAAAAGATTCCTAAAGATTACCCAGACCAAAAAAATACAGGCATGCGTGCACCTGTGTGTATGTACACACATACCACTCCCAAACAAACATCCCTGCAAAAGACCAGGCATTATGCAATTTGCATCCTGATTATCAAGGGATACATTTCCAATAGTTACTGCTTCTGCACTAATTAGAAGGGCATGCTGAGCTTTTCCAGCTGATGTATCAAGCAAGAAGTTCACAGTTTTCATTTAAAGTATGTCTATCTGGGAGGTGTGGAATGGGGATGTTGGTTCCTTTAAATAAAATGAGTGTTAACAGGAGGGAAAAGGAAAAACAACAAATGGCAATGCTTCCATTTTTGTCTCCTATGAATGCATAATGCTGCATGCCACTGGTTTTCTGTTTATTTTTTTTTTTTTAAAGAGGTAATCATCTTCACAAACCCATAAATGAATATTGTGAAAAAAGGGAGGCTCTGGTCCCTTCTTTGAAAAGCCTCTCCCTGCTGTGTCACCACTACTGACAGCTGCTAATCTTGCATAACAGCAGAGCTGTATTGGTCTGACTTGAGTACAGTACCGAAGAGTTCTTCCCCAACCACATCCCTCCCTGCCCCCACAAATGTCCCCCCCATCTGCCCCATCATTATTTTTTTTTCCTTTAAAAAAAAAAATCAGTTTCTATTCGTTATTTGTTCAGTGCAAGAAATAGTAGAAGCAAAAAGACATACATATTGCTTGTTTCAGTCCTATAAAGTTGCCAGCTTTCTGAGCCAGGCAGCCTCTTCACATACTTCAAAATTTATTGCTTCTGAGAGTCACTCGTTCCCACGCCGCCAGCCACGGAGCGCTGCTGAAAAGAGTCCCCCGCAAGGAGAGCAGCCCGAAGCCTCTCACTTGACCAGCACGAACTTGCCCAGCTGGCTGGAAGTCAGGTCCTCCATCTCGCAGTCCCCGTGCTGCAGGGTGACGCCGTCGTAGCCCGGGGAGGGGCCGGAGAAGCCCTGCTGCGGGGAGAAGGGGGCGGCCAGCGGGGCCGCGCTGCCGCCGCCGCTGATGTACAGCCGAGTGTCCAGCAGGTGAGCGGCCGACGACGCCGGGGACACGCTCACGCCGAAGAAATGAGGTTGGAGCAGTTGGCTGCTGCCGGCGAAGGCCAGCTCAAAGGAGTTCTCTCTTTGCAGCTCCGACAGCAGGATGGAGTTGGAGGCTTTGCAGGCGCCCGGCCCGTCGGAGGAAGGGAGGCCGCTGGCTGCGGGGGTCTGGGGAGTCTGGGGGCAAGCTGTTTGGAGTAGCTGGTGATGCTGGAACTGGAGCATTCTGAACAAAATCCGAGGGGGAAGAGGTTAATTTGCATTGCTAGGAAAGTTTCATGCTCTGTTCCTTCCTTTCTTGCCCCCTAACCTCGACCATAACTTTCCCCTTTGCTTCCTTCTCTCTATCAAACCTCTCCTTACCCCAGCCAGTACAATCAAAGCAAGCTGCCCATGCCAGGCTTTCCCTCATTCTGTACAGGGCAACTATCACAACCAAGTTTATCTGGTCACCATTTGGCCACCTAATAATAGCTGTTCTAGAGACAATGTGTGCAGATAAACCGGAAGCTCAATTTTCCATCTTGCTTCTATGGGAATGAAGAGGTGCCACCACACATGACATTTGAGGCCACTGGAACTGTGCCTCCTTTGTGGGCTGTAACTATTCCAAATTACAAGGTCTCACTTCCTTGCCATGGGAAAATTACAGGAGGAGGCAGAGGAGGAAAGAAATCATTCCCAAAACCAACAAAGAAAAACACAGCTTGCAGTAGGGAGAAGCAATGTTTTCCCCCACACTACCAAACTGCTTCTCAATTCAGCAACCTCCAAATATTTGAACATCGAGATTTTTTGAGTGGAATTGCACGTCCTGTGTTACGTGTGCCAGGGCAGGAAGCCACAAAGGAAGCCAAGCAGTTTACCCACTGCCACACAGCAAAGATGGAGGACAGGAACCCCCAGTGACCAAACCCCCAACCTCTTCTGCTGTGTTTACCCCTCCTTGCTTACCCTTAACCCAAAGCAAACCTAATGAGAAGACACCAAAGCTCCTCCCTCACCTCTGCTGCTGCAGCACCTCCTCCAGGAGGCTTCTCCCCTCTCTGCTGCTCCCGCTGCTGCTGTACATGCAGGTGTTGGGCTGTGTGTGCTGGAAAGGGCTCATGGCACTCCTTGCTGCCCGAGAGGAGGAGGAGGACTGACACACCTGCCGAGCAAAGCCTTTGATTTTATTCAAGCCGAGGAACCCCTTGGCTCGAGCGTTCTTCCGCAGCTGCTGCCTGAAAGCCTTCAAGCCTGTGGGATATGAGGAAAAGAAATGCACTTTAATCCTCCTCAGCCTTTGCCTACAGTACAGATCAGCCTTCCTGGGGGTGAGAACTGGGCTAGAAGAGACTCCACGTTCACCCTCTGCCTGGTGGCCAGAGCAGGATTCAGGTAAGGAAACAGGGACTGGGACAGCTGCACCCTTGTGCAGATGGACATGCATGGCAAAGGAAATGCCAGAGAGAAATCATGACGTGGTGCACTCCATATTTTAGGGAGGAAGGTGGAGCCTGCCATCCCACTCACGGCAGCAGAAATATCTCCATGGGCAGGCTGAATCAGTGTCTGAGAACCTTTCCTCCAGGCACCTTCCCCAGGGCATCATCCCACCCTCCCTCAGGGCCTCTGCACACAAGAGGCAGAATATACAGGAGTCCGGCCTCAGTGTAACACTAACAGGCAGCAAGTCTCCCTGCACCCTACCCTTTCCCAATGGCTGTTGGGAGGGTGCAATTCCTCATCAACAAAGCCAGGAAGGCATTACCTTGAGTTAATGAGGTATCAGATGCTCTCCTTCCTTCTTGGAAGCTGACAGGCAGGAGAGAAGCACCTCCCATGCAGCCCTGGGCTTGTAACACGGGAGCGTCAGACTGGGAAGCGAGGAAAGGCGACGTCACCCTCGCCGTGGCCGGGCTCCCCGTCATCCCCTGACCTGCCAAGCAGCTGCTCAGGGCCACTGAGCTGTCATTTGAAGATGAAGTAAGGCAGCTGTCTGAGCTAGTTCCCTCTGTGGGGCTGGCAGAGGAGGAAATGACTATACCTATGGAGGGGAAGGAAGGAGAGAAAGAACATTCCCAAGATGAGTACAGGAAGGAACAAACATGACATCAGAGCCTTCTGCCCACCTACACTGGCACAAATAAACAGCCTCGAGCTGGAGAGGTGTCCAGCAACTCGTGTTGTCCCAGGGCTTGACTCCAGCAAGGGGTCATCAACAAATAACCTCAGTGTGGGCTCCTGTCCAGCTGCCAGCAATGCCAGCACCACAGGCTGTGCTGGATCAGGCACACAGAGTTTCTTTAGTATAACCAGGGTGATTGTTTTGTGAACAGTTGTGCTTATTTGGTTGGTTCACAGGGTCTGGGTATGTACCAAACACAGTCAGTGAGGTGGTTTTTGTTAAATTCAGGCACTTGTACCTCCTCCAGTATAACAGCAGAAGGAAGCAGACCACATTTGTGTCCTGCTTGTGGGCATACTCCCCTCTGAAGAGATCTAGGTGAAATACAACAGCACAACTTCTCTTCCCTAAGGGCTCTGCTTATCTGTAGGAAAACAGAACTGGGGAGGGCAGAGTACTAGCCTCTTTTCTAGGCTTTCCTACCCCAGTCAAGGTAAAATCAGCACACTGTCCCTCAGCATTTGGGCTCTATGGTACTCCTTCCTTGCTCTTCTAACTAGAGACACCCTTCATCTCTNCTCTTTTCTAGGCTTTCCTACCCCAGTCAAGGTAAAATCAGCACACTGTCCCTCAGCATTTGGGCTCTATGGTACTCCTTCCCTGCTCTTTTCCTCTAACTATAGATACCCTTCATCTCTCCCACACTTACTTACATGGAGGGACATGCTGATAGAAATGGGTGGTCACTTCAGCCAGGGTGTGCCTCCTGCTGGTGTTGCTAGGGATGCAGATGGGGTGGTCATATGCCTTAATTTCATCTTCCAGCTCCTTCTCTTGCCTCACTTCCTCACTGATGGTGGTCTCCAGCAGGCTGTTCGGGGAGATGGAGCGGTTCCGGAAGAGCCCGTTGAAGTTGGTGTCCACAGGGAAGAACACAGGCTGGAAAACATGCCAGATCACAGACTTCAGGGTCTTTTCCTTATTTCTGCACTGCCTTTTAATACTCTCCACAATTCTGTGGCATGTCTTCAGTAGGAATATTGTTTGAGAGGCTATGTGACACCATGCCCCAATGCCAAACAAAACACAGGAGGGAGAGAACAAAAATCACAACCCCCATTGTTGTGGATTTGCAGAACAATGAAAAAAAAAAAAAAGAAGTAACACACAGTTTAGCTGGGAACACCAACCTGTAGTGGATTGCTTATGTCACAGTCCATTTCTGCCTGCAGGGATGGCTGAATCAGGCTCTGAGGTTGCTGGTAAAGCAGAGATGATCGAAGGGTTTCACTAGTGAGGCTGTCCTGAGGCATCTGGAGAGAGAGTGATGCACAGAAGCCATCACACACACTGCAGTCCCAGGTGACTTTTCAGATACTGGAGAGTCACAGAATTTCAGAGCCACCTTCCCTGCAAGCTTTCTCCTCATGCTTTCTATGGAAATGAACACAGCTAATCCATCAATGCCAACACAAACACAGAACTCCTCCTCCTAAGTTAGGCAATTTAACTGGAAGTGCAATTTGCAAAGGCACCCAAACCACACTTTTAAGGGGATGGGGGCGAAGAAAATAAAAAGAATGTCAGAAAAACACATTAAGTGACTCATGGAGTAATTCTGAGGAACCTACAGGATATACAGCAAAGAAGCATAACCTAAGCTATGCCTAAGAGGGCAGATTTCCATGAGAAGTCTAACTCTGTGGCTCATTATTTGCCTGCACTGGAGGCAGACCATTCTTTGGACCATGACCCATGGTCACTTCCTAGGAAACAGGGCATTAATATTCACTCAGCCTCCTGCTGAAGAACAGCAAGCTTTGTCCTGTCAGAGGGTGTTGGAACCCTGGATGCTGAATATTTTGGTTTTCCTATGTTGAGAAGTGCTGACCCTCAAGAAAGCACCACATTTGATTTGAGGCCTTGGAAAAGGCTTCCAACAATTGAGTGAAAGCACTGAAATTATGGGTGTGTAGTTTGTAGAAGTGTGTGTGATCTCACAGGGTGAAAAACATAGATTTAAGATTTTAGTATATAGCAATGTGTGTGAGCCAAGATGGAGGATTTGGGGTGTTGTTTAAAGTCCTTCTTTTTACCTTCTTCTTCCTTCTTCTTCATGAGTTTAGGGGTTTTTTTGTAATTGGGTGAAAAGGATCTGCATTGCAGACCTTTAGTGGTCACCATTGGGTCAGAAACATAAATAGAACAGGTGTCATCTCATTATTGGGTAAATAGTGCTTAAAAGACCTTGGACAAGTTAGTAGTTGGCCATTTTGTCTCGTTTTCCTAACTTGTTAGGTAGAGCTCACATGAGTCTGTAAATGATCTGTGAACAGATGAGATACAACAAATCACCAAGTCCCAACTCGAATTTATGTCCCTGTATCATTCATCCTGACCTTGGTGGGACAAGAAAAAAGAACCTGAGCCCCGACAAGAGGGCACCACTATCAGAGCTGAGTTTCAGCAGCCTGGCAGTGCCATGGCAAGGAGATGAAGGTAGCTGTGCTCACCTCAGCACTGGTGATCTCGGAGCTCCTGGGCCGTGGCTGCCGGCTGGCCGCCGGCCGCGTGGATGCCTGGCTGCTCCGGTACTCCTTCAGGCGCTCCAGCAGCAGGTAATAAATGGCAGCAAAGTGGTTGTAGCTGCTGTTCTGCAGAGACTGGAAGACATGGGAAGGGCCTTTTGAGTTGCAGGATGCAAGCAGACTAAACTCATCACTAAGGGCTCAGAGTTGCACGCTCAAAAAAGCCAAGCAAAATGCAGATGGGCGGTAAAGATTTTCTGCTGTGACACCAGAGCAAGGCCAATCACTGAATGACCCATGGCTGCACCAGTGGCATTCTGGTGGTCACTGAAGGTGTACCTAAAGGGCAAGAACTCACCTCTACAGTCCTCTGCCTGTCAATGCCAAGGGTTTGCATGATCCCAAGGACCTGCTCGTTGTAGTCGCCCAGGTTGGAGTTGTAGTTCTGCATGGAGAAGGACAAGGACTGCTGCTGCTGAAGGGAGGGGTCAGCCTGCATCCACTTGTGCTGCTTGATCTGGGAGATGGTTATCCGCTTGGTTGGGTCCACAACCAGCATCCGTCGGATTAGCGTTTCACAGTCTGGGTGACACAGACAAACTCATGAGCAAGGGGCAAAAAAAAACAAACAGCCCAGCCCCAGGTGACTGCTAAGAACACTTCCCAGCAGTGGTGTAAGATCCTATGAAAACAGGAATTAGAGGTTTGGGAGCAGCTGATGCCTGATCTGACTATCAGATATTCCAGAAGGCACAGGAGATGTCCACATACATATCACAAAAACAACAGCTCACTACAGGAAATCAAGCTGTACTGGCCTGACCTTGGCCTTGCAGCTTGTACAAGAGCTGGGTTTGAGAGGATGCAGGTTTAATGGCATTGCATCTACATAAAATAGGTCAGAACTTAGTACAGAACCCCATCACATACAACTTCCTGGTCCTGGTCCTATACTGCTTATTTACTTATAACCAGGAAACAAAGCTGTTCATGGCTATAACTGATAAACTTCAGACTCCAACAGACAATCTCCACGTGATGCCAGAGGCACGTTCACTTGGTTTTGAAACCAAATCAGAGAGAGGTGCTAACACTCTTCAGTTTCATGTTTCTCATCAGACTGTTGGAGTTCCCAGGAAACACTGCTAAGTCCCACTATCCCTGCTCTCCTTGGGAGCACAGCCACATGGAATACAGCCCTTCTGCATAGCTAAAATATCTTAGGAGAACTACATTTATGCCAGCATTGCAGGCTAGTCTCATTAAAATCCTGTTTTCTCTCTTTTCTGAGCCACTATTTCTCCTCCTAGAGAGTCAGGTATTTTTGTAATCCACAGGGATATCCTAAGAAAGGAAACTACAGCCTTGCAGATGCACCACAAAGCAGATCCCAGAAAAGAAAATGTGTTCTGCCCCACAGAAACTACTGGATGCATACAAACAAAGTAATTGCCAGCTGCAAACTGGACAGCTACTCCTTTAGAGCACCTTTTCTAACATTAGGGATCTAGGAAAAAAAAAGCACCTTCGGACATGAAGTACGGGATGCGGAACCGCCCCTCCAGCACTCTTTGCCTCAGAGTTGGCAAATTGGGTCCATCAAAAGGCAGAGAACCGCAGACAAGCACGTACAGAACCACCCCAAGGCTCTGCCAACAGAAAACAGCACAGCACATGAATGACTGCAGGAAAAACAGTGATTTTGAAGGCCCACAGGCCCTCACAAAGTGTGAAACGCAGTTGCCGAGGAACAGCAAGCTCACCCATATGTCAAGGTGAGGTCCTTCATATTCTTTGCCTTCAAAAACTTCTGGAGCTGCATAGGGAGGGCTTCCACACCAAGTGGAGAGGGGCTCTCCTGACTTGTAGAAGTTTCCAAAGCCAAAGTCTGAAATAAAGGTGAAAATCTGGGGTCAGACAACAACACTCATACTAATATTTCAGAAGTGGCAGAAAATGGAGAGAAGGGAACAGATGTGTTGCTTTGTTTTCTGCATATTCATTTAAGCTATTCCCTTCTGTTCACAAAATCTGTTCTGAGAAATAACTGTAACTATTGTTCTATTTTCACTTACACAAATACAAAACACATTTATAGGATCATCCTGGGGAAACCCAATGTCTAAACAACACGCCTGCTGTTCTTTATGAAGTGACCTCCTTGTTCTCCTCTCACCTGCTAATTTGATATTCATGTTGGCATCCAGCAGGAGGTTCTCTGTTTTGAGATCCCTGTGCACAATGTGGTGGCTGTGACAATATTCCACTGCTGAGAGAATCTGCCAGAACTTCTTCCGTGCTTCGCTCTCGCTCAAGTGCCCGTTGGAGGTCAGGTGATCTGCCAGACAAAAGCAGAGAGCATTTAGAAACACCCCAAGGAAATTCCTCATAACCCTACAGGTGCTGCACTCTCTGTTTGACAGCTGACAACACAAGCCCTGGGTCTTTAATCAGAATATATCTGTTACCCAGGAATGACAAAATAAAGTCATGGTTTCTAAATCTGAGGAACTGTGAGCTCCATCAGTGAGGACTTACCAAACATTTCTCCATTCTTTGCAAACTCAGTAACAATGTACAGCATATCCTTTGTCTCCATAACCTGTGAAGACACAAAAGGACATGATTTAAAAAAAAAAAAAAAAAAGCAGAGCTCTGTAGTTTCATTTATTTTTCTATGTGAATTCTCAAACACAGCCATTCAAATTTATATTTGCTGCAGCAGCTGGCAGTAAAAGCATCTAATTTTGCACCACAGAGTTCTTTCCAAGCAAACTGGTAATGAAAAAGATAACAAATCAAGGCTTATGTGCCTACATTATACAATGGCTTCCCAGGCCATTGTTCTTCTCACCATTACCAGGCTACCTAATCTCTGTAAGAGAGTAGATGAGTGTTTAGATAATTTCATACACTCCCCTTTTGTTAAAATATGCATGTATATATTTACAATTAACATGACATATTTTGATCATGCAAAGAAACTTAAAAGTTTATCCAAAGTTGTCTTTGTTTGAAGGCTACTGGAGGCTCAGATCAGCAGAGAGAGCTGCAAGCTGGACCAAGCAAGAAGTGGGATCAGATCCCCTGCTCCTGTTTGGAGTTGGCTGGGACATGGGGAGCCTCCTGTGCAAGTGATAACAGGCTGCTGTTTGTGTAACAGCAGTGCTTGATGCACATCAACACCTGTCAATATATTGCCTATCAACCCAGTATCAACTTGCTTTGATATTTCACAATATTTGCCTTTGGAGGAAAATAAAATAACTAAAATCCAGATGATGAATGAGAGATGCTGAGCATTTCCAAGTTCATCTTCAGTTGCCACAGCACACCTTGAAAATGTTGCATTTCAGATCTCAGAACACAACATTTCCCTGGAAACATTTCCCCCTCAAGGAGCAGATACTTCATTTTGGAAGCAGGAGGTTCACAACAGGTTAACAACCCAAAAAGCCTCAATTCTACTTCAAAGGCTGTAACTTCCAGGCTCCCAACATGCAACCTTTTTCAAAGACTCTTGTCCTCCCCTCTCTACAAGTACACACAGACACGAAACGAAAATAAACAAACAAGGAGCAAAGGAAGAGAGGTTCCCAGTTTAAAAAACCGAAGGAAAGTGTTCTGGGAAAGTTGCCAGCTGGATGAAATTAAGACGCGGTGCTGAAACTAAAACAATGATGAAATAATACAAGAACACACACCCTACATTGGTATGTCATCTAATTCCATCCCTGCTTCTCAGCCTCCACCAAACAGGTAAAGCATCAGTTACAACAACAAAGAAAAGAAAACTTCACTGAAAAGAAATGATGGTCCACTACCAACGTCATTTGCTGCATCCAGTGAAGTGGTTCAACGAGATGGAATTTAACCTGCTTTCCTGAATGCTCCGATACAGTATTTTCACCCACATCATTCCACTGAAATGAACTCAACCGAACTGTTAGAATGTTTCTGTGTGTCCTGCACTGCCCCATGGGCAGCCCTGACGTCAGCCCTTAACACAGAATCCTTTTTGTTATGATGGGTAACACTATAAATACAAACACTTCGTGTGTGTCAAGGTCTTTTAAAATAATGCCTTGCCTAAGCACCTGCCTTACTGGCTCTTCAGCCTCACACGTTAATTACACTTTTTTTTTTTTTTAAGCTAACAAACCCAGCAATAAGATCAGAGCTGATAATGGTGTTTACTACTGCACACGGACTTTCAGACCTGCTGCTCCATCCATCTCCACCTTTCTCCCCTCTGCCCTTTTAGACAGGTCCAGGGAGACTGATACCTCTGCCCTGCTCATGGCAGGGGCTTGCACCAGTTGACCTTTAAAGGTCCCTTCCAACCCAAACTGTTCTGTCATCTTAAATCCACACGGCATTATTTAAATAATTAAGAGGAACTCAGATCAAAGGCTACTTAGATCTAACATTTAGAATTTGCAAAGCAGTCCTTGCTCACGGGACAAATGTGATCCTGCTTTCTGCACAGCACATTAATTTGTTCCTACAGTTAAAAATATCCATCAGTGCAGAAATTGAACAAATCTAAACCAAAATTCACGTTGTGAAACTCTTCAGGAGAAAGATACTTAAACCTCACTTTCAAAACTACACAAACTGCAACAGAACAACCAAACAGGTCATTTTTTATCATATTCTAAGATAACAGCATTTACCACCTTTTCCTTTTTCGCTAATCTAATTCTTTGATTAAATTTCCACTTGGACTTTCTACTTAGATTAATTTGGTTTAATTGTTCGTGCCTTTAACTCCCTTCCGCTTCAGGCAAACTCAACTTTAGTGCTTCCTCCTCTACCACCCAACGTGAGTTTAAGTCTTCCTCTTATCTAAGGCACGTAAGAAGTTCCAGTCCTCTAGACTGGGAAAAGCAGAGGTGATAGGAAAGCCAAGTTAATCAAAGAAGTTCAGATAACCCGTCCCTCAATCTGAAACAAACGTCAGCCTGGTTTCAACTGCGAGTTTTCACAGTGCATTTTGTCAAAAAAGCTGTCTAATGTACCAGAATCTTGTTCAAAGGATGAAGAATGACTTTGAAGACACCCAGTTTATTTCAAACGTTTTTCAAAAAGTATTTCAGTATTTCAATGTGCATTCTCTCTGCAAATGTTAGATGTAAAAATCCCGTGCAAGAGAAGACCACAAGCATATTTTATCTACATGCTGCACTTCAAAGCTGGACTCTTACCTGATACAGCTTGATAATGTGGGGATGATTCAAAAGCTTCATTATCTGAACTTCTCTATAAATCTTCTCCAGATTGCTTGGGTCTAACCTTGTTTTGTCTATTATTTTTATTGCAACCTGCAAATTTAAATAACAACAAAACAACCCCAGGTATTACAAAACAGGTACTCTCACTGTTAAGATATATTAAAAAACAAAAAAAGGCATCCCCACCCAAACACACCACTCACAAAATCCAAGTAAAGTAGCTTTTAAAGCAGCTTTTAAAGTAGCTTTTAAAGCACGGACTTGACAAAGCTGATTAGGCATCCCCACACCGCACAGAATTCGCGGCACAGAACGTTTTCGTTTTTCTTTTCTACGTCAAAGGATTACACGCAAGGTAGCGAGCAGAACTGCAGAAATTAGCACTGGACAGGATTCCGCAAATCTTTTAATCCGTCCCATGCCAGTGAAAAACAGATTCTTGTAACAGACTATCTCCTGATGTAGTGACTGAGGAGATTTTGACATGCACCAGAAGTATAAATACGGCTGGACGCCCGGGAAAAAAAAATATTTCTGCAAGTAAGACCCCAGGTTCTTTGTTCTTGAAGAACACTGAATAAAAGAAGAAAAAAAAAAAAATCAAAGCGTCTGAAGTCTTCAAGAGATCCTTAATTTGCAGGGCGTTTTTAGCAAACTGAGAGTAACTCAACGAAGCAACAGTAACACTCAGGACTGCGGGAGCCGGGGTGCGAATTTCTGCACCTATTCCCGCTGAGTTTTCATTTCACCCAGCGGGAAAACTCGCATCCCGTGCGAAGCGCGGCATCACCGCGGGCGTGCGAAGGCTCCTCGGAGCCGCCGCTCTCCCTCCCCGCGCCCCGACAGCGCCGGCCCCGGCCAACCCACCTGCGTCTTGGTCACCCTGTGCCGGGCCAGCTTCACCACGGCGAAGTTGCCTTTCCCCAGGGTCCTCTCGATGTCGTAGAAGCCGACGCGCAGGGGCCGCTGCTGGCCGTG